>CM068584.1:22851605-23274399 GCA_035048485.1 Pteria penguin
TTCAGATTATAAAAGCAACGAAATACAATAAAGCTGGGACATTCCTTTGTTCAAATAGAATACATCATATTACAATAGAATACATCATATTACAATAGAATACATCATATTACAATAGAATACATCATATTACAATAGAATACATCATATTACAATAGAATACATCATATTACAATAGAATACATCATATTACAATAGAATACATCATATTACAATAGAATACATCATATTACAATAGACATCATATTACAATAGAATACATCATATTACAATAGAATACATCATATTACAATAGAATACATCATATTACAATAGAATACATCATATTACAATAGAATACATCATATTACAATAGCGTGGTATATCTTAAGATCTAATAATAAACATGATGAAGTAATAACAAATGAGGAGAGTGAATAATCCGGTGCGCACCTCGGCTTATCACAATTTCATTTATTTTTTTATTTTCATTATGTATAACTTGTTTTTTTTTTTGAATGATGTGTTGTTATTTTCGGCCTACTTAAAAATTTCTGAAAAAGTATACTTTAAATGAGATCACATTAATACCTTTAAAGTCTCCCGTGTACTTAGGTTGCTGAGGTGGGCGACACGAGCAATTTGAGCCACTTGTTCATTATTAGATTTATCAATAGCTGTCGCTATCAAATTAATATTATGAAAGGCATAGTTTCTAATTTCTTAACAAAATACTATGTAACTAAGCCACTCTTTGGTGTACACAGATTACATCGCATTACAATAGGTCGTGTGAACTGAAGATACAGTCACATCATAAATATGAGGAAGTAGTGATACAGGAGAAGAGCAAATGAAAAAGTGTATTTCAAACAATGTAATTCTAGTATAAGCAACCCCATTGCTAAAGTATGCGTGAAATTGTATGGAGAGAGTCATTTTGTTATAGATATCATACAGTAAAAACCAAGATTGCATTTCAGTCTAGATATATGTATGATAGTCATTTTTAAGATTTTCATCTTGACATACTCCATCATAATACACTGAAAGTGAATGCATTCATTCTTATCAATAACATCTAAATTACCCTTTTAGATATAAAACAAAGAGCATATTATACTAAGATGAGTTTAAAAATATTAATTTTCTTGGACTATGTGGTGTATAAGCTCATCAAAATTATACTAAATCATCTAAACTCTAGTCTATATAATTATCTATGACAATGTGGTGTATGAGTTCATCACCATCACACTAAGTCCTCTATCTTCCAGTCTGTATAATTATCTATGTCTATATGGTGCATGAGTTCATCACCATTACACCAAGTCCTCTATCTTCCAGTCTGTATAATTATCTATGTCTATATGGTGTATGAGTTCATCACCATTACACTAAGTCCTCTATCTTCCAGTCTGTATAATTATCTATGTCTATATGGTGTATGAGTTCATCACCATTACACTAAGTCCTCTATCTTCCGGTCTGTATAATTATCTATGTCTATATGGTGTATGAGTTCATCACCATTGCACCCAGTCCTCTATCTTCCAGTCTGTATAATTATCTATGTCTATATGGTGTATGAGTTCATCACCATTACACTTAGTCCTCTATCTTCCAGTCTGTATAATTGTCTATGTCTATATGGTGTATGAGTTCATCACCATTACACCTAGTCCTCTATCTTCCAGTCTGTATATTTGTCTATGTCTATATGGTGTATGAGTTCATCACCATTACACTAAGTCCTCTATCTTCCAGTTTGTATAATTATCTATGTCTGTATGGTGTATGAGTTCATCACCATTACACTAAGTCCTCTATCTTCCAGTGTGTGTAATTATCTATGTCTATATGGTGTATGAGATCCATCACCATTACACTAAGTCCTCTATCTTGCAGTCTGTATAATTATCTATGTCTATATGGTATATGAGTTCATCACCCTTCCACTAAGTCCTCTATCTTCCAGTCTGTATAATTATCTATGTCTGTATCGTGTATGAGTTCATCACCACTACACTAAGTCCTCTATCTTCCAGTCTGTATAATTGTCTATGTCTATATGGTGTATGAGTTCATCACCATTACACTAAGTCCTCTATCTTCCAGTCTGTATAATTATCTATGTCTGTATGGTGTATGAGTACATCACCATTACACTAAGTCCTCTATCTTCCAGTCTGTATGATTATCAATGTCTGTATGGTGTATGAGTTCATCACCATTACACTAAGTCCTCTATCTTCCAGTCTGTATAATTATTTATGTCTATATGGTGTATGAGTTCATCACCATTACACCTAGTCCTCTATCTTCCAGTCTGTATAATTATCTATGTCTGTATGGTGTATGAGTTCATCACCATTACACTAAGTCCTCGATCTTCCAGTCTGTATAATTATCTATGTCTATATGGTGTATGAGTTCATCACCATTACACTAAGTCCTCTATCTTGCAGTCTGTATAATTATCTATGTCTATATGGTGTATGAGTTCATCACCATTACACTTAGTCCTCTACCTTCCAGTCTGTACAATTATGTATGTCTGTATGGTGTATGAGTTCATCACCATTACACTAAGTCCTCTATCTTCCAGTCTGTATAATTATCTATGTCTGTATCGTGTATGAGTTCATCACCATTACACTAAGTCCTCTATCTTCCAGTCTGTATAATTGTCTATGTCTATATGGTGTATGAGTTCTTCACCATTACACTTAGTCCTCTATCTTCCAGTCTGTATAATTATCTATGTCTGTATGGTATATGAATTCATCACCATTACACTAAGTCCTCTATCTTCCAGTCTGTATAATTATCTATGTCTGTATGGTGTATGAGTTCATCACCATTACACTAAGTCCTCTATCTTCCAGTCTGTATAATTTTCTATGTCTATATGGGGTATGAGTTCATCACCATTACACTAAGTCCTCTATCTTCCAGTTTGTATAATTATCTATGTCTGTATGGTGTATGAGTTCATCACCATTACACCAAGTCCTCTATCTTCCAGTGTGTGTAATTATCTATGTCTATATGGTGTACGAGATCCATCACCATTACACTAAGTCCTCTATCTTCCAGTCTGTATAATTATCTATGTCTATATGGTGTATGAGTTCATCACCATTACACCAAGTCCTCTATCTTCCAGTCTGTATAATTATCTATGTCTGTATCGTATATGAGTTCATCACCATTACACTAAGTCCTCTATCTTCCAGTTTGTATAATTATCTATGTCTGTATGGTGTATGAGTTCATCACCATTACACTAAGTCCTCTATCTTCCAGTTTGTATAATTATCTATGTCTGTATGGTGTATGAGTTCATCACCATTACACCAAGTCCTCTATCTTCCAGTGTGTGTAATTATCTATGTTTGTATGGTGTATGAGTTCATCACCATTACACTAAGTCCTCTATCTTCCAGTCTGTATAATTATCTATGTCTATATGGTGTATGTGTTCATCACCATTACACCAAGTCCTCTATCTTCCAGTCTGTATAATTATCTATGTCGATATGGTGTATGAGTTCATCACCATTACACTAAGTCGTCTATCTTCCAGTCTGTATAATTATTTATGTCTGTATGGTGTATGAGTTCATCACCATTACACCTAGTCCTCTGTCTTCCAGTCTGTATAATTATCTATGTCTATATGGTGTATGAGTTCATCACCATTACACTAAGTCCTCTATCTTCCAGTCTGTATAATTATCTATGTCTGTATGGTGTATGAGTTCATCACCATTACACGTAGTCCTCTATCTTCCAGTCTGTATAATTATCTATGTCTATATGGTGTATGAGTTCATCACCATTACACTTAGTCCTCTATCTTCTAGTCTGTATAATTATCTATGCCTATGGTGTATGAGTTCATCACCATTACACCAAGTCCTCTATCTTCCAGTGTGTGTAATTATCTATGTCTATATGGTGTATGCGATCTATCACCATTACACTAAGTCCTCTATCTTCCAGTCTGTATAATTATCTATCTCTATATGGTGTATGACTTCATCACCATTACACTAAGTCCTCTATCTTCCAGTCTGTATAATTATCTATGTCTATATGGTGTATGAGTTCATCACCATTACACTAAGTCCTCTATCTTCCAGTCTGTATAATTATCTATGTCTGTATGGTGTATGAGTTCATCACCATTACACCTAGTCCTCTATCTTCCAGTCTGTATAATAAATATGTCTGTATGGTGTATGAGTTCATCACCATTATACTAAGTCCTCTATCTTCCAGTTTGTATAATTATCTATGTCTGTATAGTGTATGAGTTCATCACCATTACACTAAGTCCTCTATCTTCCAGTCTGTATAATTATCTATGTCTATATGGTGTATGAGTTCATCACCATTACACTAAGTCCTCTATCTTCCGGTCTGTATAATTATCTATGTCTATATGGTGTATGAGTTCATCACCATTGCACCCAGTCCTCTCTCTTCCAGTCTGTATAATTGTCTATGTCTATATGGTGTATGAGTTCATCTCCATTACACTTAGTCCTCTATCTTCCAGTCTGTATAATTATCTATGTCTGTATGGTGTATGTGTTCATCACTATTACACTCAGTCCTCTATCTTCCGGTCTGTATAATTGTCTATGTCTATATGGTGTATGAGTTCATCACCATTACACTTAGTCCTCTATCTTCCAGTCTGTATAATTATCTATGTCTATATGGTGTATGAGTTCATCACCATTACACCAAGTCCTCTATCTTCCAGTCTGAATAATTATCTATGTCTGTATCGTATATGAGTTCATCACCATTACACTAAGTCCTCTATCTTCCAGTCTGTATAATTATCTATGTCTGTTTGGTGTATGAGTTCATCACCATTACACCAAGTCCTCTATCTTCCAGTTTGTATAATTATCTATGTCTGTATGGTGTATGAGTTCATCACCATTACAAGAAGTCCTCTATCTTCAAGTCTGTATAATTATCTATGTCTGTATCGTATATGAGTTCATCACCATTACACTAAGTCCTCTATCTTCCAGTTTGTATAATTATCTATGTCTGTATGGTGTATGAGTTCATCACGATTACACCTAGTCCTCTGTATTCCAGTCTGTATAATTATCTATGTGTATATGGTGTATGAGTTCATCACCATTACACTAAGTCCTCTATCTTCCAGTTTGTATAATTATCTATGTCTATATGGTGTATGAGATCCATCACCATCACACTAAGTCCTCTGTCTTCCAGTCTGTATAATTATCTATGTCTATATGGTGTATGAATTCATCACCATTACACCAAGTCCTCTATCTTCAAGTCTGTATAATTATCTATGTCGATATGGTGTATGAGTTCATCACCATTACACTAAGTCCTCTATCTTCCAGTCTGTATAATTATTTATGTCTGTATGGTGTATGAGTTCATCACCATTACACCTAGTCCTCTGTATTCCAGTCTGTATAATTATCTATGTCTATATGGTGTATGAGTTCATTACCATTACACTTAGTCCTCTATCTTCTAGTCTGTATAATTATCTATGTCTATATGGTGTATGAGTTCATCACCATTGCACTTAGTCCTTTATCTTGCAGTCTGTATAATTATCTATGTCTATATGGTGTATGAGTTCATCACCATTGCACCTCGTCCTCTATCTTCCAGTCTGTATAATTATCTATGTGTATATGGTGAATGAGTTCATAACCATTACACTTAGTCCTCTATCTTCCAGTCTGTATAATTATCTATGTCTATATGGTGAATGAGTTCATAACCATTACACTTAGTGCTCTATCTTCCAGTCTGTATAATTATCTATGTCTATATGGTGTATGAGTTCATCACCATTACACATAGTCCTGTATCTTCCAGTCTGTATAATTATCTATGTCTGTATGGTATATGAGTTCATCACCATTACACTTAGTCCTCTATCTTTTAGTCTGTATAATTATCTATGTCTGTATGGTGTATAAGTTCATCACCATTACACTTAGTCCTCTATCTTCCAGTCTGTATAATTATGTATGTCTATATGGTGAATGAGTTCATAACCATTACACTTAGTCCTCTATCTTCCAGTCTGTATAATTATCTATGTCTATATGGTGTATGAGTTCAGCACCATTACACCTAGTCCTCTATCTTCCAGTCTGTATAATTATCTATGTCTGTATGGGGTATGAGTTCATCACCATTACACTTAGTCCTCTATCTTTTAATCTGTATAATTATCTATGTCTATATGGTGAATGAGTTCATAACCATTACACTTAGTCCTCTATCTTCCAGACTGTATAATTATCTATGTCTATATGGTGTATGAGTTCATCACCATTACACCTAGTCCTCTATCTTCCAGTCTGTATAATTATCTATGTCTGTATTGTGTATGAGTTCATCACCATTACACTAAGTCCTCTATCTTCCAGTCTGTATAATTGTCTATGTCTATATGGTGTATGAGTTCATCACCATTACACTTAGTCCTCTATCTTCCAGTTTGTATAAGTATCTATGTCTGTATCGTATATGAGTTCATCACCATTACACTAAGTCCTCTATCTTCCAGTCTGTATAATTATCTATGTCTGTATCGTGTATGAGTTCATCACCATTACACTAAGTCCTCTATCTTCCAGTCTGCATAATTGTCTATGTCTATATGGTGTATGAGTTCATCACCATTACACTTAGTCCTCTATCGTCCAGTCTGTATAATTATCTATGTCTATATGGTGTATGAGTTCATCACCATTACACTAAGTCCTCTATCTTCCAGTCTGTATAATTATCTATGTCTGTATGGTGTATGAGTTCATCACCATTACACTAAGTCCTCTATCTTCCAGTTTGTATAAGTATCTATGTCTGTATGGTGTATGAGTTCATCACCATTACACTTAGTCCTCTATCTTCCAGCCTGTATAATTTTCTATGTCTATATGGTATATGAGTTCTTCACCATTACACTTAGTCCTCTATCTTCCAGTCTGTATAATTATCTATGTCTGTATGGTATATGAGTTCATCACCATTACACTTAGTCCTCTATCTTCCAGTCTCTATAATTATCTATGTCTATATGGTGTATGAGATCCATCACCATTACACCAAGTCTTCCATCTTCCAGTCTGTATAATTATCTATGTCTATATGGTGTATGAATTCATCACCATTACACTAAGTCCTCTATCTTCCAGTCTGTATAATTATCTATGTCTGTATGGTGTATGAGTTCATCACAATTACACAAAGTCCTCTATCGTCCAGTCTGTATAATTATCTATGTCTATCTGGTGTATGAGTTCATCACCATTACACTAAGTCCTCTATCTTCCAGTTTGTATAATTATCTATGTCTGTATGGTGTATGAGTTCATCACCATTACACCAAGTCCTCTATCTTCCAGTGTGTGTAATTATCTATGTCTATTTGGTGTATGAGATCCATCACCATTACACTAAGTCCTCTATCTTCCAGTCTGTATAATTATCTATGTCTATATGGTGTATGTGTTCATCACCATTACACCTAGTCCTCTATCTTCCAATCTGTATAATTATCTATGTCTGTATGGTGTATGAGTTCATCACCATTACACTAAGTCCTCTATCTTCCAGTTTGGATAATTATGTATGTCTGTATGGTGTAGGAGTTCATCACCATTACACCAAGTCCTCTCTCTTCCAGTGTGTGTAATTATCTATGTCTATATGGTGTATGAGATCCATCACCATTACACTAAGTACTCTGTCTTCAAGTCTGTATAATTATCTATGTCTATATGGTGTATGAGTTCATCACCATTACACCAAGTCCTCTATCTTCCAGTCTGTATAATTATCTTTGTCTATATGGTGTATGAGTTCATCACCATTACACTAAGTCCTCTATCTTCAAGTCTGTATAATTATTTATGTCTGTATGGTGTATGAGTTCATCACCATTACACCTAGTCCTCTGTCTTCCAGTCTGTATAATTTTCTATGTCTATATGGTGTATGAGTTCATTACCATTACACTAAGTCCTCTATCTTCCAGTCTGTATAATTATCTAGGTCTGTATGGTGTATGAGTTCATCACCATTACACTAAGTCCTCTATCTTCCAGTCTGTATAATTGTCTATGTCTATATGGTGTATGAGTTCATCACCATTAGACTTAGTCCTCTATCTTCCAGTCTGTATAATTATCTATGTCTATATGGTGTATGAGTTCATCACCATTACAGCAAGTCCTCTATCTTCCAGTCTGTATAATTATCTATGTGTATATGGTGTATGAGTTCATCACCATTACACTAAGTCCTCTCTCTTCCAGTCTGTATAATTGTCTATGTCTGTATGGTGTATGAGTTCATCACTATTACACCAAGTCCTCTATCTTCCGGTCTGTATAATTGTCTATGTCTATATGGTGTATGAGTTCATTACCATTACACTTAGTCCTCTATCTTCCAGTCTGTATAATTATCTATGTCTATATGGTGTATGAGTTCATCACTATTGCACCTTGACCTCTATCTTCCAATTTGTATAATTATCTATGTCTATATGGTGTTCGAGTTCATCACCATTACGCTAAGTCCTCTATCTTCCAGTCTGTATAATTATCTATGTCTATAAGGTGTATGAGTTCATCACCATTGCACCTAGTCCTCTATCTTCCAGTCTGTAGAATTATCTATGTCTATATAGTGTATGAGTTCATCACCATTGCACCTTGTCCTCTATCTTCCAGTCTGTATATTTATCTATGTCTATATGGTGTATGAGATCCATCACCATTACACTAAGTCCTCTATCTTCCAGTCTGTATAATTATCTATGTCTATCTGGTGTATGAGTTCATCACCATTACACCTAGTCCTCTATCTTCCAGTCTGTATAATTATCTATGTCTATATGGTGTATGAGTTCATCACCATTACACCAAGTCCTCTATCTTCCAGTTTGTATAATTATCTATGTCTGTATGGTGTATGAGTTCATCACCATTACAACAAGTCCTCTATCTTCAAGTCTGTATAATTATCTATGTCTGTATCGTATATGAGTTCATCACCATTACACTAAGTCCTCTATCTTCCAGTTTGTATAATTATCTATGTCTGTATGGTGTATGAGTTCATCACGATTACACCTAGTCCTCTGTATTCCAGTCTGTATAATTATCTATGTGTATATGGTGTATGAGTTCATCACCATTACACTAAGTCCTCTATCTTCCAGTTTGTATAATTATCTATGTCTATATGGTGTATGAGATCCATCACCATCACACTAAGTCCTCTGTCTTCCAGTCTGTATAATTATCTATGTCTATATGGTGTATGAATTCATCACCATTACACCAAGTCCTCTATCTTCAAGTCTGTATAATTATCTATGTCGATATGGTGTATGAGTTCATCACCATTACACTAAGTCCTCTATCTTCCAGTCTGTATAATTATTTATGTCTGTATGGTGTATGAGTTCATCACCATTACACCTAGTCCTCTGTATTCCAGTCTGTATAATTATCTATGTCTATATGGTGTATGAGTTCATTACCATTACACTTAGTCCTCTATCTTCTAGTCTGTATAATTATCTATGTCTATATGGTGTATGAGTTCATCACCATTGCACTTAGTCCTTTATCTTGCAGTCTGTATAATTATCTATGTCTATATGGTGTATGAGTTCATCACCATTGCACCTCGTCCTCTATCTTCCAGTCTGTATAATTATCTATGTGTATATGGTGAATGAGTTCATAACCATTACACTTAGTCCTCTATCTTCCAGTCTGTATAATTATCTATGTCTATATGGTGAATGAGTTCATAACCATTACACTTAGTGCTCTATCTTCCAGTCTGTATAATTATCTATGTCTATATGGTGTATGAGTTCATCACCATTACACATAGTCCTGTATCTTCCAGTCTGTATAATTATCTATGTCTGTATGGTATATGAGTTCATCACCATTACACTTAGTCCTCTATCTTTTAGTCTGTATAATTATCTATGTCTGTATGGTGTATAAGTTCATCACCATTACACTTAGTCCTCTATCTTCCAGTCTGTATAATTATGTATGTCTATATGGTGAATGAGTTCATAACCATTACACTTAGTCCTCTATCTTCCAGTCTGTATAATTATCTATGTCTATATGGTGTATGAGTTCATCACCATTACACCTAGTCCTCTATCTTCCAGTCTGTATAATTATCTATGTCTGTATGGTGTATGAGTTCATCACCATTACACTTAGTCCTCTATCTTTTAATCTGTATAATTATCTATGTCTATATGGTGAATGAGTTCATAACCATTACACTTAGTCCTCTATCTTCCAGACTGTATAATTATCTATGTCTATATGGTGTATGAGTTCATCACCATTACACCTAGTCCTCTATCTTCCAGTCTGTATAATTATCTATGTCTGTATTGTGTATGAGTTCATCACCATTACACTAAGTCCTCTATCTTCCAGTCTGTATAATTGTCTATGTCTATATGGTGTATGAGTTCATCACCATTACACTTAGTCCTCTATCTTCCAGTTTGTATAAGTATCTATGTCTGTATCGTATATGAGTTCATCACCATTACACTAAGTCCTCTATCTTCCAGTCTGTATAATTATCTATGTCTGTATCGTGTATGAGTTCATCACCATTACACTAAGTCCTCTATCTTCCAGTCTGTATAATTGTCTATGTCTATATGGTGTATGAGTTCATCACCATTACACTTAGTCCTCTATCGTCCAGTCTGTATAATTATCTATGTCTATATGGTGTATGAGTTCATCACCATTACACTAAGTCCTCTATCTTCCAGTCTGTATAATTATCTATGTCTATATGGTGTATGAGTTCATCACCATTACACTAAGTCCTCTATCTTCCAGTTTGTATAAGTATCTATGTCTGTATTGTGTATGAGTTCATCACCATTACACTTAGTCCTCTATCTTCCAGCCTGTATAATTTTCTATGTCTATATGGTATATGAGTTCTTCACCATTACACTTAGTCCTCTATCTTCCAGTCTGTATAATTATCTATGTCTGTATGGTATATGAGTTCATCACCATTACACTTAGTCCTCTATCTTCCAGTCTCTATAATTATCTATGTCTATATGGTGTATGAGATCCATCACCATTACACCAAGTCTTCCATCTTCCAGTCTGTATAATTATCTATGTCTATATGGTGTATGAATTCATCACCATTACACTAAGTCCTCTATCTTCCAGTCTGTATAATTATCTATGTCTGTATGGTGTATGAGTTCATCACAATTACACAAAGTCCTCTATCTTCCAGTCTGTATAATTATCTATGTCTATATGGTGTATAAGTTCATCACCATTACACTAAGTCCTCTATCTTCCAGTTTGTATAATTATCTATGTCTGTATGGTGTATGAGTTCATCACCATTACACCAAGTCCTCTATCTTCCAGTGTGTGTAATTATCTATGTGTATTTGGTGTATGAGATCCATCACCATTACACTAAGTCCTCTATCTTCCAGTCTGTATAATTATCTATGTCTATATGGTGTATGTGTTCATCACCATTACACCTAGTCCTCTATCTTCCAATCTGTATAATTATCTATGTCTGTATGGTGTATGAGTTCATCACCATTACACTAAGTCCTCTATCTTCCAGTTTGGATAATTATCTATGTCTGTATGGTGTAGGAGTTCATCACCATTACACCAAGTCCTCTCTCTTCCAGTGTGTGTAATTATCTATGTCTATATGGTGTATGAGTTCATCACTATTGCACCTTGACCTCTATCTTCCAATTTGTATAATTATCTATGTCTATATGGTGTATGAGTTCATCACCATTACGCTAAGTCCTCTATCTTCCAGTCTGTATAATTATCTATGTCTATAAGGTGTATGAGTTCATCACCATTGCACCTAGTCCTCTATCTTCCAGTCTGTAGAATTATCTATGTCTATATAGTGTATGAGTTCATCACCATTGCACCTTGTCCTCTATCTTCCAGTCTGTATATTTATCTATGTCTATATGGTGTATGAGATCCATCACCATTACACTAAGTCCTCTATCTTCCAGTCTGTATAATTATCTATGTCTATCTGGTGTATGAGTTCATCACCATTACACCTAGTCCTCTATCTTCCAGTCTGTATAATTATCTATGTCTATATGGTGTATGAGTTCATCACCATTACACTTAGTCGTCTACCTTCCAGTCTGTATAATTATCTATGTCTATATGGTGTATGAGTTCATCACCATTACACTAAGTCCTCTATCTTCCAGTTTGTATAATTATGTATGTCTGTATGGTGTATGAGTTCATCACCATTACACCAAGTCCTCTCTCTTCCAGTGTGTGTAATTATCTATGTCTATATGGTGTATGAGATCCATCACCATTACACTAAGTCCTCTGTCTTCCAGTCTGTATAATTATCTATGTCTATATGGTGTATGAGTTCATCACCATTACACCAAGTCCTCTATCTTCCAGTCTGTATAATTATCTATGTCTATATGGTGTATGAGTTCATCACCATTACACTAAGTCTTCTATCTTCCAGTCTGTATAATTATTTATGTCTGTATGGTGTATGAGTTCATCACCATTAAACCTAGTCCTCTGTTTTCCAGTCTGTATAATTATCTATGTCTATATGGTGTATGAGTTCATCACCATTACACTAAGTTCTCTTTCTTCCAGTCTGTATAATTATCTATGTCTGTATGGTGTATGAGTTTATCACCATTACATTAAGTCCTTTATCTTCCAGTCTGTATAATTCTCTATGTCTATATGGTGTATGAGTTCATCACCATTACACTTAGTCCTCTATCTTCCAGTCTGTATAATTATCTATGTCTATATGGTGTATGAGTTCATCACCATTACACTAAGTCCTCTATCTTCCAGTCTCTATAATTATCTATGTCTATATGGTGTATGAGTTCATCACCATTACACCAAGTCCTCTATCTTCCAGTCTGTATAATTATCTATGTCTATATGGTGTATGAGTTCATCACCATTACACTAAGTCCTCTCTCTTCCAGTCTGTATAATTGTCTATGTCTATATGGTGTATGAGTTCATCACCAGTACACTTAGTCCTCTATCTTCCAGTCTGTATAATTATCTATGTCTGTATGGTGTATGAGTTCATCACTATTACACTCAGTCCTCTATCTTCCGGTCTGTATAATTTTCTATGTCTATATGGTGTATGAGTTCATCACCATTATACTTAGTCCTCTATCTTCCAGATTGTATAATTATCTATGTCTATATGGTGTATGAGTTCATCACCAATACACTTAGTCCTCTATCTTCCAGTGTATGTAATTATCTATGTCTGTATGGTGTATGAGTTCATCACCATTGCACCTTGACCTCTATCTTCCAGTCTGTATAATTATCTATGTCTATATGGTGTATGAGTTGATCACCATTACACTAAGTCCTCTATCTTCCAGTCTGTATAATTATCTATGTCTATATGGTGTATGAGTTCATCACCATTGCACCTAGTCCTCTATCTTCCAGGCTGTAGAATTATCTATGTCTATATAGTGTATGAGTTCATCACCATTGCACCTAGTCCTCTATCTTTCAGTCTGTATAATTATCTATGTCTGTATGGTGTATGACTTCATCACCATTACACTAAGTCCTCTATCTTCCAGTTTGTATAATTATCTATGTCTGTATGGTGTATAAGTTCATCACCATTACACCAAGTCCTCTCTCTTCCAGAGAGTGTAATTATCTATGTCTATATGGTGTATGAGATCCATCACCATTACACTAAGTCCTCTATCTTCCAGTCTGTATAATTATCTATGTCTATATGGTGTATGAGTTCATCACCATTACACCAAGTCCTCTATCTTCCAGTCTGTATAATTATCTATGTCTATATGGGTTATGAGTTCATCACCATTGCACCTAGTCCTCTATCTTCTAGTCTGTATAATGATGTATGTCTGTATGGTGTATGAAATCATCATCATTACACTAAGTCCTCTGTCTTCCAGTCTGTATAATTATCTATGTCTGTATGGTGTATGAGATCCATCACAATTACACTAAGTCCTCTATCTTCCAGTCTGTATAATTAACTATGTCTATATGGTGTATGAGTTCATCACCATTACATTAAGTGCTCTATCTTCCAGTCTGTATAATTGTATATGTCTATATGGTGTATGAGTTCATCACCATTACACTTAGTCCTCTATCTTCCAGTCTGTATAATTATCTATGTCTATATGGTGTATGAGTTCAACACCATTGCATCTTGTCCTCTATCTTCCAGTCTGTATAATTATCTATGTCTATATGGTGTATGAGTTCATCACCATTACACTAAGTCCTCTATCTTCCAGTCTGTATAATTATCTATGTCTATATGGTGTATGAGTTCATCACCATTACACTTAGTCCTCTATCTTCCAGTCTGTATAATTATCTATGTCTGTATGGCGTATGAGTTCATCACCGTTACACTAAGTCCTCTATCTTCCAGTCTGTATAAATATCTATGTCTATATGGTGTATGAGTTCATCACCATTACACCTCGTCCTCTATCTTCCAGTCTGTATATTTATCTATGTCTGTATCGTGTATGATTTCATCACCATTACACTTAGTCCTCTATCTTCCAGTCTGTATAATTATCTATGTCTATATGGTGTATGAGATCCATCACCATTACACTTAGTCCACTATCTTCCAGTCTGTATAATTATCTATGTCTATATGGTGTATGAGTTCATCACCATTACACTAAGTCCTCTATCTTCCAGTCTGTATAATTAACTATGTCTATATGGTGTATGAGTTCATCACCATTACACTAAGTGCTCTATCTTCCAGTCTGTATAATTGTCTATGTCTATATGGTGTATGAGTTCATCACCATTACACTTAGTCCTCTATCTTCCAGTCTGTATAATTATCTATGTCTATATGGTGTATGAGTTCAACACCATTGCATCTTGTCCTCTATCTTCCAGTCTGTATAATTATCTATGTCTATATGGTGTATGAGTTCATCACCATTACACTAAGTCCTCTATCTTCCAGTCTGTATAATTATCTATGTCCATATGGTGTATGAGTTCATCACCATTACACTTAGTCCTCTATCTTCCAGTCTGTATAATTATCTATGTCTGTATGGCGTATGAGTTCATCACCGTTACACTAAGTCCTCTATCTTCCAGTCTGTATAAATATCTATGTCTATATGGTGTATGAGTTCATCACCATTACACCTCGTCCTCTATCTTCCAGTCTGTATAATTATCTATGTCTATATGGTGTATGAGTTCATCACCATTACACTAAGTCCTCTATCTTCCAGTCTGTATAATTATCTATGTCTATATGGTGTATGAGATCCATCACCATTTCACTTAGTCCTCTATCTTCCAGTCTGTATAATTATCTATGTCTATATGGTGTATGAGTTCATCACCATTACACTAAGTCCTCTATCTTCCAGTCTGTATAATTATCTATGTCTATATGGTGTATGAGTTCATCACCATTACACTTAGTCCTCTATCTTCCAGTTTGTATAATTATCTATGTCTCTATGGTGTATGAGTTCAGCACCGTTACACTAAGTCCTCTATCTTCCAGTCTGTATAAATATCTATGTGTATATGGTGTATGTGTTCATCACCATTACACCTAGTCCTCTATCTTCCAGCCTGTATAATTATCTATGTCTATGTGGTGTATGAGTTCATCACCATTACACTTACTCCTCTATCTTCAAGTCTGTATAATTATCTATGTCTGTATGGTGTATGAGTTCATCACCATTACACTTAGTCCTCTATCTTCCAGTCTGTATAATTATCTATGTCTATATGGTGTATGAGATCCATCACCATTACACTAAGTCCTGTATCTTCCAGTCTGTATAATTATCTATGTCTATATGGTGTATGAGTTCATCACCATTGCACCTCGTCCTCTATCTTCCAGTCTGTATAATTATCTATGTGTATATGGTGTATGAGTTCATCACCATTACACCTAGTCCTCTATCTTCCAGTCTGTATAATTATCTATGTCTATATGGTGTATGAGTTCATCACCATTACACTTAGTCCTCTATCTTCCAGTCTGTATAATTATCTATGTCTATATAGTGTATGAGTTCATCACCATTGCACCTAGTCCTCTATCTTCCAGTATGTATAATTATGTATGTCTATATGGTGTATGAGATCCATCACCATTACACTAAGTCCTGTATCTTCCAGTCTGTATAATTATCTATGTCTGTATGGTGTATGAGTTCATCACAATTGCACCTCGTCCTCTATCTTCCAGTCTGTATAATTATCTATGTGTATATGGTGTATGAGTTCATCACCATTACACCTAGTCCTCTATCTTCCAGTCTGTATAATTATCTATGTCTATATGGTGTATGAGTTCATCACCATTACACTTAGTCCTCTATCTTCCAGTCTGTATAATTATCTATGTCTATATGGTGTATGAGTTCATCACCATTACACTTAGTCCTCTATCTTCCAGTCTGTATAATTATCTATGTCTATATGGTGTATGAGTTCATCACCATTACACCTAGTCCTCTGTTTTCCAGTCTGTATAATTATCTATGTCTATATGGTGTATGAGTTCATCACCATTACACTAAGTCCTCTATCTTATAGTGTCTGTATAATTAGCTATGTCTGAATGGTGTATGAGTTCATCACCATTACACTAAGTCCTCTATCTTCCAGTCTGTATAATTATCTATGTCTATATGGTGATTGAGTTCATCACCATTACACTAAGTCCTCTCCCAGTCTGTATAATTATCTATGTCTATATGGGGTATGAGTTCATCACCATTACACTTAGTCCTCTATCTTCCAGACTGTATAATTATCTATGTCTATATGGTGTATGAGTTCATCACCATTACACCAAGTCCTCTATTTTCCAGTCTGTATAATTAACTATGTCTATATGGTGTATGAGTTCATCACCATTACACTAAGTGCTCTATCTTCCAGTCTGTATAATTGTCTATGTCTATATGGTGTATGAGTTCATCACTATTACACTTAGTCCTCTATCTTCCAGTCTGTATAATTATCTATGTCTGTATGGCGTATGAGTTCATCACCGTTACACTAAGTCCTCTATCTTCCAGTCTGTATAAATATCTATGTCTATATGGTGTATGAGTTCACCACCATTACACCTCGTCCTCTATCTTCCAGTCTGTATAATTATCTATGTCTGTATGGTGTATGAGTTCATCACCATTACACTTAGTCCTCTATCTTCCAGTCTGTATAATTATCTATGTCTATATGGTGTATGAGATCCATCACCATTACACTTAGTCCTCTATCTTCCAGTCTGTATAATTATCTATGTCTATATGGTGTATGAGTTCATCACCATTACACTAAGTCCGCTATCTTCCAGTCTGTATAATTATCTATGTCTATATGGTGTATGAGGTCATCACCATTACACTTAGTCCTCTATCTTCCAGTTTGTATAATTATCTATGTCTGTATGGTGTATGAGTTCAGCACCGTTACACTAATTCCTCTATCTTCCTGTCTGTATAAATATCTATGTGTATATGGTGTATGTGTTCATCACCATTACACCTAGTCCTCTATCTTCCAGTCTGTATAATTATCTATGTCTATATGGTGTATGAGTTCATCACCATTACACTTACTCCTCTATCTTCAAGTCTGTATAATTATCTATGTCTGTATGGTGTATGAGTTCATCACCATTACACTTCGTCCTCTATCTTCTAGTCTGTATAATTATCTATGTCTATATGGTGTATGAGATCCATCACCATTACACTAAGTCCTCTATCTTCCAGTCTGTATAATTATCTATGTCTATATGGTGTATGAGTTCATCACCATTGCACCTCGTCCTCTATCTTCCAGTCTGTATAATTATCTATGTGTATATGGTGTATGAGTTCATCACCATTACACCTAGTCCTCTATCTTCCAGTCTGTATAATTATCTATGTCTATATGGTGTATGAGTTCATCACCATTACACTTAGTCCTCTATCTTCCAGTCTGTATAATTATCTATGTCTATATAGTGTATGAGTTCATCACCATTGCACCTAGTCCTCTATCTTCCAGTCTGTATAATTATCTATGTCTATAAGGTGTATGAGATCCATCACAATTACACTAAGTCCTCTATCTTCCAGTCTGTATAATTATCTATGTCTATATGGTGTATGAGTTCATCACCATTGCACCTCGTCCTCTATCTTCCAGTCTGTATAATTATCTATGTGTATATGGTGTATGAGTTCATCACCATTACACCTAGTCCTCTGTCTTCCAGTCTGTATAATTATCTATGTCTATATGGTGTATGAGTTCATCACCATTACACTTAGTCCTCTATCTTCCAGTCTGTATAATTATCTATGTCTATATGGTGTATGAGTTCATCACCATTGCACCTTGTCCTCTATCTTCCAGTCTGTATAATTATCTATGTCTATATGGTGTATGAGTTCATCACCATTACACTAAGTCCTCTATCTTCCAGTCTGTATAATTATCTATGTCTATATGGTGTATGAGTTCATCACCATTACACTTAGTCCTCTATCTTCCAGTCTGTATAACTATCTATGTCTGTTTGGCGTATGAGTTCATCACTGTTACACTAAGTCCTCTATCTTCCAGTCTGTATAAATATCTATGTCTATATGGTGTATGAGTTCATCACCATTACACCTAGTCCTCTATCTTCCAGTCTGTATAATTATCTATGTCTATATGGTGTATGAGTTCATCACCATTACACTTAGTCCTCTATCTTCCAGTCTGTATAATTATCTATGTCTATATGGTGTATGAGTTCATCACCATTACACTTAGTCCTCTATCTTCCAGTCTGTATAATTATCTATGTCTATATGGTGTATGAGTTCATCACCATTACACCTAGTCCTCTATCTTCCAGTCTGTATAATTATCTATGTCTATATGGTGTATGAGTTCATCACCATTACACTAAGTCCTCTATCTTCCAGTCTGTATAATTAGCTATGTCTGAATGGTGTATGAGTTCATCACCATTACACTAAGTCCTCTATCTTCCAGTCTGTATAATTATCTATGTCTATATGGTGTTTGAGTTCATCACCATTGTACTAAGTCCTCTCCCAGTCTGTATAATTATCTATGTCTATATGGGGTATGAGTTCATCACCATTACACTTAGTCCTCTATCTTCCAGACTGTATAATTATCTATGTCTATATGGTGTATGAGTTCATCACCATTACACCAAGTCCTCTATTTTCCAGTCTGTATAATTAACTATGTCTATATGGTGTATGAGTTCATCACCATTACACTAAGTGCTCTATCTTCCAGTCTGTATAATTGTCTATGTCTATATGGTGTATGAGTTCATCACCATTACACTTAGTCCTCTATCTTCCAGTCTGTATAATCATCTATGTCTGTATGGCGTATGAGTTCATCACCGTTACACGAAGTCCTCTGTCTTCCAGTCTGTATAAATATCTATGTCTATATGGTGTATGAGTTCATCACCATTACACCTCGTCCTCTATCTTCCAGTCTGTATAATTATCTATGTCTGTATGGTGTATGAGTTCATCACCATTACACTTAGTCCTCTATCTTCCAGTCTGTATAATTATGTATGTCTATATGGTGTATGAGATCCATCACCAATACACTTAGTCCTCTATCTTCCAGTCTGTATAATTATCTATGTCTATATGGTGTATGAGTTCATCACCATTACACTAAGTCCTCTATCTTCCAGTCTGTATAATTATCTATGTCTATATGGTGTATGAGTTCATCACCATTACACTTAGTCCTCTATCTTCCAGTTTGTATAATTATCTATGTCTGTATGGTGTATGAGTTCAGCACCGTTACACTAAGTCCTCTATCTTCCAGTCTGTATAAATATCTATGTGTATATGGTGTATGTGTTCATCACCATTACACCTAGTCCTCTATCTTCCAGTCTGTATAATTATCTATGTCTATATGGTGTATGAGTTCATCACCATTAGACTTACTCCTCTATCTTCAAGTCTGTATAATTATCTATGTCTATATGGTGTATGAGTTCATCACCATTACACCTAGGCCTCTGTCTTCCAGTCTGTATAATTATCTATGTCTGTGTGGTGTATGAGATCCATCACCATTACACGAAGTCCTCTATCTTCTAGTCTGTATAATTATCTATGTCTATATGGTGTATGAGTTCATCACCATTGCACCTCGTCCTCTATCTTCCAGTCTGTATAATTATCTATGTGTATATGGTGTATGAGTTCATCACCATTACACCTAGTCCTCTATCTTCCAGTCTGTATAATTATCTATGTCTATATGGTGTATGAGTTCATCACCATTACACTTAGTCCTCTATCTTCCAGTTTGTATAATTATCTATGTCTATATAGTGTATGAGTTCATCATCATTGCACCTAGTCCTCTATCTTCCAGTCTGTATAATTATCTATGTCTATATGGTGTATGAGATCCATCACCATTACACTAAGTCCTCTATCTTCCAGTCTGTATAATTATCTATGTCTATATGGTGTATGAGTTCATCACCATTGCACCTCGTCCTCTATCTTCCAGTCTGTATAATTATCTATGTGTATATGGTGTATGAGTTCATCACCATTACACCTAGTCCTCTATCTTCCAGTCTGTATAATTATCTATGTCTATATGGTGTATGAGTTCATCACCATTACACTTAGTCCTCTATCTTCCAGTCTGTATAATTATCTATGTCTATATGGTGTATGAGTTCATCACCATTACACTTAGTCCTCTATCTTCCAGTCTGTATAATTATCTATGTCTATATGGTGTATGAGTTCATCACCATTACACCTCGTCCTCTGTCTTCCAGTCTGTATAATTATCTATGTCTATATGGTGTATGAGTTCATCACCATTACACTAAGTCCTCTATCTTCCAGTCTGTATAATTAGCTATGTCTGAATGGTGTATGAGTTCATCACCATTACACTAAGTCCTCTATCTTCCAGTCTGTATAATTATCTATGTCTATATGGTGTTTGAGTTCATCACCATTACACTAAGTCCTCTCCCAGTCTGTATAATTATCTATGTCTATATGGGGTATGAGTTCATCACCATTACACTTAGTCCTCTATCTTCCAGACTGTATAATTAACTATGTCTATATGGTGTATGAGTTCATCACCATTACACTAAGTGCTCTATCTTCCAGTCTGTATAATTGTCTATGTCTATATGGTATATGAGTTCATCACCATTACACTTAGTCCTCTATCTTCCAGTCTGTATAATTATCTATGTCTATATGGTGTATGAGTTCATCACCATTGCACCTTGTCCTCTATCTTCCAGTCTGTATAATTATCTATGTCTATATGGTGTATGAGTTCATCACCATTACACTAAGTCCTCTATCTTCCAGTCTGTATAATTATCTATGTCTATATGGTGTATGAGTTAATCACCATTACACTTAGTCCTCTATCTTCCAGTCTGTATAATTATCTATGTCTGTATGGCGTATGAGTTCATCACTGTTACACTAAGTCCTCTATCTTCCAGTCTCTATAAATATCTATGTCTATATGGTGTATGAGTTCATCACCATTACACCTCGTCCTCTATCTTCCAGTCTGTATAATTATCTATGTCTGTATGGTGTATGAGTTCATCACCATTACACTTAGTCCTCTATCTTCCAGTCTGTATAATTATCTATGTCTATATGGTGTATGAGATCCATCACCATTACACTTAGTCCTCTATCTTCCAGTCTGTATAATTATCTATGTCTATATGGTGTATGAGTTCATCACCATTACACTAAGTCCTCTATCTTCCAGTCTGTATAATTATCTATGTCTATATGGTGTATGAGTTCATCACCATTACACTTAGTCCTCTATCTTCCAGTCTGTATAATTATCTATGTCTGTATGGTGTATGAGTTGATCACCGTTACACTAAGTCCTCTATCTTCCAGTCTGTATAAATATCTATGTGTATATGGTGTATGTGTTCATCACCATTACACCTAGTCCTCTATCTTCCAGTCTGTATAAGTATCTATATCTAGATGGTGTATGAGTTCATCACCATTACACTTAGTCCTCTATCTTGCAGTCTGTATAATTATCTATGTCTATATGGTGTATGAGTTCATTACCATTACCCCTAGTCCTCTATCTTCCAGTCTGTATAATTATCTATGTCTGTATGGTGTATGAGATCCATCACCATTACACTTAGTCCTCTATCTTCCAGTCTGTATAATTATCTATGTCTATATGGTGTATGAGTTCATCACCATTACACTTACTCCTCTATCTTCAAGTCTGTATAATTATCTATGTCTGTATGGTGTATGAGTTCATCACCATTACACTTAGTCCTCTATCTTCCAGTCTGTATAATTATCTATGTCTATATGGTGTATGAGTTCATCACCATTACACTAAGTCCTGTATCTTCCGGTCTGTATAATTGTCTATGTCTATATGGTGTATGAGTTCATCACCATTACACCTAGTCCTCTATCTTCCAGTCTGTATAATTATCTATGTCTATATGGTGTATGAGTTCATCATCATTACACTAAGTCCTCTATCTTCCAGTCTGTATAAGTATCTATGTCTATATGGTGTATGAGTTCATCACCATTACACTAAGTCCTCTATCTTCTAGTCTGTATAATTATCTATGTCTATATGGTGTATGAGTTCATTACCATTGCACCTAGTCCTCTATCGTCCAGTCTGTATAATTATCTATGTCTATATGGTGTATGTGTTCATCACCATCACACTAAGTCCTCTCGCAGTCTGCATAATTATCTATGCCTATATGGTGTATAAGGTCATCGCCATTACACTTAGTCCTCTATATTCAAATCTGAATAATTTATTAAGATTCTGGAGATCCTATTAAGGTCTGGTCATAGGGCAATATCATTATAAGACATAAAATCTGAACAACAGATACGAAGGCGTACGATATTACGTCACCTGAACATCACATACGATACACTAATATCATATTTATCTATTGATAGCGTAACTAGTGAAATTTTATTGATAATTCATTGGCTAGAATTGGATCTTCACAAACCTGAAAAAGCATAGTGTTATCTATTAATGTTTTATTGGACCAAGATGGACACGATAGTTTATGTACGAAAACCTCTGTCACACTGTCATACCAGTTATATACTTATCATAAAGCCACGTATTTGAATAATGAGATATGGGGAATTTTCTCTCGCTGGAACTCTTGATTACGGGTAAGAACTCTTACTGATGTCTTTATATGTCGAACAAATGGCCACGCACCGGGAAGATTGTAAACTATTTAGCCTGTTGTCACTTTGTCAAGAGCGATAGCTTGTTGTAACTCGTCACAACTCTCCTGTAGGGCTAGTACCGATGTCTGAATGCTGTAGAGGTATCTCTTAACGTCGCCAGTTCTTGTGAGACAGTGATGAGAATTCTAAACGGTTTAAAGATTTTGTGTTACACTTGTAAAATATCTTCCAATACTGCAGAATATACAAATGAATGATAAAATCGGATTGTAGATCATGCTCAGCAAAAATGTAATCCAACACGCCAAATGTGTTTTCTTTCATCTACATCACTTGAGTACAGTTCTTACTGAATATGGATTTTATGATTTTTTTCCCTTTGGAAATGAAAAATTTCATCATGGTGATCTAAAACTGTACTGTTACCTAAGATGTTCATATTTCGAGTCTTATGATGCATGATTATGTACATTGCAAAATATATTTCTATAGCACTTGATCCCCCATTTTTTTTCTCCGAAAGTCAGTGTTAACCCTTTTACCCAATTCTGTTTATCTTGAGTACCACGAACTCTACATTTTGATGTTTTGTATTTTAATATTTATAAAACGAGAATACATACAATACACTATTACATTTTTGTACAGTACAATGACTTTTACGACTGGAAAACTTTCCAATCAAATCCCCCTCCTCACATCTATCATGTGGCTGCACGGGCATATCGGGGGATGCGAGAGACGAGCACAAATCAGGTCATTCTGGTATGCGGGGAGTCAGGTGCAGGCAAGACAGAAAGCACAAAATACATGGTGCGGCATTTTATGGCTATGTGTCCTGACGAGACGGGTGATTTACACGAGAGAATTATTGAGGTCAGTTAAAGGTTTATGAATCTATTTCCTACTTTTAAATCATTACTGCCGGTGTTGTTCTTTTTTCAAACGTTGTATAATTATAACAGTATATAAGTATTCAAACATCTTCTGCAAAGTGCATTAAATACAAAGCGAATTATACATGAAGGGATAGGTATTCAAATTATTGCTACTACTAAACGGAACAAAATTTATTTTCTATTATCAAACAGGTTAATCCACTACTCGAAGCATTTGGAAACGCCAAAACTATTATGAATAGTAATTCCAGTCGTTTTGCAAAATATTTGGAACTTTGTTTCAGAGCGGATGGTCAAGTTCTTGGAGGTAGAGTCCCTTCATTTTAACATTATGATATATGATATATCTTGAACATTGCTGAAGAGAAATACTTTATCGAAATGAACATAAGTAGCCATAAATAAATAGTAGTGTTTTTTTCCCTATACATATTACAATAAATTGTTCAATAATAGGTTAAGTTTTATTATTTCTACAATCAAACATTTTTGTAATGTGTTATATGTGCTTGTATATTATTGATATTTATGTACTGTATAGCTCCATGGTGATTTCTGCCACATAACGGAGCCAGTAACTACATATATAAGTACATATGTTGACACTCACTAAGACAACATCCTTTTTTAAAATAAGAAACATTTGTCCAGTTTTAAAATTAGCACTGACGAAAGTGATATTTTATATGTTTTAATAGTGCAATGTAACATGGAAATTATTTCAATGGTAGGAATACGGCCAATATTTATATAAATTTATGAATTGAAAATTAATGTTACGACATTTAAAAACCATATAAGCTATCGATATGATAAGAGCTCTTTTCAATAGTACTTCCTTATAATTGTATATTAATTTTACAGCTACTGTTCGCGACTATATGCTGGAGAAATCTAGAGTTGTTACAAAATGCCACGGAGAGGGAAATTTCCATATATTTTACGCACTCTTTGAAGGAGCACCAAAAGCCAAACTAACAGAACTAGGATTACAGAAACAAGAAACATACAGGTATTACTTTTAAGGATGTAACATTTGTTTGTTCCTTTAACTGTTCTGCCGTTGTGATGAGTGGGAAGATGGGTACGTAAACCGATTAACTACACCAATTGAGTATACAGCTTTATTTCAATTGACGGTTCGTAGTCGGTGACTCAACTACATTACTAGTGGATTTTTGTGAAGTCTTACAAGGTTTTTATTGTTGTACATCATCTTTACATTGCTATGTTGGCTATGATGACTTTTGTCATACGGCTGAGTCAAATGCTCTTCTTTTCTTTTTTATAATATTATGCTTTTGTCATTTTTTGTGTGCATGTCCTTGGTGATTTGTGTCATACAGCTTTGTCAGATGTCTTCTGTTTTCTCTTTTAAGGACAGATCCCGGTTATTCAATTTTCATATATCTTTCTATCAATTTTGAGGTGCTGTATTAAACTTTAGCATTGTTGAATTTCATTGTAACCTTTGATATGGCTACCAATAAACATTTTAAGATTTTCCAACTTCCTGATTTGACAGAACATGGATTTCTTCATTGCCTCATATAGGCAGAAATACACAATTCACAATAAAAAATTTTCTAGCAGATATTTTCTGTCCAGAATTCATATAGAATATCTCTGAAATACATATTTCTAAATAAAGACAGGAACTTGGGACCTTTCCCTTGTACCTTTTATGAAATTGGCACTGGGAAAGTGATACTTGCATTTATTCTGTAAACCATCAATAAGAGTTATCTCTCTTGATGATATAGTCTTGCCAGCACAACGCTCAGTACCTACAATATGCATTGCAGTCTTTACAAAAACGCATAAAAGAGTATGCATGAAGAATATAAAATACCTATTAGGCAATTCCAAGAAAATGATTTGAAATATTTGCCTCACTTTCTTCCTCAGATTCCCTTTGAACAGGGGTTTCAATTGATTCACTTCCTTTCCTTGGAGAATTATAATGACTACTCAGGTTATTGCCGCGGGCAAAGAAAAGTACGGAGTCAAAACGGAACTTCTTGCGGTTATCGTACGCGGACGGGGTGGAACTCTTCAACGCGGAGATATAAAACATTTGACTCCCGCCTCTGTCCTTAAATATCTTATAATCAGATCAGTTGTATAGAAGGAGAATACACATTCATTGGCCACCATTCCCTTCTGCTGACTAACTGACAATGAACTGACAATGGTGTTTGAAATTTTAAAATTAAATTGATTAAGATGAATGTCGTTTATCTCGTTAATGAGTTTTTGTATGCGGTATGATAAAACCCCGTCTACATGATGTTTGCATAAAATATCAAACAGACTCGGTTTTACATTTGAAAATCGTATATTAATAAATAGTTTTAATTTTATTTTTACTACTGAGTTTCTATCGTTATTTGTAGACCATCAGCTACCGTGGATATCATATACCTGTTTTTAAGTGCTTCTGAACTGACATGAAATACTGATTATGTGACAAAATCTTGTAAATTATTCTAAAAATAAGAAATATCTCCCTCATGCAAAGTCTTTTCGTAGACGGGTTCTCTGTGTTTTTCTCTATTTCAGTTTCGTAATAAGAAACTAAGTTTCTTTTACAAAGATTATACTTTGATTCCGATAGTCTTTTCCTGGAGTATCTTTGAATAGGCATATGTTGTCAAAAATGTGCACTAAAATTATCATATGTAGTTTTTATTCTTATTTCTATCTAAACTTTTGCTGAAATAGAAAATTAACATTTTGAAAAGCATTGTAATAATAGCTTAACAGATCTTATGATAAATCTATATTAATTTAATACCTTGTAAAATGTACATATATTGAATATCTAGGATTCTAGAAGACAAAAGTGGAGAAGTGAAAAAAGCACATGACTACAAAGAAATGTATAACAGTTCCATGGCAATTTTGAAGAAAATACAAATGACTGAAGGAGTAAGTAACATTTTTTTTTCATGTTTAGTAACAGTATGGGTGGACTCTGAAACAATTTACTCAACTCAACGAAGTTGCTATTTATCAATTACTCGTGGCCTTGTCAAAATTACATCTGCAATAGCATAAGATATTCTCAAAGGGTTTTCGTGTTTCTTTTCCTCTATTTGCTATTCATGTTCGAAAAGAGCTTTGTGCAATGAGACAGGTCTATCAAACTTGAATCACGACAAGCGTATATACATACATATATGCATGCAGGTATGATGAGGCGTTCAGCTCTTGACCGAGATGTCCGAGGATCGACTTCCACTGTTGGCACAACAGTGTTTTGTCCTTCGGTCGAGACAGTAAAAACCAAGGCCCTGTGCCATGGTAGGCGTGGCACTTAAAAGATCCCTGACTGCTTTGGATGGGTCCATTGCAATGGTGCTTGTCAATATATATATGGAATAATCGTTGAGTCATGTAAAAAATAATCAATCAATCAACACACACATACAAAAATACATGCACGCACACACATATATACACACACACTCACACCAACAAACACATGCACACCTGCACACATATGTACTTTACACGAAAAATATGTAGTTCTTCCATTAATTTTCCCGTCGTAAATTAAGAGAGTGGTCTATTTTGTTTCAGGACATAAGCATTGTACATAGTCTTTTGGCTGCAGTGTTACACATAAGTCAAGTTGAATTTGTGGAGATGGATAGGAATACAGAAAAATTAGACGTCAGAGACACAGAGGTTATACAACTAGGTGAATATACTTTATCTGTTGACAATTTTTTGTTTTTTCTTCAGTACATGTAATAAGAATTTGCAAAAGAAATGTAAACAAGTAATCTTGTAAAAGCACAACGAATTTATGCTATCCGTTGGAGTTTCCGATTTCAGCATTACTGAAGAGACACAAAGTGCAGAAATAGGGACATGGTGCAATGCATTTATACCCGTATGTTCTGATATTAATCCATACTATGAGCTAGTGCCAGTGCTGGTGGACTGATAGTCTCCGACGGTAATCACAAACCCAGTGTTTAATGCTTCTGTTCTGACCCAAAGTATATACTTCCAATTTACTGTGGCACAACTTTGAAAGTTATTCTTAAACAAAGGCGTATTTCCCTCATGCTGAGACCTCTCCGTAAATTGGATCTTTGGTAATTACCATTGGATCAATTATGTAAATAGTTTCCTCTTCAAATATTTACTCTTTGTTACACATTGGATTTCCACAGTTTCGGCTTTAAGTGTCAATGAAGAGACACACGTTGCTGAAATAGTGCACAACATTTTCAATGGTATATATGTTCTGGTATTTATTCTTACAATTTGCAATTGGTCGATGCCATTGCTGGTGTCTGACAGTGTCTGAGGTAATCACAAACTCAGTTTCAGTGCTTCTGTACTGACCTTAAATATACTTCCCATTCACTGCTAAGTAGATTTAAAATTCCTCTGCAATTAGGGAGTAACTCTCTTATATACAGCTCTCTCCTTAGGTTGGTTTTTGGCTCTTACTTTTAGTCAATTTTTGGTCATTTGTTTGCTCTTCAAATATGTACGCTTTGGATTCCAGCAGTTTCAGCTTTGATCTCGAAAGTGTGGAAATCAATAACGTACATTTGGAGAGCAAGGTGCAAAATTGATCTAAAAGTAAGAGCCAAAAACCAATCTAATGAAACCATGTTGTTTATAATTAAATATCTTAAGTTGCCAATTTCTGTTGTAGCTGCCGATTGCCTGTGTGTAGACTTTGAAACTCTTGGGCATGCACTGATATCAACAACACGGGCCATGAGAGGTACATTATTCCATATTATAATGTTATGTAAATAATGAGAGGACAGACATTTTCTTCATATCCAACTGTGTAACATTTCCGTAACATAAGTTATTAACACAAAACTGAGAGTTACTTCTTGAAACAGTATCATTGTTATTGCTGTCTGTGTACGGACAGTTTAATACTTATAGTTTGTCTTGATTCATTTTAAATGAATATTTAGAAAATGCAAAATACTGCACAATATATTGTTATTGCTTTTCTGATTGCATTCATTCTCAGAATGACAAAAATAAGAGTAGCTACATTTGACTGACTTTTAAGATTCGGTAAATATAAAATATAGGTACAATATAAAATATAGGTACAGTATAAATGTAATGATGTTATCTGTTACGATTGTGATCTCTGCTGTCAATTCTGTGTTTACAATTTACAGATGAAAATGGAAGAGGTACATTTAAGAGAAATATATTATAAAACTTTTTAATGAATACTTTTTGCTTTTAAAGAAACAGTTATTTTCCATAGGAATAAACGTCTTTAATCAAGCATAACCTCTATGCACTTCTGTTAGATTAAATGTCGGTTAGATATTCACTAGTTATGACATTGAACAACTTACGACAAAACTCGTCAAAGACATTTTCACAATTCCAACTTTTGCAAATTGCAAAATCTACAAATACCGATTGTTATTATTATTATTATATGACATTTGAAGTTAAATGGATGCAGGAGTAATACTTCTATTTCTCTATGTAATAGATTTTTGTATCTTTTGTTTTATTATGCGTAAAGAACACATCTTGCTTTTTCCTCTGATCTATTTATTCAAGAAAATGCAAATGTAATGTGTAGTGTTTGAAGATGACACTGAAAAGCATCACTAAATATCAAGTTTTATACTTATCTGATATCTTTATAAACTTATCTAAAGAACAGCAACACAGTTATGAAGAAGACATTGTTTATTAGCCTTTGGAATGTTGGCTGATCATTTTGAATACAATGCTATCATTTAGATACAGAATTCATATACAAATTACTAGGATAATGACTCTTTGTTAAAGAAAGAACTGAAAATCTTATTTAAAAATAGATTAGAATATTATCTTGAGTTGAAAATATTGTACTTACATCATTGCTCATCATAGATTCAATAGAAAGTTATTAGATGTGTTTCGTTATTAGTTATTTCAATTTATTTTGTAGAGTTTGAATACAATATTAAACACAAACACACGCTTCAGCTTTTTACATATCTGAACGCAGTTCTACTTTTTGCATATTTTCCTTAGTTAGAATTGATATTACACGCAATGCAGAGACAGAGAACGTTCTTTTTTAAATATTAATTCATAATGTGAATTACTTATATTTTGCGCGAATATGTTAGAAGGTTTTCCTTTGATGTCTTAATTTTTCAAACCAGTGAAAAAAGTTCTCGATGATAACATAAATGTATTGTTTTTTTATTTTCATATTATGATCTTATGTAGTTAGAGCAGTTAAAATCAAATTTAAATTTGTTTGGATTTTAGAAACAAAAAGGTTTACAGCGAACAACCTTTCGCTATCAAATAATTCTTTTGATGTATTCAAATGGTGAAAGCGTGTTCATGTGAAATTAATGAATATTTATTATGTAAATACATGCAAAAGTGAATATTTACAAATAGTTGTGCTACACAAAGAAGATTAAAAGACGGAAAAGGTTACATCCTGTACAGAGTTTTTTTTTACTTAAAAATAGTTTGCAGAAATCCAATGAAATATGACAGCTTCCATGTTTCAATACTTTTGCAATATAATGTTCTCTTACAGTCTGATTAAGAACAGATAAAAACAATCAATAAATTGAAATTGCATATCGCTAAACATAAAACACCATAGAAATTGTCATAGCATTAATCTTGACTAGGGTCAGTCTAGCAAATAATGTAAGATGTTAATAAAATTCATAAAATGTAGTTTCAGTAATATCTATGTAAAATGAATGATATCTTTTGTGACTCATTAATAGTAATTTCGTATGAAAACTGTTAAATAGCAAATATATAATTTCATTTCTGTACTCAGAGGAGACGATAGTGTCATACAAGAGTATGCAACAAGCTGAAGATGGCAGAAATGCACTCGCTAAAAGTATTTTCGAACGTTTATTTGGATATATTGTCAGAAAAGTAAACGAAAACTTGCATCCTAGCAAATCAAGGTAAGTTTTTTTTTTCATAACATACCTTTTCAATTGCGTGTATCTGTTCGGATTTGTAAAAAAGCAAAATACAGCATGTAATTCATTTAAACAAAATAAATTCTATTAAATTTGCAATCTGTTGATGTTAAGTTTAGTGTATGTAAACACACTTATTAAAATATGGAACATTAGATGTTCCTGTTCGCGGAGTAAGTACATTTATTCCTGAATATTATGTCAAAATTAAGATAAAAAGTAATATAAATTATAATATTGTTTTATTCCATTTTAATACAGAACAAACAAGGTTGCTTCTATCGGGTTACTCGATATAGCTGGCTTTGAAAAACTTCAGGTCAACAGTTTTGAACAAATGTGTATCAATCTGACCAATGAACGTCTACAGAATCATATGAATACCACAGTGATCGTGAATGAAAAGTTACTATACACAGAGGAGGGAATACCATTTGCGGACATCAAATTCCAAAATAATTCTGATGTTGTAAATCTTTTTAATGCTGTAAGTTGAACGTTCGATATAATATATATATTCAAATATTTCTATTTAAAGCTTCGAGAGGTAGGTATTAACTCCTTTCGGTCACCAGATCTCACTCGCTTTTGGGGGATCACATGTATAGGCTTCTGTGGTAAATGCTCTTTGGTTGTTTCCTATTTGGTTGTTTTTCTTGTTTGTTGATTTAACACGTCCTTTGGCGTCATTGTATTTGGACTACTAATTAGGTTTTATCCGTCATCTTTGGCTTGATTTTAGAGAGAACTTCTTACAACCATTTCTACCATTCTGTTGGCGTAATTTGGCAACTGTCTGCAACAGTATAGTTAATTAAAGAAACACTATCCCTCAGCGGATTTATAAGTTTTGAAACTTACTATAAACTATTAAGTTCACATATGTACATGTATACATTAGACACTGCTTTGAAAATTATTTAGAAAATATTTTACCATCAACGCGACACCAGTGTCGGAAAAAATGCTTTTCTCTGCAATTTCACGCCTAGATATAGTAAATTCATGAGCCATCAATATGTGACTGCATTAAAACAACGAAGATGTCTTTATTCTCATCTTAAATTCAAGCTGTAAGGGATAGTGCAGAAAATGGTTAAGGAGCAATGGTGGTGTTCCATATTGTTGTTGTGAATTTTGTTTACATTGATAGAGATTCATTTACTCTGATAAGTAAATCTCCTCTATTTTTTATTTCATTGTCAGATTTCTTGTTTTCTCTTCCATATCAAATTAAGCTTTCTGACATCTTTTTAACTGTGTTTCTATCGCATATGTCGATTGAGTTTTTTATTTTGATAATAGATGAGTGTTTTGGAATGATATGATGTCAGTTTTGGTTCAATATTGAAAAACAATTTCTGAAAAGGGACACTTTTGTTACATACCTCGATATACTGCTATCAATTAGTGACAGTGGTTCATTAGTGACCTCTCTGTATGACAAACGTGACGATTTCAATTTCATTATTACCAACTTCCCTTTTCTGAATAGCAACATACCTTCCTCTCATATGGTGTCTTCGTTCTTCATTTCACAACTTATACGCCATGCCAGAGCATGCTCTAAATTCGAAAATTTCGTCCTGAGAGCGAGGCTTCTTGCCACAAAACTACTCTCACAAGGATATATTGGGAAACGTTGAAATTGTCACCAAGGAAGTTCTATGGTCGTTATAAGGTTTTATTGCAATTTCAGATTCCTCTTTCAACAACTGTTAACTGATATTTTGGGACCTGACCATACAAAATAACCATCTTAACTTTTGGACTATACTTGATTTGACATAATACGTATATACATGCATACACATACATTTGTTCACCTGCGTTTCCGACACCGGAATTTCAGGCAGGCAGCATATCTTGCCCTGAATGGGAATATTTGACTTCGTGTTCCTGTCTCTTTCGTATGTTCATGCGTGTATATCTATTTATTTACCTCCTTACTTGAAAGGTTGTTGCATGACTTTCTTGACGGGTGTTGCTAGTAACCAGGGGACGCTTACTCCTCCCAGGCACCTGGTCTCACCTCGATTTTATTGGGGTTCGCATTTGTCTGAATATGATACTAAACACTATATTGTCCCCTTCATTCAATGGACTATGAAATACGGTTTACCCTTCGGTGCTTCTTCGTTTTTTGCTTTTTTTTTTTTTACTTACAGAATTTATGCGCCTATTTTTACTCTGATTAATGATTTAGGCACATTTGGGCCTCTTGTTTTTCTCTCTTTTCAACTTCATATTGAGCATGAAAACAGGAGGTAAGCAAAGTGATGCAATCCGGGTATCGAAGCCAGATCGCGTGTACGGCAGTAAAGCATTATTTCAATACACCATAATTGGACTTCATGATGACCATTATGATTTTCTCCGTGTCCTTAATAATATAATATTTGTCAATAAATACGGTGGGTGTACATGAAGAAGATTTATTTGAACCACTGAAAGTGAAACTAAAGTACGAACTGATAACAAAATTTATAAACAATTGCAGAGAGGTGGCATCTTAGCAATACTTGACGAAGTGACAAAAATTCAGCAAGGATCAGACCATATGTTTGTACAAAGAGTTCAACACGCATTCAAAGACTCACCACAAAAGAGTTATCTTACCTTTGATAAAGGAGACAGGGCTGAATTTTGTGTCAAACATTTTGCTGGACAGGTATAATATATCTATATGTAACTATATGCTATGGGGTATGTAAAGTTTGTTTATTCCGTGCAGGTACACATATCGCTGAAAGTAACTAACTTACTCCATTTTATCGGGATTTTGAAATGACTTTTAATGACTTTTAGAAAATATTTATATAATTATATATGAATAAGAAGATTTGTTCCTCTTAAGTCAGAACAAAAAAGGAATACAGATTATAACATATATTCCTCTATATGTATCAAAGCCTTTAAGAATTGTTGATAACAAAAGAATGACACAGACTCGCCATACATATTTTCATTACATATGGCGAACTAACCACTTAAAGTATGAAGTTGTGGCATTACTAATTCTTTTGTAACGCCCCCGATCTCTGTTACAGGTATGGTACAACTGCAATGGATTCCGAGAAAAAAATATGGATACATTGAATCCCGATCTCGAAAAATGTTTAAAAGAAAGCAGGGATCCGTTCATACAAGATATGTTCACTGTTAAGAAAGGACCAACGGGTACTATATCGGCGTATGTGTTGTATTTTACGTGTTATTTTAAGGAATAAGTATAGTAATAATATATACCATTATACATTAAGAAGATCTTGTACAATTCTCGATCGAAATAGAAACTATAAACATAATTTATTTTTTCAGTTCCCTCTTTTCTACACATAGTTTTTAGTATTTACTGTTTTTTTCTGTTTTCTCTTACAATTTATTTTACTATATGTCTTAACACATATTCAACTTTAAAAAGTCCTATTGTCCACAATCTTCATTTATAGAACAATACACAACTGGAGGAAATCCATGGGAAACATCCTTGGTGCTAGTACAAAGGCACCAAAATCAAGGGCTGCTGCCCAGCTGGCGAGCGAACTTGGTCAGACTCTAACAAAAAGGTAAGCACAACCAAATCTTGTTATTATATTTATGAAACTGAAATGTGGATTTGTTATTTACTTTCGATGATTTTCATCATGCAAATGGACAAAAGTTTCGTATTTCAATTTTAGATATGGAAAAATTGGCAAAGCTACAGAAATGATTTACATGACAAAGGATAACAAGTCAGTAGTTGCTTATTTTCAGGTAATGTATATATTTTCTTCCTATTTCTTGTTTAAGTTTCAATCGGGTTACCATTTTTTGTTAGTTTAAGGCTCAACAGAGCTATTGTCATAGCATTTTGTCCATCGTCCGTCAGTCGTTGTAAAATTCTCAACTTCTATAAAAAAAGGGATTCTGTTGTAACTTGTTTTATATGCTACACTATTGTATCTCTACAAAGTTTGAATATTTATCTAGATATGTCAACAGGTGGCGCAACTATAGAAAAAATACTCCCAAGCGTGCACCCACCTTTGAAAATCTTCAAATGAGGAACATAGAAAAAAAGGAAGAAGCAAGAAAAACTAATGATATCTGAGAGTTTTAGAAGAGTGTATGATTCAAGTTTGATTTTTTCACGCATTTCTGAAAATGATTTTTTTTTACTTTGCCATCTTGTCCTTTTCTCTTGTAATTTCTAAATTTTCTTCTTGTAGGTTGTTTATAATAGGTTGAGTTTGTGCATTTTGACTAATGTTTATTGTTAAAAATGTAATTGGTAAGAAATGAAATACAAAACTTATTTATATTATTTATTGCGTGAGGGGAGAGGGGTGTCGTTGACTGTCACTTCCACACATTTTATTGATTTGTGCAATACAGAAAAGCGATAAAACATATTTGTCAACATCTTTGAAGGCATATACTTGATATATTTGAAGAATTATTTGTCTCAGAGTTCTGATTTTCTCCGGGTAAACAATTCAAAGCCCCTTAAACGCATAATAATTCATCCACACCAATTGAGTAATGTTTGTTACTTTAGCTGACCGTCCTGAATTGGTATCATTACTGCAGCACAATCGAATATTTTTTAATGTTTTTCCGTGTATATTTACTATCATCATATTTTGTGTGCATGTTTTTGGTGATCTGTGTCATGCAACTTTGTCAGATGTCTTCTGTTTTCTTTTTACAATAAAATAATATTTTAAATATCTTTTATGAAAAAAGCACTGGAAATGGAATTCTAAGGTATCATCCTTATATCTTAGTATCATTATATTGATTTATTCAATTTTGGAACTATTTTGTCAGATATCAAATAGACAGTAAGCAAAAGAACATATGTACCTGCGAATTTCTTACAGCAAACGGTTGTTTGTGATAAACAAATTTTGTTTAGTTGAGCGATATAGATCCACTTTGGTCACTTTGTTCTTATAGAAAGTTCATTTGCATCAGTAGTATCGCAGACATCCAATCGAATCTGTTGAAAATTTAACATCTTAATCTCTGTTTTGTTTCTGTTTTCTTAAAACTGGAATATTATAATATAGTTATGTTTATTAATCTATCATTAGAAATCTTTGAGTGAGCTGCTGAATAAGATGATACATGCAGAGTCATACTTTGTGAGGTAAGTGAAGGGAAATAAAGATTGAAAACCGTAATTCAAAATCAATATCTTGATGATCACTATGCACTGAACGTTGTCTATCAACGGTAGTCAATCAATTAGTGTGGTTTAAGGAACAACCTTCCCATTCATTACAAAAACGGTATAATCCAAGGACTCATATTTAAAAATCTATAATTTATCCTCCAAAGCAAGGACCAAAGAGTTTTTAAAGTTGAGAGTTCATAAAAATATAGACACGTATTTTTATAAAGAGTATGACCAAGGTATAGAAAATGACATTAACATGAGTAAACCGTGCTCTGCCGATCTGGAAGTGAGCTCAGACCTTCGATCTGTAGGAATCCGGACTAATAGTTAATGAAGACGAGGTTAAGGACCACATTTCCGATTCTTTATCACATATTGTCTTTTTACATTCTATAACAACGCAAAAGATTTATAATACCGAGCTTAGATAGTGGTCATGAACTTGATGAAAAAATGCATTTTATGATTTTCTATTTACTTTATACCCCATAAGATGTATAAAGCCGAACATGGAACTAAAGAGTGGAGAATTGGACATGAACATTATTAAAAACCAGCTGAAATACAATGGTATACTGGAGATAGCAGTGATTCGGAAAATGGGTTTTTCTGTACGAAAAACCTACGATGATTTTATAGAAAGGTAAACAAACGAAGAACGATCATTCTCCGTCTTATACTGAAAAATATCATAGTATTTGAACTTGAATATTAAACGATTTTAGAAGTATCTCGAACATGTTTCAAAGATGAAACTAAGAAACAATTTCAGCGATATTACCCATATATATTTTTCACCGTTGAATCGACATACCGGATAATAATATGATAATTAATGGGATTGTCCGAATAATCTTAAATTCTCTGCAACTCGGTTAAATCTGACCCTAGTTTGACAAACTATTCCTTTGGACATTTCAATAAAGTGATTTATCTCCCCTTGATAATACTTTTTTACATTCTGCATATCACGGTATGGTGTATAAAGGTGTCAGCTATGTAACTGACCATATCTTACGATGCTGATTTGACCATATGGTATCAATGAAACAATTGATTTACTTAAAGTAAAAACATTAAAACACTACCTCATCATGGCTTTTCATTGTCTGCAGAACATGTGCTTTCTGAAAGTACCTTAATCCTTGATGTGAAAATGACTGACCTATTAAATAAATTTTAATAGTGTTACCTGTAAACATGTACATTTATATGTTATTATTAGAATCCCAATCACTCTGACGTGAGCATTATTTAATAGACATAACTAGTCCAAATGCGCACAAAATTACAACGTATATATGTTTTAATATTTATATCATGCATACCTCTGGCCATTGCATTTAGGGCTTTTATATACTTGTTACTGTACTTGTTTGTGTTTGAATACATTGTAATATATTAAATCCCTCTGATTCATCTCCATGGTAAGCCCAGTACCATGCACATGATATGAATGTAAACTATGTAATATACTGTGTTGATTGAAATTTCAATATTTAGCACTAGGTAAAATTTATACTGTCATCGTTCAATTTCTTTCTTTCTATTTTTCTTCTTTTTTTATATCATTTGTCTTTCTTTCATTTACTCATTGTATCATAAATAACGTGTTTTGCTTATTTTTCCTATTAAGGTATAGCAAATTATTCAAAGTGTCTCCAGGAAAGGAAGGAACACGTACTATACTACATAAAATTCTGCCCGTATCAATGCACGAGGATTTCAGACTTGGAAAACACAAGGTATATAGCTTTGATTCTTAAAATTAAATTATATGAATATATTTCTTTTTGTCATCTACACCTTGGTCCGGCGCCATAAACTGAGAATATACTTAAGTCATAATTTCATATTCTTCTCTTCATCAATGAGTAAATAACTGGGATTTGGATTTTATTTAGTTTTATTCTACTGATAAATAGAATTAAACCATTTTACATGAGAATTTATTTGAATGTTTGATAATGGAATAAATTAAAATGAAATATTTGATTTAAGTATATTCTCAGTTTATGGCGCCGGATCCTTGTCATATTTCTGTTTACTTTTTTCTTAAATGTCATATTAACCGCTTTATAATTGATGAAGAATCGCATACTCATAAGTTAATTGATTATCAAGAACCAATCAAATTCGAACCATAAAATTTTGCTGAGTTTGAATCATAATTAAAAGGGCTTTTTGTAATTATTACATATTGAACTCGATATATTCACTCTTATTATGATAATTTTAATAGGTTTTCATGAAAGAAGAAGCAAGTACATGGCTTGAAAAGGTTTTGTTTATACGGGAAAATGTTGCTGCGCGAACGATTACCCGCGGTATTAAAACAGTTTGTGTACAAAAACGAGAAGAAAGAATTGAGAAAGAAAGAAAGGAGAGAATAGAAAAAGAAAAATTTGAAAAAGAACAAAGAATCAAGCAGGAAAAACTAAAAAGAGAAAGACAGGAAGCCGCTCAGCGTGACAAGATGAACAAAAAGCTGACAGACATTGACAAAGGAAATGAAGATCCAGAATCCGTATTGGTTAGTAAATTGCCAAGGGTTTCTTGTTTTGCTTTTGGCTCTTTTGTTTATCTTCAAAGAATTAATTTTCGTGTATAAGTCTATTTCATGTATTGTATATGAATTTTATTTGTGAATTGCTTTGCGGTGAATCAGTTGGTAGATTTTGAAATGAAATCAAAAAGACTAAACTAACACTGTACTAGTATACGAATGGCGACATTTAAAACAATTTAAATCTTTATAATTTAGTAGATAAATAAAATATAAATAATAAACTATATGTAAGTATGTTCATGTAAATAGATGGATATGTAAATAAATAAAAAGATAATTTATTTAGGATCACATGTTTTATTTGGATATAGTTGTGTTTGATTTTTGATTTTCATTTTATTTAGCCATACTCTCTTCACTTACCACTTCAATTAAGGAATGACTTTCTTTTTTTCTAGGTTCATGGGGAATGAACTTGGGTGAGAAACAAACATATCACGTGAACCGCGAAGCGGTTCTCGAATGATTTGTTTGTTTCTCACCCACGTTCATTCCCCATGAACCTGGGAAAAAAGTCATTCCTCAAATGTACAATGCATATTAAAAGGTTCTTTTTTTGAAAACAAAATATCAAATTCCCCGTTATGAAACTGGCAAGGACCGAATTTTTCCTGAAGTGGAAAAGTACTTCCGCCACGCAATATAGTGCGTGTCTAGAATGCTAAAAACACTCTATATGTCCTGGTAATTTCTTTAATTGCTCAAAATTAACAGATGCATTAATTCAATAATAGAACATCGGCATTGAACGTGAATAAGCCCCGGCTTTTTTATATTACTACGCATGTGATTTGCCATATGCCGGGTACTACTTCCATGACCCAAGTTAATGGGCTGATGAACCGAGTTTGTTTAGCATGGTTCATCGAAGGAATTAGACTAGCATTGTAAATGTTTTGCTTTAACAGATTCATCAATACGAACGATATAACGTATAGACCAATTGTTACTGTTAGTTGGTCATAACTGCTAACACATACAGGAAAAGATTTTGATGACATCCCACACAAGATGAATTGAATCGTTAAATTAAAATGACAAACTTAAGTAATGTCATTTTGTCAGTGATCAAATTTGTGTTTTCGAAACAGTAACACATTCTAATAATTAATTACACAAATTAAAGGAATTTAATTTACCAGTTCGATTTTTCTGTGTCTAAAAAGTATAAAAACCTCCTTTGATATTTTTGGACTGTTGTTTTGCACTAAAATGAAAAAAAAACTCGTGTTGGGATATGATCTGTTTGCAATGATGAAATCATCATAATTTATTTCGAAAACTAAAATATTATTTGTCATATTCATTTCTAAAATAAATATCCTGAAAATGTTACATCCACACGGCATAATATCAGGTACGTAGTATTCCTTACACTGGAAAATTATACGAGCTCTATATATATAGTAAAATGAATAATGTAAAAACGAAAAGCTTCCTCTTTTTCTCGGGCATCTTGTCTTGCCTATTATACATCATAGTAATTCAAACAACAAAACATAACTGACAAAAACTAAACCAAACAAATAATACTACCAAAACAATAACAACAGAAAAAACAACAACAACTTCCCCCCCAAACAAGACAAAACACCCCCCCCCAAACCAACCCCCACCCCAAAAACCCCCAAAACAAAAGTAAGAAAAAAAGGCAAAAACAAACAAAAACCAAAACCCCATAATGGAAATAATAAAAATGAAAATAAACAAAATCAAACATAGATAAATTGACGTTAGTTGAATATTTCTCACTTTAATGATATGCTTCATTGTTAATACATAATATACATAATACAATGTTAGGTATACTGCTGTGTGTATATTTTGTGCATATTATGCATCCCCTACTTCAAAATTACTCAGTTCTGAAATGACAATTTTAAGAATTTAAATAAAGAAGTGTATGTATTCATCAATACTTTCATTACAATATGCCTACACTTATGATGTGATTGCAGTCTAATCCATCAAGCACCTTGAGAGAATCATTGTCCTCTACGTCGTCATCTTCTGGCGGCTCGTCATCTTCTTACAGCAGTGAACAGAACAGTGATCAGAAAGAATTTGATATAAGCAAGTTGCGCGGTACAAAAAAACCGTCTCAGTTTGAAGGCAAAAAGAAAGCAGTGAAGACAGATGAAGTAAAGATTAAGATCGACTCAAAGGAGAAACCGCCTCCACTTCCACCTGCTCGCAAGACACACTAGTAAGATGTTCTATGATGCACATTATGTGAATATAACCTTTTGTCTCCAGATGCTAATCACGTACTATACATCAGATTTAAATCTCCCAGAATATTTACTAAGTTCTAAAGAGATATATCTGCTCACCGAATTCAAGAACTAAGGTTAAGGTATCAGAACTTCGAATGGAAAAACGGTAAACAGAAAGTACCAATATTATCACTCGAAGCCAGTTTGAATATGTACCATAGATTTGAAGATAGAATTATATCACACCATCTATAATAAAGAGATGTAATAATAACATATACTAAGAGTGGAAATAGGATGAAACATAGTTTCCTGAATACAACACACATGTAATGTACATCAGATACAACGAATTTGGACATTTGCTTATTTATGAAGAGTGGAAGATGTATATTGATTGAGAAATAAAAAAAACCCCAATACATAGAATCTAAACTTGAGAACAAAAAATGGGTAAACACATTACCTAGAAAGCGGGCAGTGTTCATGAGATGAAAAACATAGAAAAACACTCACATTATGTGTAAAAGCAGACACACTTTCCTTGTTATAAAACCACCTTTTTCACGTAATTAAAAACATTCTGAAAATGTTTGTGCAACTTCGAAATAATACTGAATAGACTTATTCAAATAGGTGTGAAGGATTCAAAAAGCAGTGACTTGGGAGAGCATATATAATATAATTATATATTGGTAAAGTTATGTATACAATGCATTTCAGAAGTCTAGAACGAAATTAGATATACATACTTCATGTGAAATATTAGAATGAAGTATTTGATCTAAATCAAAATACCATATCATGTAAAATATGAATATTACTTTTTTTGCTTTGACATTTCAGCTTTTGGGACATTTTTCAAATTATAACCCGAGAAAATCCAGAAAGAGACGTACATACTCACCTCTCGTTGCGAATCATAAAGGTGGTGACCTATTTCCTTTTGTTTGTTATATTATTGGGTGCCATGGTAATACAGAAAATCACCTTGATGACGCTCGTGTCATACCAGATAAGCACAAACCAGACATATCACGAGAAAGATTACAAAACACAGGTTAGTTTCACATCTTGAGTTACATTCATGATATTAACGATCGCCTTAAAAATCTTGTTTTCTTTGTATGGTAGTGTCGTGCCAGTCTTTAGTACCTAAAACTGCGTGTATATATATATATATATATATATATATATATATATATATATATATATATATATATATATATATATATATATATATATATATATATATATATATATATATATATATATATATATATTATATATATATATATAAACTTTAGAACAATACACTGTCGTATAATCCACTATTATTGTGATCTGTTATACAGTTCAGCCACCATCCGCATTCGGTTATGAAGAATTTAATAGAATAAACACATATTTAACACTGGTGCCAAGAAAGGACTCGAATCCAACGTGTAATCTTATTAATAAGATGGCATAAAGACAAAGATTAACGAGATCGATCTAACGTGACACAATCCCTCCTGTTAACCTATTACAGTGTCAAAATCCATAGAAGAGCTCAAGTAGGGGAAACTTAATTGAAAGTTATGATCATCGATTAATTTGTTTAGATATGTTGTGTTTAATTTTCGTAGAGAAGTGTAAGCTACGTTTTTCTTATGGTGGCTATGTGCTCTCCGTACGCACTGGTGTTGATCATCAGCATCTGGAGATCTCTGTTCAGCAATTTACCATTTCCAAGTATCGGAAGCTTGATCGCAGTAAGTTATTCAGCTACTTTTCAAATCTAAATATTGGAGTCTTTCAAAATTAACTCGTGTATCTGTGGTTGGTATGAAAGGGCTTGATAATTGGAATGTACGACTTCACAATTGCTACTGTCGCATAATTCTCAACCACTTAAAATATATCTTATTTAAACATTGATGAACCATATTTATTTAATTTGCTTCTTTGATTTATTGGTACTATTAATGATATAATTACATAAAGCGTGACGGCGTATAATTTATACTTCACTTTTTTATAGGTTTCTTTGGTAGAAATGCTACATTCAATCGGATTATGCCTTTTAGTTTTTCGGGTGCTTCCACTTTTCCATATGGCCCAAGGTATAATGCTGATGACATCCACATGCATACTACCAAGTATTCTGAAACCATTATGTTCCAAAGAAAATAATCGTGCCTATAACAACTGTAGTAGTACACCATGTAAAGTGTTGATATTTGTGATGGATTTGGTATCTATATTTGTACAGATGTCAGCAATACCCGTAGTTCTCTTATCAAATTCAACCGACTATATACTTAAGCAATCAGCTGATACGACTAGCATTGATATGGTTGAAATTGGATTCGCCCTCTTTTTAAGTTCATTTTCATGGTGGGAGAATTTTATCGACGACCGGTTTTGTGGAAATGCAGAGAAATCCAATGCATTTGGCCGAGCGGTAATGGGGCTGAAATTCGACCTTCAAGAAAGTCGCCCATACATTTTTATGGTAGCCTCGGCTTGGAAACTTATTACTGCCTTAGTAACGTCATGGCTATTGCAGAATTGGGAAAACGATATTGACATTTTTTCTTCACACATATTAGAAACATTCAGGGACAAAGGACTTCACAACCAGCAATCACAAGCGATTTTAGGTCTAACCTTATCATCATTAGTGGGATACTATATTGCCTATACTGCATGCAAACTTAAAATGCAAACCTTCTCGTTCAGTCTGCCTCTTTTACTTTCTACGCCTATTACTATAGCCATTGTAGTTATCCGTTGTGAAGTATTACATAGTCATTTCGATATATTCTTTGAATTCCATAACTGTGATACATCCGATTTCTTACGTCCATGGTACCACGTGGTATTTGGCACTGTTTGGTGTATTTCGTTCTACTGGATCGGACGTCATATTTGGTTCTCAACTCAGGAGAGATTGGCTAAAGTTGAAAGGTGCGAACTATTTAATATCTATTCTTGAATGTTTGAATATATATACTAAATCTGAAAAAGAGTTTTTATCTTTAGGCACACGATACAAACAAAAGTCTTTGTGGTCGCTTTAGATTACGAATTATAGATAGACAAATCAAAGAAGAAAGAGTAATATCTACTACTACGTTTACCATACACTTCTTAACGAATTCATTTTTCAATTTCATTACAATATTACAATCATCAGTATTTTGTTCGTCAAATGATTTATTGATGATATTGTTTGATTGAGAATAAGAAAATGTAGATAGCCGATTGTTAATGTTCTATAGCAAGCGCTTATGGTGTTTTGTAAGAAATGTTTTGGTGATAGAGGTAATCGTGAAAACTTTTGTTTCAAAGTTCATTCTCATTTTATTGTATTTTATTTTAATAATTTGTTTATTTGTTATTTGTGAGATAAGTGACGATAACACATTTTCAAATAACTTGATATGATATGAATGAGGGCTTATATTGTTAGGAAAATTATCACAGCCACACAATATAATAACACTAAGATCAAACCCTCAAAACCATTTTATTTCGAAATGCTATAAAAGTGTGTATAGCTGTACTTTCATGGACACCTGGTGTTTAAGTTTTTCATGATTAAAATCGCCTCTGTATTGAACACATCTTTGTAATTGATTAGGTTGTTTATGAATCCCCTGTACTGTGGCATATTGCTGGAGCAACATCTGGTAATGAACAGGCGTCGCCATAATCGCAGAATAACAAAAGCTACAAACGGGAAGAGAAATTGTTACAGGTCAGGGTCCCAAGCTGTATAAGGCAGATGGAGATTTAACGTTGTCTGTGTTATTTTTTGCCTCTGATTTGATCTTTTAGCTGAGGAATAAAAACGTAAATTTGCTATTATACTGATTGCATATTAATTGTCGGTTTTGAAGTTCGATTGCTATTTTATTTTTTAACGTCGTCGTGTATATCGTATATATTGTGTGTTATATATCAAAGTAAAATATTCATCAGGTTGTCAAAAGAAGACATGAAAGTCGGCGGATCCGAAGAGATTATGGAAAAAGAAAAGACCATTCCCCCTATGATATATGCATGTGCGACAATGTGGCATGAGAACCGACAGGAAATGGTTCAGATCCTAAAATCACTTTACAGGTAAATGCAAATGTTATTCCACTCGAAAAGGTGAAACTTGTGCCAGACAAGTGAACAGGACTGAATTTGGAGGTAGTTAATGCATTAGTCCGACTACTTTACCATGGCAACTTGAATCTTTGGTTATGTTTATATATCTATTTAGATTTCTTCTGATTGTAGTTACAAAGTTCATATTCAACATTAGATTACAAATCTAGTGATATAAAATAAAAATAATTTTGGGACATGTTAAATTCAAACTGCCTTCGAAAAATATAACCTTCTATTTATCATATAGAAGAATATCAGGGAGTGTAAGAGACACAATTGACAACACTTAAAGTTTTTCTGACATGCACATCATGTTGTTTTAGATTCAATTCATATTTTATCTGAAGGTATCAATTAAAAGTATAGGGATTTTCCATACCTTTACTTTTCAGTGAGTGTACTTTCATTATACTGTTTTCGTGTAGGGTCGGTAGATGGACCTGTAAATCAATTAATCACCCAATTAAGTGACAGGCATCATTTCAGCTGACCGGCTTTGCATTCGATCGAATGGTTTTTTTTTTTTGAGTGTGTGTGTGTGTGTGTGTGTGTGTGTGTGTGTGTGTGTGTGTGTGTGTGTGTGTGATCTCTTTTTGCTTGTTCATTTATTTGATCCCTTTTTTTCCCTTTTTTGTGATCTCTTTTTGCTTGTTCTTTTTTGTGATATCTTTTTTGCTTGTTCATTTTTTGTGATATCTTTTTCTTGTTCTTTTTTGTGATGCCTTTTTACTTTTTCATTTTTTGTGATTTCTTTTTGCTTGTTAATTTTTTATCGGATTGCTTTTTGTCTATAAATTGGCGAAGTCCGTCTATCTGTTTATCCGTCTGTTTTGCGTTTTGCTTGGTTTATTGAATACCGTTAATGATATTTTAGTTAAATTTGGTGGGTTTGTAGACATTGATGAATTTTTTCCCGACCGATGCAAAATATGGTGACCTTGACCTTGATTTCACGCTTCAACGAACATAGTCTGATTTTGAAATTAGTTTGATGTCTTGCGTACCATTAACGATATCAAATTCAAACTTGGTCAATAGGTATACGTTGATGAGTTCTTCCCCGACTGACACAAACTTTGGTGACCTTGACCTCAGTTGTCTGCTTCATTGAACACAGTCTGCTTTTGAGTTTAGCTTGAAATTTTGAATACCATTAATGATACAAAATTCAAACTTCTGGAGATATCCTCAAACTAAAAGACATGTTTCTGGATAAGATTCCATAGGTAAGCTAATGTACTACTCCGGTCATACCGTCTTTGACGGTTTCTAATTGTGATCTCTTTTTGCTTGTTTATTTTTGAGATCTCATTTTCTTGTTCATTTTTTGTTATCTCTTTATGCTTGTTCTTTATTGTGTTCTCTTTTTTTTCATTTTTGTGATCACTGTTTCTTGTTCATTTTGTGATCTCTTTTTGCTTGTTGTTATTTGTGATCACATTTTGCTTGTTATTTTTTGTGATCTCTATTTGTTTCTCCTTTTGTGGTCTCTTTTTGCTTGTTGCTTTTTGTGATCCCTATTTGATTGTTCTGTTTTTGTGATCTCTTTTATCTTGTTCTTTTTTTGTGATCTTTGTTTACTTGTTGTTATTTGTGATCTATTTTTGCTTGTTGGTTTTTGTGATCTATATTTGCTTGTTCTATTTTTGTGATCTTTTGGCTTGTTTTTTGTGATCTCTTTTTGCTTGTTGTTTGTGTGTGTGTGTGTGTGTGTGTGTGTGTGTGTGTGTGTGTGTGTGTGTGTGTGATATTTTTTATCTATATCTTAGAAGCCACATTCCTCATACAACTAAGTCAGATATTTCTTATTTCTTTGCTTTCTTAGAATGGACAACGATCAATTTGTACGAAGACAAGCTGCAAATATGTCTCATAACTTCAAAGACACAGAGTACTACGAATTTGAAGGTATATTAGATTATTAACAGCTGAAGAAATGAACTTCATATTTCACATGATATAAGCGACGCAAGACCCGACATGCAACTATTTGCCGGGATTTTTATTTTTACATTATTGCTTAAATTGTGACGTCACTATCTAGTACTTTACGCCAGAATGAAAACCCCAGCAAAAAGTAAAATGTCGGGTCTTGGTACTATATCATGTAAAATAAGAAGACCGCCTATTGCTACATTGTTTTCAATTGAACTCGCTAGAGCCTCACATATGTTTCTATAAAGGTCAGGTAAAGTTTATTCCAATAAAATCTGCTCCATGCATACAATTTAGACGTATAAGTAAATGCGAAGGTCCCGAGCTGTAATAGATAAAGAACATCTATTATACGACTCATAATAGAAACATTGGCTATCACAGACTCCAGCAAGATCAGAGGTGGCATAAAAAGCAATGGAAAAGTAAGCATCTCCTGCTGACTTGTCATATCAGCCGTGATGTCATACAATTATACAGAATAATATAATTTTTTACTTATATACATTGAGTGGTAACGATATAACCGGAGTCACAATCGCCTTAAAGTAAAAAACGAAGAAATGCATGAAATAAAAGGAAATATACAATATAATAGTACGATATACAATACAAAAACCATAATTAGTGTAAATAGAGTGATACTGCATTGCCACAATACAAACACTAGCAACGATAACATTGAAATAAAGAAGTCAAAATGTCAGACAATAATTTCTGATAAGTGCAAACGAATTCTATATAACGAACTTAAATTTACGGAATGGAGACTTCAAACGTGTTTTCTATTCGTATCCTTGTGACACTAACTTTGCACTAAAGCATTTAGCTTGCACATGACATGAAGGAACTTCCTTGCAATAGGCACCGAACTTCGATTTGGAATCTCAATTTATGGACACCTTAATAAAGGGGACTAGTACAATTTCAGATCCCTCTTTCAAGAATGTTAGCCGATATTTTGGGACCTGACCATACAAACTTGAAAGTGTAAGATAAACTTCTAATACAAAAATATATATCATGTTTATCTATCCACTAAAACTGATTTTATCTTATTATTTGTTATATGTATAAAACTTTAGCATCATTGACATATATGAAAAATAATGTATAATTCTTATCATTTCAATAGTTCATATTCTGTTTGATGACGCATTCGAAATCAATGATGACGAAGAAATGGTTCCAAATGACTTTGTAAAAATGTTTTGTGACCTACAAAACGAAGCTTGCAGGTAAACAAAATACGTGTTATGTGCATTACTAGCAATGATTTAATCAAAGTTCGTTACAAGTTGTTGATCGTTTTTATTCACAGTAAGTTCATTTCCCATTATCAGAAAGTTATCATTCATGCTTGATACATATTTGCAAAGTTTGAAATTAGCAAGTAATGAAAATTACTATACATACTGTTAGTTAACTATATGTGAATAAGTATTTTGTCAAATACATAGGTCTGTGTTTACATTCGGAAGAAATTTAAACTTTCCCATTGGTATTTGATTTATTCAAATTTGTTTTTGCGTTATTCATTTTTAAAAAATAAAACATTTATCAATTTTTATGGTACAAGCATCGTAGTTCAAAAAATATTAACATGAAATATCTACATGTTTTAAAACTCGTGTTGAAAATTTGAACTGCAATTCAAATATTCAGCACTGCTTTGTTTTATGACTAGTTCTGTGCACTCAAGACCTATGATTGTGAATCCACCGATCAGAATACCCTCCCCTTATGGAGGTCAACTAGTTTTCAGCATGCCAGGGGGAAACTTAATGTACGTTCATCTGAAAGACAAAGCGAAGATTCGCCATAGAAAACGATGGTCACAGGTATATATAATGCAAAAATATTAATTATTATTTACAATCGTACAATGTCGTTTATACTGTTAATCTTATTCTTATAGAAAAGTTTCTGACTCAGTCATATGACGGAAGCCACCACGGAAATATACAGTATATTTTGTAATTATATGGGAAAAATACGCACACACACATAAGGACATCAAAAACAATATTCGATTGTAGTGCAATACCAATACAGACATAGAACGTTCAATTGTTGAGACAGTGGTCAAAACATTGGTGTGAGTATCCGGTTTACGGACCCACCTTCCCACTCACCGCAACAGCAAAATACTTAAAGGACACACATTTGGAGAAATGGTTCTTCATCAAGTTGTCGGCATCCCAATGGGCACTAACTATGCCCCGCTTCTGGCTGACATATTCCTTTACTCATACGATGATGGATTCATTCAGCCTTTGCTTTCGCAAGGAAAGAAATAATTGGCTCTTGGCTTCAATTTCACTTACAGATATATAGATGACTTGCTTTCTATTTATAATCCTTCGTTCGCGGATTACCTTAGTATCATCTATCCAAGTGATCTGGATGTCAAAGAAACAACAGAAAGTAGTAATTCTACTTCATATTTAGATGTTATGTTGTCTTTCGACATTAATGGTCAATTGAACACCTCACTCTATGACAAACGTGACGATTTCAATTTCGCTATCACAAACTTTCTTTTCATAAGTAGCAACATTCCATCATCGCCCGCATACTGTGTATTCATATCTCAGTTAATACGTTATTCCAGAGCATGTTCAAATTATAATGACTTTGTTCTGAGGGCTAGGCGACCTTCAGATAAGCTACTCAACCAGGGTTATATATGTGCTAGACTAAAAACGTCACTGAGGAAGTTCTATGGTTGTTACGAGACTCTTATTATATCTCGGTATCCAGACTTTTAAACGATATTCTGGACTGAGACCGATTCCGATCATTTTACACACTTTCTATATATATATATATATATGGCATTCACACGATTTGACTCTTTCTTGTGGGTATAAGTGACGGGTGTTGCTAGCAAGCAGGAGATGCCCACTCTCCCAGGCACCTGATCTCACTCCATCACAGGGGTTCACATATGCTTTTCAAGTAGACTTTTTCGTTATATTCTACTTGGCTTCATTTTCACTGATTTTGTATGTCTTCTGGTTTCATGATTTTCGGACTTAGGGTTTAATCTATCATCTTTACGTTTTAAACTATAAATATTCCTCCATAATGAGATCAATGGTCAACATGGGTCTCAAGTTGTAATAAGAATATATAAAGCAGAGAAACATCATGGTATAGAAACTCCAAATACATGAAATGATTTCTACCCCGTACCTTGTTACACTTAAATATCGACCATAGAGAGAACATAAACAGAGCCATAATATTTCATTGTCTTTGAATGCTGTAGGTGATGTACATGTATTACCTCCTCGGTTATCGGATTGTCAAAGAGTGTCAGTCGAGAGTTTTATTGCATATGGAAAATGACAATCTGAATGAGTTGGTCAGCTGGAGGAAGTGCGAGGCAACAGGACTTTCCGGTCGTAGTCAGATTTTCCAGCTTCTAGATGACGAAGTTATCTTCAGGGTATATCGTTATTAAATTTTCTCTATCAAATCATTGAGATTTTAGTTCCGAAAACCTTTCTCTTGTCTTCAAGGGGTACTAGACGTAAATCAATATTATTTGCGGCCGCAAACTGTGTAATAAATACATAAAGACTACAATTGTACAGTGATTTATATGTTTTATGTACATATAGCACATCTGGGACAGGAACACTCACCAAGTAATACAAATGTAACGAGGTTTCAGATGTAATTGTTATGGACTTTGGCTGAGTAACTATATTGTGACACTGACTGAATTTGAAAATATTGCCCGAGGCTGTTTATAAGATTTGTAATCTCTATTTATATTTATCAAAAGACTAATCAGCAGCATTGGTGTTTCTGAAATTTCTCGATATTTCTTCCTTTCTGTGTAAAATCAAATTTGAAGATAATTTAAAACATGTTGTTTCCCAACAAGCAAATCGTAACGTTGAGGTGATAATGGAATCCACGTTTGTAGTTGCCATCTTACGTTAGATCCTAATATATTGAACACTTTTTCATAGTAATGTTATCATCCGATGTCCCACAATGGACTCATCATATAATGACGTCATATGCGTCACAGTTAAAATCTTCTTAATGCCACGTTCAATAGGGTCATATCGAATGCGGCTACGTTGCTTTTCCTGTGTATTTTATATACCGGTCAATAAGATCTCTTACTGACTTTTTACGTGTTTAATCTTCATCCAGTATGTATTTTTCCTGTAATTTATTTATTGATTGATCATGGATTTACGTCACGTTTATTTCACATATATTGTGACGTCATCTGCCTGACGTCATTGCATAGAAATTTATACCTTTGAAATGGACCCACCCGAAGTAGTTAGTGATCTTCTACGTGCCATGCCTATCGCGACAATGCCTCATCTGAAATTCAGGACACCGGTGTACCCATGGCGGGAATCGAACCTGGGACCTCTCGGTTGCGAGCCGAGCACCTCATCCACTAAGTTACACCGGCTTACATTCATTTGAATCTACTATGAAGTAATCTGTGTCGGTGAATAATGTAAAGTTCAAATGAGTTACTCAGATTCATTCTATTCAGATATACTTATATGTCATATGTTTCAAGATATGTTCTGAACATGATCACTAGTGCACATCTTAAATGGTTTGTCGTTATAATGCTGCACCACAATCTTATCACATCAACAATATAGTTCAAACAACTTGTAACTGTTTCATGTATGAAAATATTATTATGTCTACTGTTGTGATATAGGCTGAAAACACGTTTTTATTGGCGCTAGACGGAGATGTAGACTTTACTCCAGGGGCTGTGCGACTTTTAATGGATAGAATGTGTAAAAATCTGAAAGTTGGTGCGGCATGTGGTCGTATTCATCCAATAGGAAAAGGTATAAAACGTGTATTATCAACAGAATAAAGAATCGCAGTATCCTTTCTTGAGCAATTGTGAATTCATATTTTTGATCTCAATATTATTTTTTTCAAATAATTTACCAATAATATCGGTACCAAGAACTCTAACATTAGATGAATACCTTTTGCAGTGTATTTTGATTAGATTACTATTTCATATACATATTCATATTTTCATTACATTATAATCATTAAAAATATACGATGTATATGACTTCAGTTATCTCAAAACAACTATTTATAACTGCTTAAAACATCAATTCCTCATTCACTTATATTACAGGTCCCATGGTCTGGTATCAGAAGTTTGAATATGCTACAGCTCACTGGCTACAGAAAGCCACTGAACATGTATTAGGCTGTGTGTTATGTTCTCCCGGATGTTTCAGCTTATTCCGCGGTTCAGCTCTGATGGACGACAATATCATGAGAAAATATACAATTCTCCCCACAGAGGCCTCTCATCATTTAATGTATGATCAAGGTAATGAAAACTGTAATCGTGTCTTTGTCATCTCTAATGACATTATCCGTAATTTCACAATGAGTCATCATGATTGTTGTTATACGTTTCATTTGAAGATGGGTGATTTTATATTATACTGTTTCTAATTATTTTAAGAACCACAAGTTATGTACAGTCCATTTGAATAACATTATATTTATTAATCTAATAATGAAATTTAAAAAAAACCCGAAATACTGTATACGATTACTATGAAGATGATACTGCTGTCATTGATCTGCATGTCCTCAAGAGTGCCAAAGTTCCAGGATTCAGTGCGTCTGTACTGATCTGATATATATATACTTCAGATTTACTGTGATAAAAGTCTGTAAGTAAACAATGAAGAAGTACTGAAGAGTTAACCACATTTCGAATTCTATATAATAAAACATTATCATGTAGAATGTCATGATAATACAAATGCGAACCTCCATTAAATTGAGGTGAGACCAGTTATCCAAGTGGAGTATATAAATGTACGTATGCATGTATACATGCATTTAAAGGGCTGGTGACGTCAGAACTGGCCTTCTACCTGCAATAGTATCTCGTTATCCAGATTTTTTAAAATGATATTCTGGACTGAGACCGATTCCCATCATTTTACAGATTTGACACCTTCTATACTAGAAAGTAACCTATTTTGACTTCTCCATATATAAATACATATGGAATTTACATGATTTGACTCTTTCTACTGGGTATATGTGACGGGTGTTGCTAGCAAGCAGGAGATGCTTACTCTCCCCGGGCACCTGATCTCACTCCATCACAGGGGTTCAGATTTGCTCTTCAAGTAGACATATTTTGTTATTTTTCACTTGTTTTTCATTTTCACTATGTCCTCTGGTCTCATGATTTTTAGACTTATAGTTTGGATTTATCCATCATCTTTACATGGTGAGGTCCTGAGGACTAACATTCTGCCTGCTATAGTATGTACTGACATGAGGGCTGGTGACACTCTCATGACGGACATTCTACCTGCTATAGTATGTACTGACATGAGGGCTGGTGACACTCTCATGACTGACATTCTATTATGTACTGACATAAGGGCTGGTGACACTCTCATGACTGACATTCTGCCTGCTATAGTATGTACTGACATGAGGACTGGTGACCTCTCATGATTGACATTCTACGTGCTATAGTATGTACTGACATGAGGACTGGTGACACTCTCATGACTGACATTCTACCTGTTATAGTATGTACTGACATGAGGACTGGTGACACTCTCATGACTGACATTCTACCAGCTATAGTATTCACTGAAAACAGGACTGGTGACAGTCACATCTGACATTCTACCTGCTATAGTATCCATTGAAAACAGGACTGGTGACACCCTAAGCACTGACATTCTACCTGAAATAGTATCATTTAAATGGCAATGATAATTATGTATAAACGTATACATCAGCATTTACCTTTTGTGACGTATGTGCAAACTACTTGACCTTTATACACTATAGGTGAGGACAGATGGTTGTGTACCTTACTGCTGCAACAAGGCTACAGAGTGGACTATGCTGCGGCATCGGATGCCTATACATATGCTCCTGAGGCTTTCGATGAGTTCTTCAACCAGCGCCGACGATGGATGCCTTCAACTATTGCCAATATCATGGATCTCTTACAGGACGGAAAGAACACAGTTGCTGTCAACAATAATATTAGCTGGTTGTACATATTCTACCAAGGTAATGAGTTGCTCTATATTTATCAAAATCAAAATTCGTTTAGTAAATTATAAGTATGGTTTGAAAAATGGTTTGTGTTCTATTTCATTAAACAAAATCCGGAGTATAATTTATGTAGAACTGCATTTATTGCTGATAACAGATTAAATTTCATTGGCTTAATTTATAAGTTTTGCATTATATTTCCTATTTTACTGCATCACTCAGACTTTCTGTTATCACTGTAGATTTTATTTCGTTTTGCTTTATGATAACTGTTATTGTTTTCGAAATATATGCATATTGTAAATTCTATGTGGATGTTGAATGGTGTATTTTACACTCGAGACTAAGAATACATGTATTTAATTCTAAAAGAAATTAATACTTATTACGAAGTTAATACTCATTTTTGCCATGGAGACAAGTAAATGTTTTTAAATAAGAAACCTTTCTCAAAGTATGACTTTTGTGGTAAAAACAATTGTATTCATTGCAGCTGCACTCATGGTGTCTACAATCATTGGACCGTCCACTGTTCTTATGATGATTGCTGGATCAATACTGACTGTATTTAACCTTAACCTTGTGAACTCCTACATCATTTCCTTGGCGCCGGCATTATTCTACTTCTTCATTTGTTTTATTGTAAAGTCAAAGACTCAGATTCTAATAGCACAAGTATTAAGTGCAGTATACACATTCATTATGATGGTTGTACTTGTTGGTGCCATCATGACAGCTGCCCAGGAATCACCATTTCATCCTAGTGTTATTTTCCTTGCAGGAATCGTTGCTATATTTCTGATAGCAGCTCTTTTGCACCCACGGGAATTTTCTTGTATCATCTATGGAGTGTTGTATTTCTTATGGGTTCCATCTGGGTTCTTGTTATTAGTTTTTTATTCTCTGTGTAATCTACACGTCGTGTCTTGGGGGACAAGGGAAGTCCCAAAGAAAAAGACCAAGAAGGAATTGGAAGCCGAAGAACAGAAAAAGAAGGAAGAAACAGAGAAGAAAAAACAAGGATGGTTCGCCAGGATATTTGGTACAACAAACATAGGATCCGAATTAAAAGATGTATTGAAAGAATTACCAGGACAAAAGAAAGATTCTGAAAAACTTACAGGTTTATTGGAACTATTAAACAAAAATATTGAAATTCTTGCAACTCAGAAACATGCAGAAAAACATGAAATATCAAAAGTAGAGGAAAAGACAGAGGAAAAGACAGAACCAAAGAAAAAGACTGGGAAAAGTGTAACGTTCAATACCGATGTCGAGGTATCAAAACTACTACTACTACTACTACTACTACTACTATTTATTAATGTACATGTATATGGAAAAAAGCAGTAATAAAGTTTATTTACAATCAAATTATGCATTACAGGAGAAATTAATTCAGGAGTTTGACGAAGAAGAATATATGTACCATAAAGAGAAGAAAAAGCGTAATGAATTGAAAAACCCTGCGTGGACGGAATGTCCTGAATTAGGAAATGGTGATATTATGGACATGAATCCAGGAGAAACCGAATTCTGGAAAAAGTTTATAGGAAAGTAAGCACTTTATATATATATAAATATATATATATATAATTTTCATACTCTTCACGTTATTATATTGTCAATATATAATGTTAATTAGGGAGAACTCTCCCAGGCACCTTTTTTGCCATTGATAATAAGTGACCACTGTTATGTCGGTGTGAATAACATCAGATATAATTATAAGGTATATATATGTTCTATATTTATTATACTAACGTCATAATTTGATATACTATTTTACTAATCTTTAGGTACCTTTATCCTTTGGATGCCGAGAAATACAAAGAGAAAAATAAACAAGCAGCTGCCAAATTATTGGAGTTGAGAAATAACATATGTGCTGGGATGGCACTTATCAATTTGCTGTGGCTTGGAATTAATTTTATGTTCCAGTTACGGAAACCTACTGTGGTCACTTTGCCATCACCAGTAAGGGATTTTACTTATACACTTATTCTTTCAAATTCCATAATAGAAATAAATTAGATAGGTGAATGACAGAAGCCCAAACATAGATATATGCATTAACATGTATCATAACATAAAAAAACGGGTTTTTCAATCTCAATTGTATTTCATTCGGTCTTGAAAGGGATCTTCTCGGTTGTATTCCATTTCAACATTCTCTTTACGACATTTCCATCACATAGTCCATTTACGATGTGTACTGGAAAATGGCAGCATGGAGAGATTTGTAAGTATACGCCTAGAGCACATCCACATGATGAGTTATAACATCAATATAACAATTACAATGCCAGGGTCCGGCGCCATAAACTGAAAAAATGCGTAAGTCCTAATTTTGAATTCTTCTATTCAACAATGAATTAATAACTGGGATTTGGATTTTATTGAGTTTTATTATATCGATTAGTAGAATGAAACCATTCTTTATGGCAATTTATTTGACAGTTTGATAATGGAATGAATTAAAACAAAATAATTGTATAAAGTTTTTTCTCAGTTTATGGCGCCGGACCCTGGATATATATCTTATTAAGTTTAAACTATTAAATTTGCTATCATGATTTCAAGGAGTTAAGACTGTCGAATTGGTTTGAACAAAATCTACTGCATAATATCGCTTTCTCAAATCATGGTCGCGGTATTTTTGAATGTCTGTCATTGCCGTACAGATGATGGATACTTTGATTACTGGCTTGCCTCAGCATTAAGCATTGACCACCGCTACCATATATTCGTATGTAAATTAGAAACTCATTTCAGATAAACGTTTCTTCAGGGAGCTTCCATTTTTTCTAGCAGTTCTCTTGTTTGCAAAGTGTAATGCACGACTTCAGTGAAAAGAATTATCTGCCTTACATTACAGATAGAAGCAGAAGAAGTCACAAATGAAAATAATATCAAAGTGGACATACTTGGACTACTGTTTGTGATATTCTTTCTTGTTATTATGCTGATCCAATTTGTGGGGATGATTGTCCATAGGTAAGTAAAACAACGAAGAAATACCGAAGGGTAAACCATATCTCATAGTCCATGGAATAAAAGGACAGTATCGCGTATAGTATCATATTCAGACAAATGCGAACCCCAGATTCCGAGACCAGGTGCCCGGGAGGAGTAAGCGTTCCCTGGTTGCAAAAGTGAAGTTTGTGGGGTGTTTCATCTTTGTTCATATCATTGTACATATTCTGAATTGAATGTATAAATTGACCATGCTTTTGCGGGTTGAAATACCAAATATCACCTTGAGCATATAAATTTTTTTAAACATGATATTGTGACACATTAACAAAACAATAAAGTATGTTACCCTCCTATTGATTCCATTACATAAACTAGGCGACATTACAAAAATTCAGCTAGTCGATCAACTAATCCAATCGCAAACATAAAACGTGAGGTATAATAATTTATATTATTGATCAAATTATGCGATCGTGAAGGTATACCATACAGCAAGATACGGGTTAATCCGAGGAGCTCTGTGGTCCTACCCAATTACATTTGAGGAACACTAAGGTCATACCCATTAGATCTGAGGTACTCTGAAGTCATACTCCATTAGACTGTAGGTATTCTGAGATCCTATCCCCATTAGATTTAAGGTAATCTAAGGTCTTATTCCATTAGATTTAAAGCACTCTGGAGTCCAACCCCACTAGATTTGAAGCACTCTAGATCTGAGGTCCAATTCAATTTGATTTCAGGTAATCTGAGGTCCTCTCACAGGTTTCATGTATTATGATTTTCGTTGGAGGATGCACGTCATATTGTAACAGTATCTATTGTATTTATTTTTCGTCAATTTATGACAGATTAGGGTGTGGGAATGTCGATATAAATTAGCTGTAGGAAGACTTATCTATGTTTACAATTTCTTTGTTTTGACAATTGATTTTTAATTGATTGATTGATTTTTGTTTAACGTCAGACCACGAATATTTCACGTATATGGTGACGGCATCTGCCTGATGCGGGGCATACAAATTTTGACCTTTGCAACGGACCCACCCGAAGCAGTGAGGGACCTTTAACGTGCCATGCAAACCACGACATGGGGCCTCGGTTTTTACTGTCTCATCCGAAAGACAGAACACCGCCATGACCAGAGCGGGACTCGAACCCCGGCCCTCCAATCAGGAGTCCAGCGCGATACCACTAGGCCACGCCGGCTTGTTTTGACAATTGTATTATAATGTAAAATGATTCACAATTCTGGTCAAGTAATTGAATGATGAACTCTTTTGTGTAGAATTATCTCAATATATATTTCATTCGGAAAGTTGACCCATATATGTTCTGTGTTCATTTCCTGATTAAGTAATTAAGATTGATTTTGTTTTACTGATGCATCGTACAAAAATTTAAATTTATATAACGGACCCAGCTGCAACAGTGAAAGATCCCTTTTGTACCACGACCATCCATCGTAACAAGGACCTCGGTTTTGACTGACTAATAATAAAAAAAGAGGTACATTGATGTACCACACAACAAATTCGAACCTGGACCTTTCGATCATTAGCCGATCACCTAATCGATTAAGCTATGCTGGGTCTCATATTAAGCTGAAAAACATTATTTTCCTTCGGAGAAATATTTCTTCCTTAATGACTCATTTCAGAGCCGTGTTAAAATAAAAAGTATATCCTTAAATTCTGTTTCCTAGGTGGGGAACATTCATGCACCTGATAGCAATAACAGAAATACCGAACCCTTTCCGGAAGAGCCATGATGCCTTTGTTGATGAGAAGTCCAAGGCTCGAGATGCAGTAGAGATGTGTCAGAGACTAATGGCAGAACCTATGCCGGACTATAGCGATGACGAGGACGACGACTTACAACGTCAAACAACTGAAACGGTGAAAGAGGCCATAATAAACCTCTCCAAGACAGGTTATTATTATTATTATTATTATTATTATTATTATTATTATTATTATTATTATTATTATTATTATTGTACTTCTAAATTGTAAGTGCAGGGAAATGTAACCCCATACTGTAGTAACTTTTGTCGTGTCAATGCGGTATAGACTGTACCAACCAGTCAACCGGTAATATTACGCTGAGAAAGCCCCATTTAAATCTTGATATTTGCTCAGAAATTTATATTCATTGAAATTCAGAGATACAAAGGTAAACAAAATAACAAAGTGTAAATGCTATGACTTTAATCTATCGGCATGAGTGTGATAACCATGGCCTTAATGTGGAAATGACACGTAGACAGGGAATTCCGCCTAGGTTTCTAAGACATGTATATTATTTTTTTATTTATAATTTACACATGCCTTTTTATCCAATTCACAATTTTGTATTCCATACATATAGGTACAAAAGATAATCTAGGAGAATCCAGAAATGCAGGATTAGCTAAATCTTTACGTGGTTCGTCCGCTATGCCTCTTAACGCGTTACCTGAATCCAACAAGCATACAATGTCTGACGAAGGATTCCGCAGTACGGTGAACGAATTCTTATCCAAGTCCAGAAACCACGACAATAACCCAACGTCAACAGAGAATCCAGAAATACGACGACGCCAAACTGGACGTCGTACTGATGTGACGGAAACGATGAATCTTGTGGGTAGGACTATACCAAGAAATGTTGCTTCCCATCAGAGGAAATTCGGGTATCAGACTCCATATCAAAAGGAGTTTTTGGCCATTGCTGAGGAACGGAAATTGGCTCAGAGATATAATATGAGTGCACCTCCCAAAATTTCTGATGCTTCTGGGGCAGCCTCATTAGGTAAATCACTATAACGTGGTGTTTATAATAAAAGACATATCTACACATGTGCTATTTTCATGCAAATCGTGCCGGTTATGCATGGAAATTTTTTTCAGGCACAACTGTTTAAAAATGCAAACATTGCACAATATTATACTTTTCTTTTTTTTTTCTTAGGGAGAGGTGGGAGGTTCGGTAACGGTTAATTTCGTTTCATTGAGATGCGCAATTTTACAATGCATACAACTTACAGTATTATGTACAAAGTCTTATTTCATAATCACAGTCTGAATAAGCTTTTAAAAAACTTTATGGATGTTGAAAAATCATTTATAATGAGGAACAACAGTATTTATTTCATTTCTAAGTTTTTCTACCAACTTCTCTTAGAAAAACAAATATCTTTTCAGTGTCCATTTAATCCCAGATAATTTAGAAAGTATTTACCATTTCCCCATGTAATTCATTTATTGCCTTTCTATGTATAGGCCAGTCTTATAGAAAAGACTATAGCCATGACGATGAAGACTTTGATGAAGATATATACGATGAAATACCAGCGTTTAAATCGGGAGGAACGCTAGGCAGAGGATTTGCCAAACGTTTAATCCAACTAGAAAAAAGTGCAAACATTTCACGCAACGGGGCAAGTAGATCAAGGGTATATGGCCAAAACACATTTACAGTAAGTCATTATTTCTCTCTTCCTTTGTCACATGTTCAATTTGTTATGCTCCCCGAAAAATTTAGGGGGAGAATATAGTCGCTGTCGTATCCGTGTGTCTGCTTGTCTGTCCGTCCGTCTGTCCGGCCGTCCGAGCTCATATCTCCTATACCTTTTATCAGAATTTGATCATAATTCACCAAAGTATTATTATTTAGGTTAAGGGTTTTGGGACAAAGGTCACTCAAGGTCATATCTGAAAGGTCAAGGTCACTTATTAACTATGACTTGAAATACCATGAAGTACCTATATCTCCTACACCTTTCATCAGAATTTGATCATACTTCACCAAAATATTATTTAGGTTAAGGCTTTTGGACACAGGTCACTCAAGGTCATTTCTGAAAGGTCAAGGCTACGTTGAAAAAAATTTATTTCATAGCTAATCAAGGTCAAACTTACTCATTTTAGTTAAAGATAATGTGATCACCAGCGAGTCGCCAGCGGGACTCGAACGCTGGTTTTTCGGTTACTAGCAAACCATCTAACCGATTGAGCATTTCTTGTACATTTGATATAGTTACGTACCCATCAGTGTGGTTAATAGTAATTAGAAATGAAGAAATTTCCTACTATTATGGTGATTTGTTTCTACTTATTAATTTCAAAATATAGAAGAGCGTCCGGTAATATCATTGTTTGTTTATGTACAAACAAATGAGGTTACGACTGATGTGCAACTTGAATATAACTACTTATTTGTGTTTCTATTTATCATAGTTAAAAGTGAACGCGAGTTAGGACGAGGTGGGTGGGTTGGGGTGAGGGTAAAGGTATATACAGGCATGCGGCTGGACTAAGATATACTTTTACAGCAATCCAGTATATGAATGGATATCATTTTCACTTACACACACACACACACACACACACACCTACACACACACACACACACACACACACACACAAATATATATATATATATATATATATATATATATATATATATATATATATATATATATATATATATATATATATATATATATATATATATATATATATATATATATATATATATATATATATTTGTATGTATGTATATCAAAGCGAAATAGTCAAAGAGTAGAATTCAGCAAGTCGATCTGTTTGCGAGGATTAAAGTTGAAAATTTTCACTGCATGTATAGCGAGTGTAAATATCAAAATAATATTTCTTGCAGCACATTTAGGTGTTTACAAGAAACATGATGGTAGTTTTGATTTGCTTATGTTTATCCATAAACTTACTGTTAATGTATTCGTTTTGTAGAATGCAGCCTTCAGTGACGACACATCTGCAAAGGAATTTTACTAAGATCGACATTGCTGGCTATGATACAATGAGAGATATGACAATACACATGTAAATGCAGGAGTATATAAAATATAACACTTGTTGTAGAAGTAGTTAGTGTAATTATTTAGATTTTTTTTATTTTGTCAAATATTTTCATCGTGTGGAAAATATTTTGATGTAAGATGATTATTGTTATACTTTTATACATATGTACAATATGTTTCCTTAGTCATATGAAACCCAGTAGAATATGTTTCAATATTTTTATCGACATGATCCTATACCATGTGGCGTTTTAAAGTTGGATACCCTAAAATTCGGTATGATTTCAAAAATTAGGGCATGTAAAACAAAAACTGTATTTTTTTCGTATGGCTGAAGTTATTAACTTTGCGTTAATGACATTTTTTGTTGCTTCAAACCTTTGGAGATATCAAAATAAAAAGAAAATACTTCGTAAATATTTAAGAGGGTATTCCATAAATACAACCATGACCTGATTTCGCGCATGCGCAGTTTAATCAAAACAAATACGATGAATGGAGACTCCAAAAGAAAACAATTTCAGTAAATACTAACTTGAGCATACTTTGATGCAGATTTATAAAGTTACTCGTCAAGGTTATTTACCTCGCCCTCCATCATGCGGTTTCCGCATTAGATCATGCACGTGACTGTAAACATTCTGTTTACAAACATCGCGATTTACACAGCCGTATCTCACTTAATACGACGAATTTGATCACAACATTTGCAAGGGCCTTTTTAAATGCCTTATGCTTATGTTTTATGCTTATATATATAATCAAAACAATTTAGAATAAATTTACCTATTATATTGCGAACATAGGGCATACAGCTTTAAATGTATATCGTAGTGTATTGTATAGAATGTTGCTTTAGCACTGGTCAAACAAAATGTATATATCAATATATATGTAACAAGTCCTATATAATCGTCTATCGTGGTTTTCTTAGTTGCAAACATACCTCCATTGTTTATTACCACCAACATTGAGTTTATATTACTTGATGTACAGATGTAAATATATCAAGAGTTTTAATTATGGTTTTATTGTATGTAAAAGAAATTGTATACTTTTATTTATTTATTCATATATTTACAACGGGTTTTACGATAAGTATGTGTTTAGGTTTTACACAACGCGGTTTGTCGGTCTGCTATGCTTAAGGAGCTTTTCATGGTCATATTTTTATTTTTGATAAGATATAGGTGATCTAAATCTCGAATGACCTGTGACATGGACCCACTTTTCTAAATGGTCAAAATCCAGGAGCCCCGGTGAAATTTTGAAGTGTCCCAACTCAATCGTAGGAGGCGTAGGAAAAAAAAGGAGGGGGAGACATATAAAAAACACTATCCCACACACACTTTTGAAAGTATGACTTTTTAACGTGAAATCCATAACAATTGTCAAAAACTGTGAATCTTTATCTAAAATTAAAAATGCCCCCTTTTCCCAATAAAAAAGGAGAGAAAAAAAAAGAAAGAAAGAAAACTACCTAGGACTTCTTTCTCTGTCTGTGATGTGGAAGGGAGGGGGGATCAGGTCATCAATTTTAATCGAGAGTTGCAAGTCGTACCGCTTCACCTTTTTTACATTCCGCTACGTCACTGTAATACGAAAAAAAAATTATACATACCATTTCTAATTTAAGTTATTCTAGGACATGCCACACATATGCTCTCTTGCAGTAAGTAGTCTGGTGAATGCGAACAGGGGTTGGGGTGTTAGCTCTTCCCCCCACACCTTCACCTATTTTCTCCTTTCTCCCATCCCTGCATTGTCTACATACGTTGTTTATATGGAATTTTATTTCAGTATAACGGCAAATCTCATTTTGTAGCTTACTTCCTCATTGTCATGAAAAATCAGTTCTCTTTTACTCATAGTTTGTTTCAGATATTTGAAAGGAATGTATCTGTGATCACATAGACTGGATTACATCCTGTTTCAGATATTTAAATGTTTGTCTTGGTAGTGTTACGTCAATTAGTTTATTTGATCACCAAGAAACCATCACAATCGGCTCCGATAAAGTAAAAATATTTAAGATAAGATTGTGAAAATTTCTTATTGTTTTATACCTATAGTGACGTGATAAGTATATTTATGAAGTTTTACTTTTATAGGATGTACACTTTTATCTATGTAATAAGACGAAATTCTTTAAACATGTAATGGGAGCTCAGAACAGTACACAATTAAACTCTAGCTAGAATTTACAGGAGGGGACGCACATTTATTTATGGAATGAAAAATGTAATGTTGTGATAGCAAGCTTTAACAAAAACACCAATGTTATTTACATTACATAATTATAAATTTAATATTGAATATAGTATATCCCTGCTCACCATTTCTCTTAGGGTTTCTCTTAATTTTTATTTACATAAAATATGATTTTTAAACTTCAGTAGGCTGAATATGAAATGTTTTGTTGTATTTTGGGACGAGGAAAATATTATCATAAATTTAATAGATTCTAGTTCAGAAGTTTAATAAATTTCAGTTCATATTTCCCCTATTTGCATAATCTGGAGTTGAAAATTACGAAAAATTCTTAAAAGTGAAACGATCTGGTGATATTTTGAAATATATTTTCATATATTATATTTGTCCTATTGTTTGGGTATAAAAACCAAAAACAAAAGTGATTTGATTAAAAATAAACACTGATACATATTAAATTTGCATGTCATTGTATTATTTGATGAATCTTTAATTTTGCATTATTCAACCTTAAAGCTGTGGCTGTACTATAACTACTTTTATTACATATTTTGTAGATGGACTATTAAATATGTAATAAAAAGGTTATAATTGACTGAATACGACGAAATATGACCGCCCTCGGTCTTTGAGCGGACGCTTTACCGCTCAAAGTCCTCGGGTGATCCTATTTCTTCGTATTCAGTCAATAACTTATAAATATGTCATTTGATCTTATTAAAAAAATATGCATTTATATTTTTATATTATAAATAAAACACAAGAGTAAGAAGCCATAAGTATAAATATACCCAAACAGAAGGAAAATCTTCCATACTGAAGTAGATGTATAACGAAAAAAGACATTCTTTTCACAAGGAAATCCTCTTAATTTGTCTAATGTTAGTTTTCTATTGTACGTAACAAAGTAAGAATACTTTTTACGTAATAGTAACTCAACTCAAATTTTGTTCCGTGTGTTTGAAAATAAATTTTCGTTACAATAGTGAATATATGTATGATCTCTTACATGTACAAACCGGTGTGGCCTAGTGGATAAGGTGCTCGACTCGTGATCGAGAGGTCTCGGGTTCGACTCCCGCCCTGGACACACCGGTGTTCTGTCTTTCGGATGAGACAGTAAAAACCGAGGTCCCGTGTCACGTAGGCGTGACATGTAGAAGATCCCTCAATGCTTCGGGTGGGTCCGTTGCAAAGGTCTAGATTTGTATGCAATGCATCATGCAGATGCCGTCACCATATACGTGAAATAATCGTGGAGTGACGTAAAACAATAACCAATCAATCAATCAATTTTACATGTACATGTATTTGATTGACCAAGAGATAGTTTATGTTTTATGATACTTTTCAACAAAGTTAACTTTGTACTGAACCGACAAAGTATGAATAACTTGAATCTTGAATATAATGGTACCCGACAGAGTACGAGTACCTTGAACGTAATGGTACCCGACAGAGAAAGAGTACATTCAATGTAATGGTACCCGACATAGTAAGAGTACCTTCAATATAATGGTACCCGACATAGTAAGAGTACCTTGAACGTAATGGTACCCGACAGAGAGAGAAAACCTTCAATGCAATGGTACCCGACAGAGTAAGAGTACCTTCAATGTAATGGTACCCGACTTAGTAAGAGTACCTTGAACGTAATGGTATCCGACAGAGAGAAAGAGTACCTTCAATGTAATGGTACCCGACAGAGAGTACCTTCAATGTAATGGTACCCGACAGAGAGTACCTTCAATGTAGCGGGTTCCGACAGAGAGTACCTTGAGTATAATATTACCCGACAGAGAACGAGTATCTTCAATGTAATGGTACCCGACAGGGAGAAATTACCTTGAACGTAATGGTACCCGACAGAGTAAGAGTTCCTTCAATGTAATGATACCCAACATAGTAAGAGTACCTTGAACGTAATGGTACCCGACAGAGATAGAAAACCTTCAATGTAATGGTACCCGACAGAGTAAGAGTACCTTCAATATAATGGTACCCGACATAGTAAGAGTACCTTGAACGTAATGGTACCCGACAGAGAGAGAGAGAGAGAGAGAGAGAGAGAGAGAGTACCTTAATGTAATGGTACCCGACATAGTAAGAGTACTTGAACGTAATGGTACCCGACAGAGAGAGAGAGAGTACCTTCAATGTAATGGTACACGACATAGAGTACCTTGAACGTAATGGTACCCAACAGAGAGAGTTCCTTGAATGTAATGGTACCCGACAGAGTAAAAGTACCTTGAATGTAATGGTACCCGACATAGTAAGAATACCTTGAACGTAATGGTACCCGACAGAGAGGAAGAGTGCCCTCAATGTAATGGTACCCTACAGAGTAAGAGCACATTCAATATAATGGTACCCGACAGAGTAAGAGTACCTTGAACGTAATGGTACCCGACAGAGTAAGAGTTCCTTCAATGTAATGGTACCCGACAGAGAACGAGTACCTTCAATGTAGCGGGTTCTGACAAAGAGTACCTTGAATATAATGGTACTCGACAAAGTCAGAGTACCTTGAATGAACGTAATGGTACCCGAAAGAGAGAGAGAGAGAATACCTTGAATGTAATGGTACCCGACAGAGAAAGTACCTAGAATATAATGGTACCCGAGAAAGAGGGAGTACCTTGAATGTAATGGCACCCCAGAGAGAAAGAATACCTTGAATGTAATGGTACCCGACAGAGAAAGTACCTTGAATATAATGGTACCAGAGAGAGAAAGAGTATCTTAAATGTAATGGTACCTGAGAGAGAAAGGATATCTTGAATGTAATGGTACCCGACGGAGAGAGTACCTTGAATGTAATGGCACCCGAGATAGAAAGAGTACCTTCAATGTAACGGTACTCAACAGAAATCATGTTCCCAGTTCTGAGAATGACTTGCATTAATTATAATGATAATAATAATCATATGTAACACAGAAACAGCAAGATTTGTCAATTTCGAGGATTTCAGTGTATTATATGAGAAATATTGCATTTCCGTCGCTCTGTAGAGAGTTATCAAATTACCTAAGGTTCATAATGGTTTAATATTTATATCGGAAGGGTAGTCTGTAAAGCCAAAACTTATTTATCAAATGAAGAAATCACAACGCCTCCAGTTCTAATTTACGTGGTTGTTATCATATTTTGTTATAATGTTTTTCTTTCATTCGTATTCGACATTCAAAGTTGCTGATCGTGAGTTTAGCCAAACAGGAGAACATTGTTGACAACTGTTTTATCTGTCAAAACACACACAAATTAATACATTCATCCGATTGTGCATCTATTCATTCACTTGTAATACCGGGCTCTTTATGCTACGGTACTGACGGCTGGCTGCCGGGATCTGTTCTCCTCTTACACCTATATAAACACGAGGGATCTAACAATGTTATATAAAAGAGTATCTCTTGCAGTTGTGCATCTGGATTCTAGTTTCATATTGGGAATTGGTCCCAATGGGAGGAGCAATGCTTCTCCTATTCTCCTTTTACACATTCAAATGATGGCAGGATATGGAAGGGTATCATATGTTCTATATTTCCTTGGGTACATTTTTTATTTTCGTATATTTTTTTTTTCTAGTACTAGCTCTTACTGTATATTGTTTACGTGGAAAATTCGGTTTCCATTATACATGCGTTTTAAAACAAAGAAAACGAAAACAAAACTCACAAACGATTATTGTAATATCACTCTGGTACGACCCACCGTGGACTAGATATATTAACACCTGGAAAAGGTGAGACGAGAAACCAGGAGGAGTAAACATATCCTTCTTGTATATATCTAACTTTGCCGGTGTGACTCAATGTCTGAGGTACTCGTCTCGTGGTCGACAGGTCTTGAGTTCGACTCCCCGGGGGCGCCGTGTCCTGTCTTTCGGATGAGACAGTAAAAACAGAGGTCCCGTGTCATGGTAGGCGTGATGCGTAAAAATATCTCTCTGCTTCTGGTGGGTCTGCTGCAGAGGTACAAATTTCTATGCAATGTACAAGACATATGTCGTCACCGTATACATGAAATAATCGTGGAGTGACGTAAAATATCAGTCAATGTATATCTATTGTTTATAAGTCCTTGGTTTGATGTGCCCCTGATGACATATGACAATATTTTCTCTATGTTGTTTTGCAATGAAAGGGTGACAAACAAAACGCATGTATGTACAGTAACCAAAAACATATACTAGATCTATAATCGTGTTTAAAGAAGTCTACTGAATCGAGATGAGAGGTGTGGTAGGGAGTGATAACATGACAGTTAAAGAGTTTAAACTATTTGAATCTTATTTTTCTTTTAGTCAATGAACGCCACATCATCCTTTCATTATCAATATTGGTTTTAATCGATGGGATTATTCGTAGACTTATAGGAGGGAAAAAAATCCTCCAATAATCGAGTTCGACATGGTTTGACATTTTATCCTACAGAAGGTCAAGAGCAGAAAATTTCAAGCAACAGAGATGCCTCTACGAGGGATAATACGGTAAGAGGGTCAGTTAAAACTAGATGACGTGTTTGTAAGGGTTGAGAAATCTTGATGGAAGAATGTTAATGATCCATCTTGAGATAGTATTAATGAGAACTGAAGTTAATGACACAACATGCATAACGAAACATGTCATGATAAAAATTGAAAGTGAAACGTCAATGAGAATTTTGATTTTTCACCCATTTCATCATACCTTAACTCAATCCATAATTTAATGCAAAGGCATTTACCAAAATTGTGGAACATAATACGTTTATTGAAAAACTACCTAATCTTAATGGACATGACATACGCTACCAATTCTATAATTTTTCCTTTCTTAATAAAAAAAACATTCTGCTACCTGTGATGCTGTATTATTCAATTTTAATACTACAGTACAGTCAGCGTGGAATTAGGAAAACGAGCGCCAATGGGCAGCCCATGCAATGCGGCCAATGGGCAGTCTGTCGGCGACAGTATAAATTGTTGGACAGGTGAACGTACTTATTATGCAGCAGATAAGTGTTAAATATTTTACTTGTATAACAACGAATAGGGATTATAGGGGATATTTACCAATTAGGGCTAGCTTCATAAAAGGGTACCCTATAGTAATCACTCTGCCAGCAGGAAACTAATATTGGCCGTATCTAAAACCAGAGATGCTGAAATCTTGAAAAAGATGCAGGTCATTCGGACTGGCATCCTCATCATTTTTGCAGAGCAAGAAAGATACTGGCTAAAATTTTAAGTGTACATGTATATACATGTACCGACAGTTGCGATTATTGTGCAGTTATCAAAGGAAGATAATGATGACCATAATTAATCGTTATTACCATGTTTACGTTTTATTCTATGCACATTAATTAACTTCGAACGTTTCTTCAACTTTGACGGAATGATCATAATTGTTGAAAAAAAACAACGAAGACGATTTAAGATATGTTATAATTATCTTTCTATACTATAGTCTATATGCGATTATTGATGCTAGTCATGTAATAATAATTTCAGATTATATAATGATAGCTCTCACTCTGACTACTATCCGTTGGCTGCATTGTTATTTAATCAAGATGAGTGTAAAATGACCAGGTTCAAAAGACCATGCTACACACTGAATAACAGCTGAATTGCAAATCACATGTAAAAATTCAGCCAATTAAAGCGTTAAAATCCCCTAATAAATTTACGCTGCCACCGTTTCTTCGTGGGAAACTTTAAGTTCCACAATGACCGTTCTGTATGCTATGAGGATTCACCTGTTTTTTGTAGAGATGTACCATTTCCCCCACAACAAATACTACCTGTAATAATCTGTCAACTGGTTCTTATGGTTTAAATACGCAATAACTTTTGTGTGCAATTTATATAGAGCTGGTTTAGTTATACTTGAGAGAGTACATCTGGTTCGTGCTAATCAATGCTAATGCCAAAACTTTGGATGTATTTGGAACATCAGAGCATGCCTGAAGCACTGTAAACAAAAACTTTTACAGAATTTTTAGTGTTGTTCTAAAAATATAGCATTTACTCAAACTTGACTGTCTATAACCAAAATCAAAATTTGCAAAACACACTGAAGTTTAAATACTCTCAAAGGACACAGACTTATTTATATAGGCACCAAATCTTGAACCGGCATGATAAAGACTACCGGTATCAAGACTGAGACTTGTATACCGGTAATCATGCAGTTGTTCTTTTACAATAACTAAGGTATTGTGGTCTCAGGTTCTTCCCTGCCAGACTTTTCCATCGATTTTAAACTTAAACACAATAACCCCAAGTTAACATCTCATTTAGGTATGATGTTTATTTTCAGGATGTTAACTAATCATCCAGAAGTCATTCATAGGGTAAGTACATGTTATATTATTCTGTGCCAGTGTTTTACAGGACATTTGTCAGTTAAATCCTCATATATGAGTGAAATATGAAAGAAATGGAAGTTTTAACAGACCGATTAAGATTTTACCAGATTTTTATTGGTCTTATGAGATAAGCAAACAACCATGATGCCCCATCCCTGACTTTTTGCTGTTTTGGTGCTCCCAGACAACTAAAAAAATCAAAACAGCAGCAAGTAGAGAGGAGTATATTAATGTAGTAATACTATGCTTCATTCTTCCACCGTTGTGGGCAGACTTGGTGTAGTGTTTATTAGATTAGATTGTTCTGCAGATTACCAAGGTTTGGTTTAAACATTATTTATTGAATACATTTACATTTATCAAATCAACAGTAAGTACTAACAGGATTTGGCAACAGGATAGAGATCTTGCGACAAACCATGTCCTGATGACCCAGGTTTGACCACAGGATTGCACCAATGTATATTGGACATTGGTTACCTGGACCCTGCTTCCATTTTCAAATATGACCCCCAAAAAATAGTATAAAGCAACATAAGACCCTAATCAAGCACCTGTCTCTCTACTTTGTTTGATGGAGGTTGGATCGCAGGTCTGGCATTTTGTTATTGTCTCCTGAACATCTCAAGACATTCCATTTTCCTCTTCCACATTACACTGACTGCATCCAGTTAGATGTGCCTAATCATGTGGGGACAAAGATACCTATTGATTTTTTATTTTATCTGCTAAATGTACATGCATGCATGAAAATGCAAATATATCACAGTTTGCTATGTACATGTACATTAACCTTGTAATCAGAGTTTTAAAATGCAACAAAACTAGTCTGCAAAAAGGGGGTACTACCTGAAAATTCATTTAAACATGTTCCAAAGAGTGTTTTGTCAAAACTTTGACTTTTGCTGCTGTTGCTCTCTGTTTTTCACATTAAATATATGATTGTAAGACAGGAAAGGTTTTATAAGGTACTTTTTACTACATGTAGCAATCAATATATGTGAGAATTTAGCAATTGAGACTCTCAATCGATCAGCCTATGGAAGCCATTCCACGATTGATAAATGTACAATATTTGGTAACAGCATGGTTGGGCAAATTGTTGAAGCTGTTGTCATTATGATATTTTTAAAACAGGTGTGCAAGGAGAATGGCATTGTTGTCTTTATCAGTCATAGGTATTTTATCTTGAGACACGCATTTATTAACATAGCAATACTGTTTAATTATACATTTAATTGTTCTTATTTTCAAAAGCTGTCAGAAAGTTATCCTATAAAAAGAGCTGCTCAGATTAGTGTTGCAATATTCAATAAAGTGAAAGATAAAGGTAAGAGGTTTTTAACTAGACTATTTTATAAATGTAGTGTTATTAGTGCTAATTGATATGATAATTTGACTTTTTAGCTCCTCAAGACAAATGTCCAGGAGAGCTAAGGTCACTCCCTGGGTATCTAATGGCCTAGAGAGTCAGGTTTGAGTTTTCTGATAGGAACATTGTAGCTTTTGTAGTATAAGAAAGAGTGTTCATGTTTCATATGTACAATCCTCATTAGATGATCTTTCAACTGATACAGAAATTGTTAGCCATCTGATATTGACCTTGACCTTAGAGGTATACCCTGAAAATTTTAACCTTTGCCATATCATTTTGATTATGAGAGATTTGGCTTTTATATCTAGCATCTGTATGCTTTGTGACTAGTTTCTATTAGCTCTACTGGTCTCGACCAGTCGAGCTCATGCGATGGTCCTTCGTCTGTTGTCCGGACGTCCGTCCGTAAACAATTTATTTGTTCCTTCTTCTTCTCTGAAGGTATATGTCCCAGAGACTTAATTATGGTTTCATCTTGTTCGATTGGTGGTCTAGTTGTGCATGTGCAATTTTGGTCCAGTTCGGACCCCCTGAGGTCCCACAAAGGGGCGTGGTTCGAAAATCTTGTTCCATCTTCTTCTCTAAAGGTATTTGCCTCAGAGACTTAATTATTGTCTCATCTTGTTAAGTAGATGGTCTAGTTATGCATGTGCCATTTTGGTCCGGTCCGGACCACTTGGGGTCCTAACAAAGGGGCGTGGTCCCAAAATTTTGTTCCCTCTTCTTCTCTGAAGGTATATGTTTCAGAGAGCTAATTAGGGTCTGATCTTGCTGGGTAGGCGGACTAGTTGTGCATGTGCAATTTTGGTCCAGTTCAGACCCCTTGGGGTCCCACAAAGGGTGTGGTCCCAAAATTGTGTTATGTCTTTTACTATAAAGGTATATGTTCCCGGGACCCAATAACATTCTCATCTTGTTTGGTATGTGGTTTAGTGGTACATGTGCAATTTTGGTCCAGTTCGGACCCCCTGGGTCCCACAAAAGGGGTGTGGTCCCAAGATGTTGTTCCCCTCTTCTTCTCTAACAATATATGTCCCACAGACTAAATTATAGTCTAATCCTGTTTGGTAGGATGTCTAGTTGTACATGTGCAATTTTGGTCCAGTCTGGACCACTTTGGACCCCCACAAAGGGGTGTGGTCCCAAGATTCTGTGCCTTCTTTTTCCCTGAGGGTATAAATCCCAGAGACCTCTTTGTGGTTTCTTCTTGTTTGGGTGGTCTAGTTGTGCATGTGCAATTTTTGGTCTAGTCTGGACCCTTGGGGCCCCTCAAAGGGCGTGAGTTACCCATACAGAAATGACCCCAATTGTTATTCTCACTACAGTGTACTGTAATTTGAAAGGGGGTTATAGCTTTGTAGACATATGTGCAACACCTCAACATTTGTATTTCATGTATGTATTTTTATCTTTCAACTATCTTCAATTTCCTCTCTTAATTATTTCCTGTATGGTTGACTTAAGATCGCAGTGTTTGTATGCTAGTCAGAATTGATTTTGGGCGAGATGTCTTCTAATGTTTATATAACAGCGGCCATTTTTAATAAATCAAAGTCCTAGAAAAGAAATAAGCACTAGATAAGATTGGAACAGTGTGAATAAAACCACCAAAAAGATAAATTGTGTATATTTGTAAATAAAATAAACGCATTAGCCTACAGTGCGTTTATTATACTATGTCATGTAATCTCCAGAATTTCCTCTGACTCATGAACTTTATGATGGCCTATATATATATATATATATATATATATATATATATATATAGCACCATGTGATAAAAATTTTTACGGCACTTTTACAACCAGATATTGGCAAAAAAGAAAACAGACAAAAGACATTATTAAACATATAACAGTGCCGTAAACTCCTCTTGAAATAGTATGAAGTCATTTCTCTAAAGCATTGACGGGGAATGAAAAAAAAAATGGGATAATGATTTATATATAAATGTATATATGGCTAGCAACAAAATTAAGCTAGTCGGAAGAAAAACTAGTGTTTGCATACTTTGTTTCTACACTTGAACCGACATTGGAAAATATCGAAAAGGGGGGGGGGGGGGTGTTACAAAAATACTTCATCTTTTTTCAAAACAGGGGATGGGGCACATGCTCCTTTTGCTACCAGAAGAAAAACTAGCGTTTTACTGCTTTGTTTCCACACTTTAACTGATATTCTAACTACTTGATGATAAAAAATCTTAAAGATTAAAGGGGGCGGAACATAACACCCCCCCACCCCCTTGATTTGAAAGAGGGGCACATTCCCCCGCTGCTGCCTCACCCTTTGAAAAGATAATAAGAGGAAACCAGTAGAGCTTCAGTCTCGACAGAGACTTCTGGTTGAATGACATTATATTTTATTACTTTGTGACCATGACCTTAGAGTCAGTTTTCAAAAACTTTAATTTTGCCATATCTTTTGAATGGTTTTAGATACGGCTTCCATATTTAGCATCCATATTCTCTGTAACTTGGACTTTTGATTAATTTTGTGACTTGACCTAAGCATTAAGTTTCAAATACTTCCATCTTATATTTTGAATAGTAGCAGAAATGGTTTTCATACATATGTACATGTACATATTTCACATCTACATTCCTTACAATTAGAGCTTTTAATCAATGTCCATTTTTTCACTACTTGACCTTGACCTTAGAGTTGATTTTCAAAATTAAATCTTGGTCCTATTTTTTGAATAGTAAGAGTTTTATATTCAGCTCTATATTTCTTGACAATAGAGCTTTTTTATACTTTGTGACCTTGGCGTTAAAGTGAATTTTCAAAAACTCTACCCTTGATCAGTGGTCATATCTTTTCAGTACCATGTTTTGCAATTTGATACAATGTAGTAAAGACAAAAGATGCCCATCATTGGCAAGTTCTGTATGGACTCCCAAATGTACATCAATATCTGTTAATCCATTGTCCAAGGTCAACTTGAGGACAAGATACAGATTAAATATACAAATCAGGAACAATAAACCTAGTACATGCCATAGCCATGGTGAGAGGAGTACAGCTATTGTTCTTGAAAGTCCGATGTCATAGTCATTTGCAAATTCAAGTGTGAAAGTCATGTTCATGTGTAAACTCAGATGACTGTTCATGCAACAGCCAGTTGTTTAAGCCTTTAACGATTAACCTCTGTTTAAAAGAACAAGTGGTAAAACTTCTTACTATTATTTTAGAAAGTCAGTGGTTAAAGTATTGAACAACTAGGCCAATGTGAATCTCAAAGGACTTTTGAAGTTATTTAAATATTACAATATTATATGATTTCAGGACAACAAGCACTTGAAAACAGTCAAAAGAGGGAAAAAATAGAAGTTCAAAACCCAATTGATAGATTTGAACAATTTTTTAGTCGAATGATGAAAAACATTAAAGATGAAATGGACGAAGAAAAAAGGAGAAAAAAATAAATCTTGTGATAAAAAACAAAGGTGTGAATTGAAAAATGTGATTTCCTTTTGATGTGATAGAAGAGCTAAATTTAGCCTTCATAAAGATATGGTTATTTAAGCCATAAATTTGAAAAATCACCTTGCAGTGTTACATAAATGGTGAACTTATTGATACACCATCATGTTAAAAAACTGATTTATAGATTAGTTTTTATCTCATTTCTCTTCCACTGTCAGGCTTTTTCACTAAAATCTCACCACTTGGATCTATAGATAATTTATCCATCCTTTGATAACCCCCCTCCCCCCAAAAAAAATAAAATAAAGGAAAAAAAAAGAATTAAATTAAAGAAAAAGCAAAAAAAAAAAAAAAAAGGAAGACATGGGGAAGAAGTGATTTGCATGGCAGATTTAAAAATAAAGGGTGTGATGTGACCATACGAACGGCCTTTGATCATTATTAACTTCATCTCAGGGTATAACAACATTTGTATTATGTGAATCTTAACTGCTTAAAGAGTATATAAAGAAATACTTAAAAAAAAAAAAAATTTCTATTCAACATAATTTAAAACATTTGTCAGTAACGTATTTATTATGGCTGTGAGGTGATTGACAGTTATACTCACGATTTATATTACGTCTTTACTCTGTGTTCCAAACTTGATCATGTTGTATGACAATTAATGATATTTAGCTGTACATGTATTACCAATTTACCAAAGATCTAAAAACTTTGACTACGTGTTGAAAATCTGTTTGCTCCTTGCAGTAGTGGTTACAGCAGGTGAAGTTTTAGTACACGAACAGATACTACCAACTTCTTCGAATAGAATTTAATGATATGTTATGTATTTATCAAAGAAATGTTAAATATAAAATAAAAATAGTAAAAATAGAAGTTTTGTCATGTTTCCATATTTACATATTGAATTTACTTGTGTGGTAGTGGTTTTTCTTTGTTTTTTTAGCTCACCTGAGCCGAAGGCTCAAGTGAGCTATTGTGATCAATCACCGTCCGCCGTCTGTCGTCTGTCTGTCGTTAGCTTTTCTACATTTTCGACTTCTTCTCCAGAACTGCTGCACAGAATTTCACCAAACTTCATAGGAAGTAAGTACTCAAGGTCCTATACCAAGTTTGTGTTTTTCGTGCCCATCCGTAATCCAAGGTGGCTGCCATTGGCTCTGATTGGTTGACACATTTTCGACTTTTTCTCCAGAACCGCTGCACAGAATTCCACCAAACCTCATAGGAAATAAGTACTCAAGGTCCTATACCAAGTTTGTGTTTTTTGTGCCAATCCGTAATCCAAGATGGCCGCCATTGGCTCTGACTGGTTGACACATTTTCGACTTCTCTAGAACCGTGGCACAGAATTTCACCAAACCTCATAGGAAGTAAGTACTCAAGGTCCTCTACCAAGTTTGTGTTTTTCGTGCCGATCCGTAATCCAAGATGGCCACCATTGGCTCCGATTGGTTGACGCATTTTCGACTTCTTCTCCAGAAGTGCTGCACAGAATTTCACCAAACCTCATAGGAGGTAACTACTTGAGGTCCTCTACCAAGTATGTGTTTTTCGTGCCAATCCGTAATCCAAGATGGCCGCCATTGGCTCTGATTGGTTGACACATTTTCGACTTCTTCTCCAGAACCACTGCACAGAATTTCACCAAACCTCATAGGCAGTAAGTACTCAAGGTCCTCTACCAAGTTTGTGTTTTTTGTGCCAATCCGTAATCCAAGATGGCCGCCATTGGCTCTGATTGGTTGACACATTTTTGACTTCTTCTCCAGAACCGCTGCACAGAATTTCACCAAACCTCATAGGAGGTAACTACTTGAGGTCCTCTACAAAGTTTGTGTTTTTCTTGCCGATCCATAATCCAAGATGGCCACCATTGGCTCTGATTGGTTGACGCATTTACGACTTCTCCAGAACCGCTGCACAGGATTTCATCAAATCTCATAGGAAGTAAGTACTCAAGGTCCTCTACCAATTTTGTGTTTTTCGTGCCCATCCGTAATCCAAGATGGCCGCCATTGGCTCTGATTGGTTGACACATTTTGGACACTTCGAAACGACTGTATAAAATATCACCAAACCTTATAGAAAGTCTTGTAGAAAAAAAGCAAAATTTTCTACTGAAATGAGCTGTCATTGTATTGTAAATAAGCAATTTGTGCTCAGGTGAGCGATATAGGCCCATTTGGGCCTCTTGTTTATTTACTTTGTGGTGATGCATTTGTGTATATGCATAATAGTTCATACAGACCTTGAAAAGTACTTGATTTTCCAGGTAGTCCTTGAAAAGAACTAGTACTTGAAAAGTGATTGGATTTATGGTCAAAGCCTTGAATTGATTTTACATTTTGTTTACATTGTCTTATTTATTTTTAATTAATTGTTAATATCTCTTATTTTGAAGCTTGAATTTCTCATACGGTTTTCATGACAAGTATTTGTGTAACCCATAAAATTTATCTTGTCAACCTTTTCGACAGTTTGGCAAGACTGTCTGTTGGAAGTTATAAAAGCATTTAAGTGACTATGTTGTGAATGAAAATTGTTTGCATCAGAAGAAAGTGCTTGAAAATCACATTTAACAGTACCTGAAAGTAAATCAACTGAAGTGAATGAACTACAAGTAATGTGATACATTGCTCACAATTTTGACCTTTGCTACAAACTTAGTACAAGATCAGGGAGGGATCCTTAACTTTCAAATGTTTACTGCATCATAAAATCTCCTTTTTCTTTTTTTTTTTTTCTTCTTTTTTTGCCTAATCCAAATGACAGGGCACTAGTGAATCGCCAAAGATGGTCGGATTCTTGACTTCTCGACAGCATCCGGGATGATACCAAGATATTTGATCTTTACGTTGATTAGAGGCTTGTGTAAGTTGTATAATGATGCATTGACCCGGTTATATTTAGTAATATATATGTGTATAATTATATACATGTATACATATATATATATATATATATATATATATATATATATATATATACCGGGTATATATATATATAATATATACCGGTATATATAAATTCATCACTCATAAAAAGCATTTACCTGTATTGTCTTGCCTCGGTCATCTTCTGATTTTTGGGATATGAATACTCATGATAAATGTAATATCAATGGATCTGATTTTAATTTTTATGCGCTTGGGGTCCGGCGCCATAAACTGAGAATATACTTAAGTAAAAAATTTCATTTTAACTTATTCCATTATCAAACGTTCAAATAAATTTAAATGCAGAATGGTCTACAACTATTTATCAGTAGAATAAAACAAAATAAAATCCAAATCTCAGTTATTAATTCATTGATGAACAGAAGAATATGAAATTTTGACTTAAGTATGTTCTCAGTTTATGGCACCGGACTCAGAATACACCAATCTACTTTTCAGCACTGTTTGGCAGACTTTGATCGTTATGTCCAACCTTGCATCATCATAGTCGTATTTTGCGCCAAAGTGCTTGACATTCGACAAAAGTGGATCGGTGTATTACATATTTAAGGGTCATTTACACTCCACAAATGAACCTTTTGTAATACTCAAGTTGTAAAACAGTCCACATCAAGTGATATGGTGAGTGCTTTTTGTCCCCTATTGGCATAGCTATAGGGAAGATGTAGCCAGAAGGGGCAGATAGGATTCTTTTTCTGTCCATCTGTCATTCATTCCATCACAAAACAGTTGTGGCACTTTTAAGATCCCTCACTGCTTTAGATGGGTCCGTTGCAAAGGTAAAAACTTCTTTGCAATGCGTCCGGCAGATGTCGTCACCATATACGTGAAATAATCGTGGGGAGACGTAAAACAATAATCAATCAATCAAAACAGTTACCTGTACTTTTTCTATAGATTACTAAATAATAGAATTTAAGTTGGAATGTGACTTTTTTATGTTGGGTTACATTCTAATTTCCAGTTGTGTTACAGGCTACCTACTCCTAGCAATGTTTGTGTATGCAGTCATTAGGGGTCCACTAGCTTTGCCATACTTTGTAGTTAGGGAAAGCTTGTTCAAAATCTAATAGCATTTACATCTACTCCAGCAGACCTAATTTTTGTCCTGAAAGAGACCAATTTAAAGTCCTACACATTTCACTTTTTTGCTCGGAGGTTTCTCTTGCACAATATTTTGTTGCTTTTTCGCTACCGATTAAAATTTTCTCAACTCATGACGAAGGTATTTTTACTAGGTCTAATCAAATGAGAATTGATTTTCAATTAAAGTAAGCTTTTAATTACCAGATATCCACTTGTTCTGATACCTGTATTAGAAGTATGCTGAACATAACTTCCAAAACAGGGGCATGTATTTCCAAATTTCTCCATTTTCAACTAATAATGAGATAAGAGGTTGTTGGTCAAGTTGTATTGCACTGGATTCCTAATTCAGACCATCACCACCCAATTTAAGCCATAGGTTCAGACCACCACCCAACTCAATCCGTCGGTTCAGATCACCCAGACATTCCATCTGTCCGTTCAGATTTTTCTATGGTGATGTATTTTTGACCCTCCTATTTGGATGACACAGTATAAACTAAGGCTCTGTATTTGAGAACATGGCTATATATTTGCACATTATAAAATCTCCCACAGGTTTCAGGTGGGTCTCTTGCATAGGTAGATACCAGGAAGTGATGTCCCATGCAGTAGTCACCAAATAAGTGAAATAATCTTGGTCTGAAGTAAAACAGGAATGACATGACCCTCCCCCCCCCCTTCCCAAAATGAGAAAAAAAATGAAAAATTTACTATGTATGAAGTAAGAGATTCTACCAATATGCGACTACTAAATTGTTACAGATAAATGAATTGTCATTTACAGTGATGTGAACAGCATCTTTATTTGACATGTTTTTCAAAAAACAACATCAATGTGTTTCTATACAGGTATGTATTATATACTGTATAATATACAAACATGTGTGACAAAATGAAAGAGACACATACTATAATTGAATTTGCACAATAAAGTATATATACTACATAGTATTTTTACTGTGTCTCCTGCCTAAATTGTTCTTGCTAGAATATTACTTTTTTCATGATTCTTTCTACAAACACCTTTAACACAGTATGTTGAAAATAACATTTTGTACAACACATGAAGAAAAAACCTCACATCAATTATTCTATTTTTTTTTTCTAATTAATGGTTGGTTTCTGCTAATTTAGTATTCTGTCCATTATAATCAGTCTAATTGTTGACCGAACCATTAACCGTTGCAAGATCTGTATTGGACCTTCGGTTGAGCACAATTGTTATTGAGTCCACGACATATATATAATCATCACAGTTTTGTCAACGTATGTGACACTAGAGTTCTGTTGTTGATCTGAAAATGGTACCTGACTTTATTTTTTTGCATAAATTCAACAAAGGTTTTTGATGACATCATATTATTAAGCAGGATTTTCTAACACACTACGCTGAATATTTAAAGAAGCTCTTTTGGTAAATTTAACATATTTCTCAGCAACACACACCAGAAATCACTTTTTCTGGATAATGATTTTGGTTCAGTGCTTTTGAGAAAAATTTTGCATACAATCGTCAGTAAAGTCCTTACTGTATCCAATACAAGAAATACCTTTCTTACATTTGATATTTCAGAATTTATCATAAAGGCATATCTTGAGAATAATTTTTGCATAAATTAAACTCATATTCCTAAATTTTACATGAGAAATTTCCTTAGATATAGACATTTGTTTCATTTTGTTGATGATGAGTTCTTTACATAGACAATCACAAAGAACTTATGTGCATGCAATCAAAACACCAATTCAACACTCATCACAGGACCTAGTTCACATAAATCAATATTTATACATATAACAGATTTCCTTGAAATGAGGTACATGGTGTTATCATTTAACATAAAAGGAAATAAACTGAGCAGCGTGATAAGAAAAGACCAAAACCTTGTAATACTGTTCTTCAATCTGACTTACTAAGAGGATGACCCATCCTTCACACAACATAATCATGAAGACAAAAATGCTCTTGGGCACAATAAAGAAACAAATTAACTGAAAGGCAGATTGCATGAAATGTCTAAATTTTCCAGACCTCATATTTTAAACACTAAGCTTGCCTAAGTTAAAAGGGGACATATCAATTTAAAACTTTTATCTTCTTATTCTATATCAAAAAAGAAAAAGTAACGAATATAAATATGTTGATAATAAAACTTGTAGCATTCTCAAACACAAGATACCTTTAATAAATGATAGAATAATAATAATTATTATAAAATATTAATGTTTTGTTTCAGTACTAATACTGCCTCATTTTCAGGAATGAAGACACTAATGATACATTATAATTATCATTTCCCTAGAGTTTCTGCTTATTACATTTTTACTACATGTACTATGTGTATCATTACTGTTTTATTGTGAAAGTTAAGTGTTGCAATCCTTTATTAAAAGAAGTGATTTTCCATGGAATAAACAAATACAACTTGATATATACACAATAATTATATGAAATTACATGTATCGGAAATGATTGAGTGATTTAATCTAGAATTTTTCTCGTAGCGTGAAATCAGATGGCCAGACTGATTATATATAATTTTGCACAAGTTGCACTTTCTTTCAAAAGTAAAAGAAATTTCATGAATTTATTTCTGTTATATTAATTCTATAGAGGGCAGCATATAGTGTACACAGTGTTCTCCCCATGTATGTTACTGACCCTATGGCCTTCCACGCGTTAAATGGCGTCCTCAAGATTATTTACTTTGTTTTATTTTCATGTGATATTAATTATAGTCATAGTCATAGCTATAATTGTCACAAATCTTGGAAACCCCATTGTTGTTCAATATCCTGATAATGTTTATGATTAAACCTGCATTGAAAGAGCATATGAAGTAGGATCCCAAAAATTAATGAGAACATTGACATGTTAGATAGATATTGTAAACATATGGGCTGGGCATATTGCATTATAAGTAATATTTATACTGCTTTGTTATTATATAATGTTCAGTTTAGAATATATTTAACAGTAATGTTGAGTTTAAGTTTACATCTAGCTTTGGTTTAATACTGACCTTAATGTTGCATCGTTTTACATTCCGAACTTTCTACTTTATATCTAGTCTGTTTTGAGTCGTGTATTTGACTTTGCCATTGTAACATAGAGTCCAGGTGTTTTGGAAAAATTGCACAAAATTTGGTTGGGAAAACACTTGAAATCACAGTGGAAATTCACCTGTGCTTATTCACACCTTTGTTAATTACACTGTGCATTGTGTAATTCTTGAATTTACACCTGGACGTGGCCCACTGTGGTAAGTGAAAAAATTACAAAACACTTTCACTGTACTATAATTGTCAATCATACTCCCTACATATATTTTATGAGGATCAACATTATTATTAACTATATTCTACATTATTCTAGCAGTTTTCTAAATTTAAGAATTCAAACTATCTATAAGAAATACTATATTGTGAATACAGGACTTTGTCAGGCAAAAAAAAAAAGAAAAAAGAGAGAAAGGGGGGATAATAAGAATTTTCTAACAGTAACATTGATCATTGATTTATATGATGTCATGGAAGCAACATGCCTTCAAATGTCTTGGGGAGAACACTGATTGTACATAATTATATAAAAATAGATTTAATTTAATTTTGACCTCTCGGCAAAAATACAAGAGATCCGTTTAAAAGCTATAATGACCATATCATTTCCTGGTTACTAGTATATAAAACAATTTTCATACAATATTAAGCTATGGTATAAATTCTTATTTTTAAGTCATAATTGTTAATGATAAAAGAGCGTATTAATCTATAGATTCCATTGCAGAATATTTGCTTCTCATCCACACTTTTTGATACATGTATCAATAATAGAACAATGGATATATAACATTATGTCTCCCGTTAAAGCAAATGATTATGCAATTTAAGAAATCATTGGATTGCAATATTCTATAGGTGTTAATGAGGTATCTAAGAATTTAGTCTTTCGATATCTTAGATTTAACTACATATGAGGTTTCAATGAGAATAACTACAAAGTACATCTAGTTAACATATAAATATTGAACAGCAATTGTATATGATGTTGAGTAATGAGATAAAAGTTTAAGGTGCGGTTGCTTTTTGGAAATATGGACTCTCAACAATGGGCAATTAAAGTGCAAAAAGATATCAACATGGATGCTGGACAGGGAGACAACTGTAAAATTTCATATGAAGGACTGACTACAGTTTAATTATATTCAATAGGTACATTTATGTAGCAAATACCTTTTGAACTTTGAAAAGAAGAATGGAAAACGAGAATGGAAATTGTGTTTCTCAGTTGACAAAAATTTTGCCTGTTAACTTTAGAGCCTTTGCATTAGAAAAAAAGAAGAACAGCAAAATTCAACAGTGATCTCCCTTAAGCAAGAAAGTACAGGAAATATATAAAAGCCACAGTGAATGATAAACAAAAATTAATCATTAAACTGAACCCTGATGAGATGCTTTAAGAGAAAAGTCCTCATTGCAAAAAATGTTCCTGATCTTCCATAGAATGTCCCAGAAGTATAGCCATAACAAGATCTAGCAGGCAATATAAAACAAGCAACAAACTAATTATCATTATTACAAAAATGCAGATTTTTCTTAAAATCTGTATCATGATGCTTTCATCATTTTCTTAATACATGCATATTGTTTATGCTGCATGGCCTGTATTAAAATATGCACAATTTTCCCAGTCATTTACACAATAAAGGAAATACATATACAAGGCATGTTTTCTTTCTGTCACCCTTTTAAACTTTAAAATCAATATCCAAATTGTTTATGAAATGTGAAGTGCTGCAATGCATATTAAAACATATGAGCAAGACACTTTTAAATCCCATCACCAAAAAATCCACATGGCCTTATTGCAATCTTAATGTTTAACTAAGAAATTAAAAAATAACATAAAATACCATGCTCTATATTCATTACTTCCCTCATTAACATAACAATAACATGTAAATACAAACAGGAATATGCATTACTGGTGCCAGTGAGAGGTTAAAATAGGTATGAAGTCTAGAAATCCTAACTGGATAAATAAAGTGGGGAACAGGGGAGGAAGGGGGGGGGGGGTGTTGGAGAAATGATTCATGAAAACAAAGATCATATTCTGCTGAGAAAATTCTCAAGTTTATGACATAAAGAAATAATTAATTTTAGCAAATGAAAATCACACCTCCATCAAAGAAACCTTAGAAGTCATACAATGTTTTGTACATTTCACTTGAAGCTAATATTTATGAATTACATGTACCTATCTTATCACTCCTGTGAACTCAAAACATTGGGAAAATTATTTCATTTGAATGTTTTGTTCTTTCTGTTTGTTTTTCATTTAATTTCACTTACATGTACAAGTTTGCTTTCAATCCATTTTGGGGAGAAATGGGGACATTCAAAACAATTATGTAACACAAAAATTAAAACAAAAATATATATAAAGTAAAATGTAGATATGAAAATATTCTTATTATGTAATGAAATGTGATGAAATTATTAATCACTCTGACAATTTCAATTTTTTTACAGTATCACCAGTCTTCATGCTCTTCAAACTTGTATCTCCGATATCATATAAGAAGAAGAATGTGTGGTCTAAGTATTCTTTTTCAAGCTCACTGCCACCAGTATTGAAAAACGTTAAATAAGATATGAGATTTTACTTAATCTTCTGTCTATGTTTTATGATATTATACACCCTCCTTTTTCTGGCTCGTTTCCCTCTGCACGTTCTATAGCTGTCACAATTTGGGTAAACACTTCAGTTACACTCTAAATAAATAAGAAATATATTTTATGATATCAAATATTATGGTAATTATATTACATATTAAAATATATAATACTTCTACATAACAATGTCGTGGGCAGCTTGGTATAGTGGTTAAGTGCTTGGCTTGCGGCACCGACAATCCAGGTTTGATTCCTGGGTGGTACCACTATGTTTAACAGGTTGGTTACCTTCTGCTTCCATGTCGCGATATAACCAAAAATTTTTTGAAAACGACATAAAACGCCAATCAACCAACCATCTGAATGATGATGTCACAGTCAGGAAATATATGTACACTTTAAATTAGGTTAGAATGATATTTTCCTTAATTATGGCGGTGGAGACTCTATGACGAACCTTGTCCAAACCTACATGTATTCAGAGGAGACAAGTTCCTGAGCTTCGTCCCCTATGACTGTTAGTCGGGACTCCTACATATCAAGGATCTGAACTCGCCTACAGACGAGAAGAGCACACTTTACTTGTGTTGATTTGTATAACGGAGTTTTGATTCTTACATATTATTCCATAAAACTTTCCATGAATCAAAATTTGTATAACCTCTCGTCTTAAGAAACCTGTTCCTTGTTCTCTACATGGGAGATTATTTTTAATTGTACGTCCTTTGATTGTGCTGATTTGTGGTGAGTGGGAAGGTGGGCACCTGTATACTAGTTAACCATACCAACTGAGTGACATTTGCTACTTTTATTGACCGTCTTAATTCGGTATCGGAACTGCAGTACAATCAAAACTTTTTGTAATGTCGTTTTCTGTGTCTATTTTACTATCGTCATGTTTTATTTAAATGTCCTTGGTGATTTGTGTCATATGGCTTGGTCAGATGTCTTCTGTTTTCTCTTTTCCTACATTGGAAATATATTACTACTGCATAGTATCTGCTGGTATTTAGTGGGTGATTTTTTGTTAATCACCATATTAGGAATATATTACAACTTCATAGTATCTGCCAGTATTAAGTGGGTGATTTTTCCATTTACACCACATTCAGATTATATCACAATCATTCTAATTCCAATCTGACTTGTAATTTCTGTGCTCTATGCTACCCTCTTACTTGTGGAGCACTGGAATAACAAGTCAAGACTGTATCACCTTACATGCTCAAGTCTATCAATACACAGAAAAATAGTTTTTACTGTCACAGTTGATGGACAAATAAGGAGACAAAGTATGATTCATCACTTCGGAGAAATCTTTATCAAAAACCAAATTCAAATGCAGGGCATCATAATTTGAAATGCTGTACCACTAAACCGACCTGCCCCTAGATTTGATACTAATACATGGTGATGAAGTAAAAAGAGAAACTGAAAAAGTAATTACCCTTAAGCAGATACACTCACAAACCTTCAGAATTGCCCCAACAAGGATAAGAACCAAGAAGATATAGAAATGAGAGACTGTAGTGAGTTTCTGTACAGCACTGTAAAATTTCACAAAGCATTACCATAGTGTTTGTTCAGAAAATTTAGTATTATGTGATAAACATAATATTTGCGAAATTGTTCACAGCAAAATCAAGGAATTTACAAGCAAGGCCATCAACTTTTGTCAAAGTCAAAAAGCTTTAGTTATGTCCTCTATCAAGTTTCTAGACAAACTTCTTCACAGTGTTCAAGATATCCAAATAAGTATGTTAAGGTCAACCAAATGCTGAGGATCATTAAAAACTACATGTATAACAAGCTAAAAATTAATCAGCTATAACTAAATAGGAACTTGACTTCTGATTTACTTGTTTTCAAAATACAATTACACACACTACAGAAATTAGTTCTGTATGTATATCACTCATAGAGAAAATAAACCTCCATGTGGCAGATATTTTCAAATGAAGCTAAAACTTAATTTTTGTATGTGCTTTACCTCATGGATCTGCCTGATATTCAGACTGAATTCTAACTTACTTGATGTTCTTTGGCAGATGTTTCTAGAAATGAGACTTTCCACTCGGCAGCTTGTTTCTTGCCCTCTGCCAATGAGACTTCCCTGTAACACGATGTCAGATTATATCAATGAGGGATTTAGAAAGACCTACAAAACTCAGGCTTGAGTACATCTATGACTACTCCAAAGTTGAAGAAAAAGAAATTCATCAATATCATGCTATGACACAAGAACTGCTGTAAAATTTATAGTCACATTATCATACAGAAACACTGTAACATCATCCTGTATGGATTATTTGTAAACTTGTCAATCATTCTTTACTAACAAGTATCTTTCTCATGCATAGCTCTGTGCTTAGACGGGTTTTCTGGCTCATAGGTTTGGCACTCAGCATCACCGAAAAGACATGTTAATGAGTACAGAATATATGTCTTCTTATACTAAATATTTTAACACCTCACAAGCATGACTTCACCTATATTGTGGCAGTCAGCACTTTTTAACTGAGAATACCACCACATCCTACACATACTTGACAGGTTTAACACCACCACACCCACCACATACTTGACACGTTCAAGCTTCATATTCCAGCAATCATATGTTGTCTAAATCAACTAAGATTTTACAGAATATAAATAGATTTTCAACCTTAATGTATTACTTACTGACCTTGAAATTATATGTAAAGAGAAGTTAAACCCTTCTCTAGGTCATAAGGCCTTATGAAGCTGAAGTTTATATCTGGTTTCTATGGTGATAAGCAAATGAGAGTCTCATTCAGGGCTCTAGTTTATAAATGAGCCTCTTCCTAGCTTACTCCAGTATCTATTTATGGCTGGATAGACTTAGACAACATGGATGAAGCATTTTGTCTAAGAATTTGACTTGAAAATTCAGTAGTCACAATGAGAGTCAAACTGGTGCTTTCATGAATACAAACACAATTCTTTAAGTTTTAAGCACTGTGCTATGAGCACATGTGTTTGATGGATAAATGAAAAGAAATCATGCCTATCTGATAACACTGATATCTTGCACATCACTGACATAAATCGTTACCTGTCATTCGTAAGATCATTCTTATTGCCAATCAAGACACATGGACAGTTCCTGAAAATCAATCAATGCTTCATTTAGTTTATACTAAGCTGTTTTAAACCTACATGTATCCCTGTAATGAGTTTTGATAATGGCACAAATTTTTTCCTGCAGTTTTACATATTTACTCTATGTATTATCTTATATGATAAAAAAATCATTATTTATTCACATGTATTAAAATCAGTGTCTGGTGTAATAGAAAATGGGACAAATTAACAGTTAAAACCAGTAGTAGATTAACCTTCCAAACAAATGGTGTTCATTCTCACATATCCATAAATATAAGTCAAAATACATCCTGTCAAAGCTGAGAAAACACAACTAGTCATGTCCTTCTCAATTTATTAACTGCAATTTAACTACTCACTACATACTCCAAAGCATTTAACACGGTAACAGTATTTTCATTTTACTATTTTCATAATTTGATATTGGGAAACATAAACTACTTACTTGGCATTTCCTTTCATATCCAAGAGCTTTTCATAGACACATTTCACAACTTCAAAACTGTGGACAAAAGTGATCACATATTTATCACAAAATATATTAGACAGTGAAAAATGTTTTATCAAAGTATCGAATCCATTTATATAACAACATAGTACAAATATAGCTTAATTATTTGATAAGCAATACAGAGGTACATACTGTACAGACCTATGTTGTTTATAAAACTTGTGTTTGGGTCGAATGTTAAGAGCTATCATGTTGCTATGCATCATTTATGGGAAAATGAAATTTGCTGCAATTCAGATTTCAGCAAAACAGCACACTTGTAATCCTATTTATACAAACAGACCAGTTCTTTATAATTATTACTTTTTTTTTCTTTTTTTTTCAGAAAGGTAAAATGCATGGAACACACTGAGATAAGAACTTAACACAGAGGAATTCTGATTGTAAATTTATCTTAATTGGTGTTGTGTTTCTTGTAACTTCGTATTTTCTCAATTTCTTAAGTTACATGTGTAAAGGGAAGTCGACATAAATATTCCACGACATCCTGACTATACTGTAACACCAAAAGCCGAACCAATTCTTGTATGTTATGAGACGTTCCTTAGTCCACTAATCCACTGACACACAAAGCAGTCTTTAGCATTCAAGTATTTCACTCCATTGACTTCTAATTTTAGATCTTTGATATTCAAAATATGATTGCTTTAGGGAAGTATTATCAATGAGTATAAAACAAGTTTTACCTTTTCCTTGAGTTAACAGAGTAAACAAGAACATATCCATCTATGTTCACAAAATATGACTGAGGTACAATGGAATATTCATCCTGAAATAGAGAAAAAATACAACTCATGGTAACTTTCACATGACAATGACTTCATAATGGATTATCATTCATCATATCCTAAATTTATATTGCTGTTATCTTTCATACTTACATTAATATCAAATATTTTGCTGAACAAGTATAGATGTAAAATTTCTTTTAGTGTCATAATAAATCAGTAAATGATAACTGATTAGGTAAGATACAATGCATTCCTCATTTCTACCAAAGGGATATATATACCGGTACTTTTGAATTAATCTAAATAAAAAGAAAATTGCTATGAATTCAACTTGTGCAGCATTATTAGCACATAAAATGAACTCACTCACAGCTCAATCAATATGAGTTACCAGGTACCGTACAATGGAGATAAGACAGACAAGTCGAGTTATTTTTTATACATGAAAAAGCAGTCTACAAGACAGGTGTCCATCATGGCCAGTCTATAAATCAAACCCAGAACCTTCAGTCTAATATCGTATAGATGCTCTACCAACTGATCACCTGCAAATTTAAGGTTTTTCTAAACAGCTCAGAAATCTAGTCCAATTAAACTATGGATTATTTTCTTTGGCACCAATAGACCACTTGCCGATCTTGTTAATGGCTGTCTTTTTGTCCGAGCTAACACCTTTTGGCGTTGTTTTTCACAGTGACGTCATAATACGTGACATAAATTCATTGTAACGTCACAACGAAAAACAATGCCAAAAGATGTTAGATCGGACAAAAAGACTGCCATTATCAAGATCGGCAAGTGGTCTATTTGATAATAGACTGAATTATCTATCCCAGAATCTTAAGTCTATTGTAGTGATTCTCTTCCAGATGAGATATCTCAGACTGAGCCTACAACCCAGTCTACCACAATACTTTACATCCTTCTCTAATTTGAATAACTTTCTTACCTGGCCAGCTGTGTCAATCACTTGTAAACTGTACTCTTGTCCCCTAACTTTCAGATTCTTCTGAAAAGCTGGAACAAAACAAATCAGAGCTAATATATATAATTTACAGTTTGTATAAGGCAGTAAATGTCACATGTAGAAATAAACAGGCCTTGTTCATGACTGATTTACAATTACATCATCATAATGATGATACGGTATTTTTTCTCTTACATAAATTGTAATGTTCATATAAATGTTCACATTCTGACCTGCTGCTGAGCATTTTAATGAATCTTTATCTTTCATTTTTAACTCCACTCTAAATTACTGACATCTATATGGTAGCTGATCTCTCATTTTTAACCCACTCTAAGATCATTTCAGTGTCTATGTATAGTGATGACTGGAGTACCTACAGAGAACCACCCTCCACAGTAAGGTCATGTGCACTAGCAGATTTTCCCAATTGTTCCGACATTTTCATACTGACCTACCCCTCTATCTATCACTGCCAAATCATGTCCCTCCCTCGGAAAAACTACTTTTAATTAATTAATCAACAGTATAACAGAAAAAGTAGGCAACAGCAAATAGTCTAGTACTGGTATAAAGTGAAAGGCTGTTGTGATTGTAGGTCCCTTTTCTTGAAAATACAATTATTAGAATTTTTGTTTTGAACAAACAATTCAATATACACATGTACAGTACAGTCCAGGTGGAACTTAATTTGCCCACTGGTCACAGAGGGCATTTTTAGAGTGGGCATGAAAAATGTCCACTGGACATTCTTGTAAGAGCCAGCTAGAATTAACATAGCTCAGGTAAATGTCCACTCCTAATGCCCACTGAAATTTCAGGTGGACTGCCCACTGTGGACAGTGGGCATTCAAAGTTTCATCCGGACTGTACTGTATGTATATCTACAATGATTCTGTGTGATGTACCCAATGAATTTATAGCCTATTAAGTTCTTAAGTAGCAGTAATACGGGTACATGCAGTGAATATAAGTTTTGAAAAAAATTTTGGTTTCTTTTATTTCTTCCTATTATCATAACGGTAAAAATTCAGACAAATTTCTGCTTGGGTATTTGGTCAAAATGAAAGTGATAGGGAGTTTTTATTCCAATTTTCTAATGGATGTTTTTTTCAATTGTAAGAATTCCAGAAATGCAACTCTTTTTTTATTTCTTTTTTTAATCATAATGATGATAATAATGTCTTATAGTTGTTGATGACTGAATGCTGGCCTTTCATTTTCACCTGTTAGGAAAAAAAATACTTACATTTAAATATGGATCTAGATTACATAACTTTATATCTATCTATTCACCCTGCTGTTGGGTGAAAAAATCAGAAAAACAACAATTTTGTGAGAAAGGACTTTATTACGATGAAACTTTCAATAACAGTATTGTTAATTAATAAATCACTGAGGACTTTATTACAATGAAACTTTCAATAACGGTATTGTTAATTAATAAATTATTGATACATACGGTACATGCCAAATCTAACTCTATAGTGGGAAATCTCTACTTACTATTTTCTATTGTTGGATCGTAAGAGTCCACAAATTGGTTCTCAACAAACTGAATTGTCACTGAAGATTTCCCTGAAATAAATGAAATCCTTGATCAAGAAAAATGTGACACTTTTATGTGGAAGGCATTTTATGTCATGTAAATGCTTTCACATTAGTGCAGTTTAACTTTACGTATTTTTTTTAAACATTCACAATTAGTTGCATTCTCTTTTTCCTTTCTTGAATCCACAACTCACTTTTTATGTTCTGTAATGAGGGATTAATTAATGAAACCACATCTGTCATATTTTTGATCTGCCATTTTTGTTTACTTACCTTCTTATCATTACATGACAATTTTGTATCTTATGATCTATTCAGATCTATACAGCCTGCAATGTCTTACATACAAGTACATTTGAATGAAGATGATACAGACAAAATGAATGAAAATGAAAATTAAATTACAGTCGAGTTTCAATAACCTTCACTTAGAGTGTTCGATAGGTTTGAGTTCTTGATGTGTACATGTACATGTACATGTAAACTTTTGTGTACATTATGAAATTTGTGTGTATGGGATTACAATGATAATAGACACAAACTGTGTAAGAACAGAAGAAGTGAAGAAATACAACTTTGAATTGAAAATAAAATTGAGAAAAATTATTCATGCTTTAATGTCAGATAAGGATTATTTGGTGGGCAAATATAGCAAATCATAGAAAATGTAGAGGCCGGAATACATTTAGATACTTAATTACCCTTAAACCTTATTTTCATGTCATTTCTGTATTTATCTTTTCATGTCATTATAGTATCCATACCCTGCCATTAACAAATGTAATTGGTTGGTACTTTTTACGGTATTAGGTTGTAAGAGCCTATACTTTTTTTATTCCATGTACCAGTATCATGTATGTTTTGGCCAAATGTCCTATGCAGTTTGATTTGCAATGCCATCTGAAATACTGGCTGTCAACACATGTGAAATTACCAATAGATAAACTCACATTTTGTTACATATGGTTCTAGGGTTTTAAACAGAATTCAGACAGAAAAAGAAACGCATTGCATTAGTGTGAGTGATGGTGCTATAAAGTATGTGTTGAATGATGATGCAACATTCATTTAAAGTTCACCGTAATTTGGTTTCAGGATCTTTCATATTCAAATACTTATAATACATGTACATAAAATATGTATTTGAATTAATTGATGAAGAAAGACACAAACAATCTTATAAATTTTGTTAATTTTCTTTCAAGTTTAATCATTCAGTGCGGTCAACATAGCATCATTACTCGAGCAAGTGCAATACGCTTCTTTTTTGCAATCAGAAAGTAGAACGGAATGGAAATGCGGATAAGTTCTCTGCTTAATATATCTGTGATTTTCTCTACAGGAGTGCATGTAGTATTCAGCAAATATGGTCTAATTTCCATCATCAAAGTGTACTACAAGTAGAAGCATGCATTCCAAAGATTTCTGTCTGAATTCTGTTTAAAACTCTAGAACTGTACATAACTAAATGAAACAAAATATACGGTTGGCAACCTTGGGGTTTTCTATATAGTATAAGAACAAGCATGAGGTCATGTGTATTTATTTATTGATAATATCACATGTTGATGGCTTGTGGCTTGAAATATTTAAAAGAGGGATTGAAGTCCTTGAGATTTCAACTCATAATAAGGTTAAGCATCCTATATTTAATAAATGTCTTGGTGATTAAATTGTTGCCGCTTTAGAAAAATTTGCAGTATTGAGTTTCAGATAAAAATTAAATACCTGATAATGTAGTAGATGGAAAATTGTTTCTCAAAATAGAGACAATCTCACATTTCAGAGACAATCTCATACAACTGAGACAATCTCACATTTCAGAGACAATCTCACACATCAGAGACAATCTCACACTTCAGAGACAATCTCATACAATAGAGACAATCTCACACTTCAGAGATAATCTCACACTTCAAAGATAATCTCACACAACAGAGATAATCTCACACAACGGAGACAATCTCACAACAGAGACAATCTCACAACAGACGGTCTCACACTTCAGAATCTCACACTTCAGAGAATATGCATCAAATATGAGGATGTGCCCAACCATTACATAGGTATTTTCAGAAGTTTTCATATACTGTAACCCCTTTAATTTCACTGCCTTAATGTTTCAGGAATTTTCAATTTTCCATTTAATTCATGACTGTTTAACACAATACAGTGCCCGCCACTTAATTGAATGTCGCATTATTGAATATTTCGTTTTATTGAATAAGATCCTGAAATCCAAAACCATTTTCTATCAAATCTATTCAAAATCCGCCACTTATTACACTAGAATAAAGAAGCGACTTCGTTTATTTGAATAGCGCGATTATTCTACCAAGCATACCTTCGTTAAAACTTCAATGTATCACGCCCGAGGTCATGTTATTTACTACGGTGCAGGCGACCTATCTATTAGAGATAAAGGGTTTCACACCTGTCCAGGTAATCTCAAAAGAGATTACTGTCTAGGTAACAGTTGTTGACCAAATCACACGTTAATTGTCTAATAGGCCGCGGCGGTAGGAATGAAAGGATTAATTAATTACCAACTGCCGAAGCCATGTCGTACACAAGATCATCGGAAACATCGACAAGATGACGCTGTCAGCCAACGGCATTGCGTGAAGACTGACCCTACTAGATGCCGCCCACCTACTCCGTAAGGCCTGTCGCACCGTCAAGCCAACAACCATCGCCAACTGCTTCCGAAAGGTTGGCTTTGCCTCGTCAGACAACGACACAAGCGAAACTGACGATGTCCGGCCGCCAGAGGATGTTGAAAGCTAGACGTTCGATACCTTCATCACAAATGATGGCAACCTGGAGAACTAAGCTGTCCGGACTGACGAGAAAATATTCGCGAATTTCCACGAAGACGAGCCTAGACTATGCGTTGCCATTGACGACGAGGAGGCTGAAGAAACGGCACGAGTAGTGCATGGCAAATGTACAGACGTAATGGCCACAATACGACGATTCCTTGCGGAAATCAAAGCGACGACTTCACTCTGTTCTATCAGATGGAAAATTGAAATTTCTCACACGCTTGAATATGCCTTTTAATTTGCCTTTGTTAAAACAAATTGTTTAACCTGTCTTATGTCTCTGACCACCCTGGTTACACGACTGAGATACATTACGTGCATTTCAATAGACGACGGTTTTATCTTTACGGTCAGTTGAGCATGTGTAATGTAGTTATATAATAACATTTGGTCAATGTACTTAAAAAGACAGTTGCAAAATTATAGAAAATGTGGTCTGTTGAGTTTAATGTAGCTCGAGCAAACAATAAAGGGATCTAAGAGAGGTAACTCTAGTGTATCTATATATAGATACATGTACACTGATTTCATTACAGATACGGCGAAAGTTAAACGCGTATGCAATTCTTGCAAAATCTGTCGATCATCTGGTCTTTGAAACTGCATTCGTTCGTCATGCCGTGTAATTGAATATTCGTTTATTTGAATAATAAAGTCCTGACAAATAGGTTATTCAATTAAGCGGCTTGCACTGTACTAGTAATACAAGTAACAATATATCATCTCATCAGCATATAGAGTCTAAGTAATAAGGTAAGAAAAGGTAATTGGTTCACATTGTGATGATGTAGAGATAAAAACATCTCATGAGTTTTGAACAGTGGAGGATAGGTAGGCCAGGTTAAGTCAAGTAATGCAAGATTGACATGACTTGTTTACTTTGATGACCTTCTCAACAGCATGAAGATAGGGCCTACTAAATCATGAAACGGATTGGATGGAAGCATTATAAACAACTCCCGCATTTGGATAAAAGACTTTGTTTCCTTGTAATTTTAGGATTTTTATCCCTCTCCAAATTCACAAAAATAATGGGCACACGAAAATTTAAAGGTTTACTTTTAGTATTTTTGTATTCAGCAAATTCTACGGAACAATGCTTTTACATTACAAGCATTTTAATTTTACAAGGATGGTGCCTAATGTGATATGATTTATAAGAAACCAGAAAGCTATGCATTACAACCTTTGTGTTTAATGTACTATGTGTACACAGAAACTGACTTAAACATATGCATCCATTTCAACTTTCATCTTTTGAACCAAGTCCATGGTCATACCAATCAAAGCATGGCAAAATGCCATTGACACGGTCATGTAACCTTGTCCTGAAAAACACGTTTTACCTACACAAACAATCAAAATTTTATCTTACCAACTGATCTAAACCCCATAAGGGCAATTGTTTTCTGTTTGGCTGGCATATCGTACTAGTATTTCGACTATATTTAATCAAAACAACTTTTGTTTTCTTTTCATCACATCGTCGCAGTTTCAACCGGAAGTGTGAATGTTTACATATGATACTGAGCCCGTTTTTTTTTTTTTTTTTTTTAAATATTACATTAGATCTCCATTCAGTTTCATTCAGAAAAAGGTGGATTTAATACTTTGATGCGACCAGTATATTCATTTTCAACTTGCCCCCTTCAAGATTATTAATGTTCGCACAAAGTAAGTTCAGAATATTTAATTTCAAATTTAAGGGTCTCATAAATTTTGGAAAAAAATAATTACAGTAGATTTAGTGTTTGAAAAATTGTTGTCAGGATATAAATAAATGAAAGGGCGGATTTAGAGGGGGAGAGGGCGGGTTCCCTTTTCGCCACAAATTTTTAAGGCCTATATACATTTGTAGATAAAACGGTTAAAAACATTCAAATGCTATGGGTAAAACTCTGGTTATGGCATTCAAAATGGCTGAGGATTTCGGCTAATACTAATCCGACACTGAAAGTGGTCATGAGGTCCTATCCCATACAAAATTGGGTAACATTGGCACATAATCTTAACCCTATGGCACATAAGAATCATGTCACTATCTGTGCCTGCGGTGTCCCACTTTGAATTAATAGCTTATATAGTAGATATTAACAGGGGCGGATCCAGAAGCTGAAAAGGGAGGGGGAATGTTGGAGGAGTCCCAATTAAAGGGCTGACCCGAGGCACAAAGTGCCGAGAGTAGGAGGGGTGTACCCCCTCCTGTAGGGGGGTCCGTGGGCCCTCCCCCTGGATAATTTTTAAATTTTGAATAAAAGATGAAATCTGATACATTTTCAGCCCCGTGTCTTGGTATTCATGGCACGTTAAAGATCCCTCATTGCTTCGGGTGGATCCATTGCAAGGTCTAAATTTGTATGCACCGCATCAGGCAGATGCCGTCACCATATACGTAAAAATATTCGTGGTGTGACGTTAAATAAAAATCAATCAATCAATCAATTTAAAATCTATCGGCTTGATCTAATGTAAGTTATTGATAGATAAATAAGCATTGAATTTTGAACAAACACTTTATCTAACAACAAAAATAAATAAGAATATGATTAATAACAACATTTTCATATCACAACAAAAATAATTAGTTTGGAATGTAGGAGTTACTTTCAAAGTAAGCACCATGCAGTCATATATGTAGCAAAATACATTATGCCCAGGCATGTATAGATATGAAAACCTCCGAAAGGTAACAAAATGTTCTTCAAAACATAAAAATAGAATATGATCGGACAAAAATTCGAAGGCATGGACCTACTTTCGTCGAAAGGAAATGGAAAAAAAAATAAGAAGAAAAAATGAAAACCCGGGGGGAAGGGGGTGTTTCCCGACACCCCCCCCCCCTAAATCCGCTCTTGATTAAATCAGAGAGATTAAGTATTGTTGTAAAATCTGGTGGGCGGAGTTTTTCCTCTTTCGAACATAAAATTTACTTCTTAAAACTTTCAATAAAAGTGAGAAAAAATTCATCAAAACTAGGTGTTTTAATATGCTTGTTACTCTAACATTTTTAGGGGGGGGGCTGTTAGTAGAACTAAATTGTTTTAAATAAGCAATGTTTATATTTGATACATGTTTATTTGTAAAGTCAGAAAGTGCGAGCAAAGCGAACTAGACAATCAAATATTCTACAGACTGTGAGAAAAGGCAGAAGAATATCTTTTAGTACTTTCTTTTAGTGTCTATTTTCCAAAAAAAAAAAAAAAAAAAAATGGGCAAAGATAATTTGCAAACTGACCTAGATAAAGAGCAAAAAAAAAATAAAATAAAATAAATAGATAATATGTATTGATATGTGCATTTCTAGTAAAACTACATCTAAACATGGATGAATATTTCCTTTACAGTTTTTCCTGGGCTTTTTTTTCAACCTAGATACACAATTAGAAGGGTCCTGAAGAAACCAGCTCTCTGCAGGATACATTTCTGCATGTCAAAATTCTCATTTCTATTATTTCTTTCATTTATTTTTTAATTTGCTCTCTCTCTCGTTTGGCCCGGGTGGGCATTTCTATTTTTCGTCAATATAATTATCTATGATGAACACAATTAAAGCAAAGAAATTAGACAAGTAGGATAATTGCATTCAATCAACGAATGTCATCTTCTCTTGAGATAATTGTCTTTTTACTGCTGTTTCAAATAGATCAGCTGGTCTGCTTTGATTTGGAGCAAGTGTCATCTGACATCTGTAATTCATTCCTTGTCAAAATATTAATCACTAATAGTTCTACACCTGTATATATATACGTGCAAGCTTTAAATATTGTCAAAATATTAGTCACTAATAGGTTTATACCTGTATATACATGTACAAGGTATAAACATTCACACAATATTTAATACATAATTAATCAATATTTCCGAAGAGCCCATGGATACTTGATTTGTTTGCAGGTATGCATATTTTGTTTGATTAATTCCGAAAATAAGAAGAAATAATATATTTTAATAACTTTCAGTTCATTATAGTGTGTAATTGTTTACTGTAGACTTGACCATGTTAAACATCTCTCACTGCCCCTGGTAGGTCGTTACAGCATAATAAATTTCTGTGCAATGCATCACTCAAGCAGATGCAGTCACCATATATTTATGAAATACTTAATTTTAGCGTGACGAAAAACATGAAATGTTCCTTTCATAGCGAAGATTAACTTTATTTAATTTGCTTTTAAATCAAAACTCTTCTTATACATGCATATGCAAAATGGCGATATTTCATATTTCAATCGTTGGAACTATAAACTACTATGTCCATCGTCGATGTATAACTTAAGTCCGAAATCTTCGATTCCGAATGCATAATTTGATCATTACTACATTTAGTATGCAGCAGTCGTTGAATAACTTAATCAAGCTGAATGAAGTCGCTACTTCCATTTAAAAGAACAAAGGATGAATGGAGGTGATTTCAGGTGAATGACCCAGTGGCGACACCTCGCGTTGATTGATCTGCTATTCAATAATCAAGGAATTAATATGCATGTTTTGCAGCTACTGCCTTTAATGTATAAAACAGTGAACATTGCTGGAAATGTTAACAAACTGATAGATTTTCATACTTTGTTTAGCTACAGCTAGGAAAAGAGAGAATAAAATGGTTGTGGTTGATCCAGAAATACTCCAAAGTACTAAAGATCCAAATGAGGATTTTGTTGTGGACAGCATGAACAACGTTAATGCTACTCAAACAGGTAAATTAACTGACTTTCTTCTTTTGTAGTTAATGAGCTTTCTGTTATGAAATAGGTAAATTAAGAATATATTTACATTACATGTACGGTTTGGACCCCGTTTCGGAATAAAATGGGCCCTCTCTTTACTAAATTTCTAGATCCACGATTACTTGCAACAGACTCACCGAAGCAATGAGGGAACTCTCACGTCTTAACGTCGATCGGCGCGAGACCTCTATTAATCCTTATTTTATCACCGGAAGAACCAGACATCGGTGAGCCGTCGTTGAGATTCTCACCCAGACGTTCCGGCCATGAACCAAACACGTTATCAAATGCGCTATGCCGGCTCATCAAACATTATGGAGAGGGAAGACGCCATTTTACTTATGGGTCTAAAAAATGGTCCCACGGACAAGGAGATAGTAAAAAAAAAAAAAAAAAAAATATATATATATATATATATATATATATATATATATATATATATATATATATATATATATATATATATATATATATAATATATATATATATATATATATATATATATATATATATTTATTTATTTATTTATATATATTGTAATGTAGGTGTGATACTGGCTTACAGAGACATATATATGTTTCTGCTGGCTTAAGACATTCGATTTACACTCATTTAGTGTGGTTAACATACAAGTTCAAGTTCTCAATTACCTTGAGCCATGCGACTCATAGGTTAGCAACATATATACAAATATACATACATATATACAAAAAACCTAAAGTAAATAAAACAACAGTTATATAATACACATAAGGTAAATTAAACAATGGTTATGTACAAAAGTATGGGACATTTACTGATGGACATGTTTACATGCCAAACTTCCCATTCCACACAAAAGCGGTACATTTGTAAAAACAAACAAACAAACAAATAAATAAATAAATAAATAAATAAATAAATAAATAAATAAATAAATAAATAAATAAATAAATAAATTAATTAATTAATTAATTAATAAATTAATAATAATAACCCCCCCCCCCCCAACACACACACATAAATGAATCCCCCCTAATAAAATAAAATAGATAAATGAATAAATATAAAATAAGAAAAAGAAAAACATCCACACACATACACGTACACACTTACACTTCTAAAATGTATAAATAATCCTCCATACCGAGAACAAGGACCAACTGCTCACCCAAATTAAAAGGCCATAAAGATAATAATGATATAAACACGAATCTTATGATATAAGCACGAGTATAAAAAATGTTGAGCAATTTCAACATAAAACAATCGCATGTATGTTTATTCGTATGACACTCATACACTTACACTTCCATGTAGACCGATCAAGTCTAGATCCTACTCATAAACAACGATTTTATTTTCAACAGTTCTACACGCTCTTTGCATAAATATGCTTAAGATATTCTGTACTATTTATTATATATATGAAGGACTTTCTGATATACAGTAAATATTTCCATTATATTTTCAGCCTCAGAACCCAAGCTTACAGTAAATGAAGTGTTGTATGCTGCACTCGCGGTGCACCTGATCATAGTCGGAATATCCTTAATCATCATCGTTTTCTGGAATGTATGGAAGCGGGTACGACCCGAAAGAGATCAAACATCTTTTAGCACAGTCTGATGAAAATAAACTATCTACTGATGTGCAACACAAACAAATCTGGACATTCATCGAAAGCGGAAGTCCTGTGATATTGGCACAGATTCTCCTACATATGAATCGCAATGTCACCGAGAAATGGATATGTTGGACAATTTTGGTCGTCGGCACTAGAAGCTTTGTTGGAAAAAAAACGACTTCACAGCATGTGGAAGGTCCAGGATCCGAGTCATAGCCGGGTCACATTTTTCATGCCTCGTCAAACCTCCACGATATACGGAGTGCGCTTCGTGTTTGTTTCAGTTTCCATGAACGAAGACCTCTCACAACTGAGAAGTGTCATATAGTTTGGGTTATCGACTCATGTAGCTAGTCGAAAGGCCCTGGGTTCGAGTCACAGCCTAGTTTCATATCTCCGTCTGTTACTAATAAAAATACATGAATCCTATTTCACTAAATGCTTCTATGACACGATAATCTACACACAGAAAGAACAAGACAAAAGTGAATGTTGCTGTTTATAGTAGGGCAGTCACTTGAAGTTTCCTTTGCTTTTGAAAAATCAGCACATACATTGATTGATACAATGAAAATTACAATGCGGAAAACAAAGTTTTTATGTCTCCACAGTTGTAGAAAATAACGATCATGTCGACACGTGCAAGGTAAGGTATGCTATCATAAATAGGGCACCAGTTATGGAGACCAAAATCTAGGTTATAGTATTAAACTGGATAGAAATAAAAAAAATACAAATGAATGCTCTTTGGATCTTTTTTATTTCGTTTGTGCATTACCGTGTATTAAAATGTTTTTTCGCCAAACACAAAAAAAAAATACGATCGAATACTTCCATTTAATACTTGAAATGGATACGTCTAGATACACCGCCTTCCATTTATGGTAAGTTAAAACCTAACTCGGAGAGATAATTCAAAGATAGCAGCAAATTAACTTTAAAGTACATTTTTTCCCTACGTTTTAATAATCAAGAAAGTATTAAATTTCATTTGTAAAATTTATATAACATATACATAAATGGGCATTATAGGCATATTATAATGAAAGCGTTCCTCTAAATCTAAATGTATTAACTTCATTTGCTGACTCATTCTGATTAATACCATATCTTTATTCCGCTTCGCCATTTGACCTTTATCCGCAATGGGACAAATAGAGAAGCGGAAGAAAAATATGGTTTTAATTAGATTGTTGCTGACTGAAAATCTAGATGCTGATACAACGCGTAGGAAAAAACTAGAAAAATCTAAAATCTAAATGTTTTACATTTTTAATGTATACCGTGCACTTGGGGGGTTAATGTCTAAAACTTTCTAAAACCAGAAATGACAACCCCCTCCCCCCCCCCCAAAAAAACCCCAAAACAAAACAAAACAAAAAAGAACAACAACAACAACAACACAAAAAACCAAAACAAAACAAAAAACGGGGGAATTTAACAAACTGAACCCTGTACGATACACAGTGATAAATCTTTTCTTATATATGAGTTACATGTATGTAACTTCAGCCGATTGGCAGGGATTTTGAACATCTATTGGAGGTGGTAGGTACAATAATTATGATCAACTTTTGTTTGTTTTATGGATTGTCATTTTGTTGTTTTGGTTTCTCGTTGTTGTTGTTTGCTTTTGTTTTAGCCAATCACCCTCATTGTGGGCAACTAGGGATTTTAATACCGGTAGCACTACCGGACTTATCATATCAAGTGCCGTAGGAAACATTTAAAAAAAAAAGGGGGCGGCAAACCTTGATTTTAGCTTTGTACATGATGAAGAATTGGTCCATGATCACACCAGCAGTGCGACATCATCGTGCCAAGGCATATTTGTCAGATTTAATCTGTAGCATTAATTGTACACGATTTCAATATCAAGATAAACTAGTTTTTGATCCACAAGTGAAATTTTAGATAAGATTATTCACGATGTAGACCCTTCCAAGGTCACAAAGGCATTTCCAGACCAAAGAATGGATAGTTCTTCACTCCCTATGTAGACAGTTGTACGCAGAATTATCCATTGGCATGATGTCTCGACTCTTCGTCTACCTCGTGTTTGCTTTGTTTATTGGTAAGTCCATATTATTGCATTACAATTCTCCTTCCACAATTTGCTTTCATTGATAAAAACTACATTAACTAAAGACACATCAAACAAAATTATGAATTTTTCCAATACAAAGGAACAACCCTTGCTCGGAAGTAGATGGTAGTATTAATGGAATTATATAAAGCAGGCGTCATAAACGAGCAGGAGATGTTATTTTCGCTGCTCTCATCATTGTGTGTTGATCCATGTTTCCACCTACCACTCTGGCTGCCCTAGTCTTCTTGCTTACCACGCAGTGTTGTAGTATAATTCAATTCTGCAACCCGCATAGTGTTATTTAACGGTTTTGTTTTTCATTATTTTTTCGTCTTTTGTTTTGTTTTGGGTTTTTAATGAAACACTCGTTTGAATTGAGTTTTATAATCCCTTGAATGTAGTACATTTAGCTAGGTTTATTGACCATGTAAACTTCAAAAGTGTCGAACTATACACTTCGTTCTTCAATTTAACGCACTTCAGGGTATGGATGAACAAGCACGGATCTAGAAAATTTCCGAAAGGTTTTTTATACATAATTTTCGTAGAATCTCAGGGTGAGTTCAGACTCCCGGTTCACCCTTCTTGATCCGTTCATCGAAGAAAGTCGCGCATAGAATCATCCGACTGAAAGATTAACAGAATGCTCATTTTGCCATTTGAAAGCCGGCGTGGCCTAGTAGTATCGCACTGGACTCCTGATCGGAAGGCCGGGGTTCGAGTCCCGCTCTGGTCATGCCGGTGTTCTGTCTTTCAGATGAGACAGTAAAAACCGAGGCCCCGTGTCGTGATATGCATGGCACGTTACAGATCCCTCACTGTCTTTAAACTAATACAGTTTACCATGTCTAGGTGTCCTTACGGACAAGCCTCCCCACAATACTGCTCTGTGTCAATGGGCCCTACAGCAGGACTGCTCTGCATTTGAGGCTGAAGTCGTATGCGGTGCTGATGGAGTGACCTACCAGAACAGGTGAGTATAACTTGATTGTTTACTCTGCAGAAATACATATGAGTAACGAGTGCATTAGCACTGATGTGTGTTTTCATACAAATGTACATAAGTACACGACTTTTGATACTATGAAAGTAAATGTAATTCTCCTTACAAAATTAGTATCTTTGTCATCATGTGTTTCAAGTCTGAGAGAAGTCTAAAATATTTTGCCTACAGTATCTATAATTATATATTTATTAAAGAGATCACTAAATTGCATTTTCCTTATAAGGAAGTAAAAGACAGACACGTATAATAGAAGTATTTTCTGCTACAGTATCTATAATTATATATTTATTAAAGAGATCACTAAATTGCATTTTTCCTTATAAGGAAGTAAAAGACAGACACGTATAATAGAAGTATTTTCTTCTTTCAGCTGCGAGTTCGCAAAAGGCAGCTGTAGAGCAAACGGTCATTTGGTGGCAGTACATACTGGACCATGCATATGATATAGAAAGAAATTTCTGATTGGCTACAGATTATTATACAATAAATCACAATAATTTTTCTCTGCATCAATATATATATATATACATCTATCTATCTATATGTAGATGTGTAAACAATGTCTATGATATGTTATCTCAAATCAACTTAGAATCTTCACAAAGATTAAATTTTGCGAGGAAGCAGATGAAAGCATGCATGTCGACAGTGCTTTAGAAAACGGGGCGGTGGTCGCGATTAAGCAAATGAAAGCATGCATGTCGACAGTGCTTTAGAAAACGGTACAGTTTGACTCGAAGTGAGAAACGACAGCGATGGTGAATTTAAGTGGGAATGGGGGATGGTGACTCAAAGTGAGAAATAACAGAATTTATGACAAATTTTATGTTTGTTTGATTATTGTTTTACGTCACTCCACGATTATTTCACGTATATGGTGACGGCATCTGCCTGATGCATTGCATACAAATTTAGACCTTTGCAACGGACCCACCCGAAGCAGTGAGGGGTCTTTTACGTGCCACGCCTACCGTGACACGGGACCTCGGGTTTTACTGTCTCATTCGAAAGACAGAATACCGGTGTGCCCCGGGCGGGAGACGAACCCGCGACCTCTCGATCACGAGCCGAGCACCTTATCCACTAGGCCACACCGGCTTACAAATTTTATGTAATATCCTTGTCATATGGCAACGTCTAATAGACCACTCTAGTTTAGACACTTATTAGGGAATGAGGGTTTGAAGTTTGTTTTTTGGGGGGTGGGGGTGGTGGCATGGTTTGGCCATTTTACAAACAATTCAATTATTTCTAAATTGTCCTTATAACGCCTATACAAATGGCTGATATAATTTTTCTGTCTATCAATTTAAAGTAATTTCGCATCAGATCAAGAGAATTGGCTAAATATTAAAAAAATTTATGAAAATCTATACATTTTTCCACTGATCTGGAAGTACAATCTAGTCTTAGGGGAAAAACAACAACCAGGTACAAGTGAACTGGTGGCCCTTCCCATTTGTTCTTAGGGGAAAACAACAACCAGGTACAAGTGAACTGGTGGCCCTTCCCATTTGTTCTTAGGGGAAAAACAACAACCAGGTACAAGTGAACTGGTGGCCCTTCCCATTTGTTCTTAGGGGAAAAACAACAACCAGGTACAAGTGAACTGGTGGCCCTTCCCATTTGTTCTTAGGGGAAAAACAACAACCAGGTACAAGTGAACTGGTGGCCCTTCCCATTTGTTCTTAGGGGAAAAACAACAACCAGGTACAAGTGAACTGGTGGCCCTTCCCATTTGTTCTTAGGGGAAAAACAACAACCAGGTACAAGTGAACTGGTGGCCCTTCCCATTTGTTCTTAGGGGAAAAACAACAACCAGGTACAAGTGAACTGGTGGCCCTTCCCATTTGTTCTTAGGGGAAAAACAACAACCAGGTACAAGTGAACTGGTGGCCCTTCCCATTTGTTCTTAGGGGAAAAACAACAACCAGGTACAAGTGAACTGGTGGCCCTTCCCATTTGTTCTTAGGGGAAAAACAACAACCAGGTACAAGTGAACTGGTGGCCCTTCCCATTTGTTCTTAGGGGAAAAACAACAACCAGGTACAAGTGAACTGGTGGCCCTTCCCATTTGTTCTTAGGGGAAAACAACAACCAGGTACAAGTGAACTGGTGGCCCTTCCCATTTGTTCTTAGGAGAAAAACAACAACCAGGTACAAGGGAACTGGTGGCCCTTCCCATTTGTTCTTAGGGGAAAAACAACAACCAGGTACAAGGGAACTGGTGGCCCTTCCCATTTGTTCTTAGGGGAAAAACAACAACCAGGTACAAGGGAACTGGTTGCCCTTCCCATTTGTTCTGGTGGCCCTTCCCATTTGTTCTTAGGGGAAAAACAACAACCAGGTACAAGGGAACTGGTGGCCCTTCCCATTTGTTCTTCCAAAGACTCGGACCCTCACATGAAAGGAAAGGGAGGCACTAATGCGAGTTTCGGCACAGCTTTTTATCGCGCTCTGCCACCGAAATGAAGTAAAACGCAAGATATTCCGAATGACGGAATGAATAAAAACCGTTATGATTCAGTAATTATTTCATAAACTCTAGATGCGGCATTGTAGTCCTTTTCCTCAAAGTAATACTTTACCACTGCGTATTGTAACGAAAACGTAAGCATTTGGTCTGCAAAAAAAAGTTTAGCTATATTATATCATTCATTGCATTTATGCCTTTTTAAAAACATTTTTTCGGTAATCATTCAAAAACAATGATACGAATTCTTAATACATGATACCTCTTGATTATAAAAAAGTTTCCTGTGTTCCAGTAGATAAAAATTATGCACGGAAATAACTTTTATTAGCAAAAATGTACTACAGTCTTTTGCGAATCTTATTTCTGTTCTGCTTTAGACTTGGCGTCTTCGTTTAAAGTGCTGACAAATGGATTCGATAGAAACACCTCGTGGCATCGAGATTCCGCAAGATCTTGCATCATAAAATGACCCAGACTCATATTCCTGTTGTTAAAAAACATCATGAAAATTATTTAGGAATGTTACAGACGAATTTTAAAATTATCATGGTAGAAAATGATGTAAATGAAACGAATTATTTCATGCAACTTGATTTATTGTACATCAAACCTGATGAAAGTATCATATACGTCAGTGTATATCTATGTAAATGTAGATATGCTGTCCAGATCTTTAATAATGGAGGAGTGAAATAACCATGTTCTTAAAATTCCTCAATAGAAAGGAAACAAAAAGGTTCATCATCATCATCATCATCATCATCATCACTGAGTTGGGTGAGATGGGTCTCAGTATTATTTATATACAAATCTTCCACAGGAACACTGGTAGATATTCAAACTTGCCCTGCAAGGGACTTGACACACAGCCCAGCAGAGATTGGGGGGGGGGGGGGCGCTACAGTGTATTTCTCTTTACCTAAGAAATGATGACGTTTGATATGTGCGACGACACATTAAATGTACATCTGGGGCCAGTTTTTCAAAGAATTAACCATTGGTTAAGCGAACTAGTGATTAAATTTCATTTGACTGTATCTTCGAAATAAAAAGTCTCAAAGTCATAGTCTGTGTACTGACTAATAGCATATGAAACTAGCACTGTAATGTAATTTAGGAATTTAGATTAACCAGTGGTTAAAGTTTCGAACAACTGACCCCTGAAGTCCTATGTCAACAGTGGTTGAGCGTTCTTCCAGGAAATCACACATATATCGCAAATGTATACCTGTAAATTGTTTACCTGATCTGATGATCTAACTGTGCTTTTTCTATCCTTTTTTCCTTGGCACGTCTGTTTTGGAACCATATTTTGATCTGGTTCTCAGATAGGTGTAAGCGTTCAGCGAGTTCATAGCGCCGTGACCTAGAAATGTACTCTGTGCGCCCATACTCCACTTCTAGCTTTACTGTCTGCTCACTGGAAAAGGTGGTACGTTGACGCCTTGGGCGCGCTTCTCGGCGACGCCGTCTTTGTACTGTAACGATAAAATACACCGTTATTTTTACTTAAATCAAACCATTAGCAATTTAAGTATCTTGTCCACTCTATGTGAGAAAGCATGATATTTAGAGCCTTCTAATGTGAGATGATCTTTGGCTCAGCCAAGTTAGGAATCTGCAGAAAACCTAGATTTTAATCATGGTTATTAAACAACGTTTGCTCAATACACTGTTATAACATTGAGATACATATTCTCAGAAACCAATTTTTCTAAGACTAATATATGTTTATATAGAGATACCTGGCAGGTAATGCTCCATACAATTCTTGGAAACAAACTGTAATTGTGTATTTGCAATTTATTTTAAAAATTTCGACGAAATTGGAGGATCAACTTTCCTTAATAGACAAAATACCGTATTGATTGTAAACCTTTTGTGATTTCCAAAGCATTGAAGATGAATTTCACTTTAGTTGATAAAAGACAAAATCATAAAGAAATATTGTTGGCATATATCGCATAATGGTATGAACACCAGAGAAACATCTGTAGTATATCGATTGCTCATACGACTGCCTTTTCTCCGCCTGTCATCCTTGTATCATCTTAAATTATAATTTTCTATTTAATTATATACCCTCAAGCTATTTTACTCCATAAAAAGAAAGAATTTCTAGACATCACTAACCGAGCCTAGTGACATAAAACTATGGAAGACAGAAATATGAGAATAATGCTTTTTCATTTTAGTAAGTTCGGAGTTTCTTACCGTTTCGTAGAATAGTACAATTAGATACAAGGTATTTTAAGTATAAAACTAAAATGCTATATCTTATTGAAATATTGACCACGTTATGAAAATAGGCCAAATGAGATCATCTGCTACACAGACTTCAATGCCAGCTAATTAATTTGTCAAAAGTCCTGAGCCTTTAAAACTTTTCAAATTCTTTTCATGAAATTCCGAATTTCCCGCAGCCCACATCGAAAAGTGCTATCAAAAATCACGGTGACTGGTCGTGGATTAATAATTTAACGTTGATTGATGATATGGTCAATAGTTTAAATTTAGGATTTAATTAATATATAAAAACCAAATCTGAAATACAAACTAAATACTTACAAAGTCCTGAAAATATCGGCGCAAACGGTGGTAATTTAAATGACGTCAAACTAGTTGAGTTTTGGATAATGCTTTCGTTTTTCTTCGAAGATAAAGCATCCAATCCAGGGTATCCCCAACGTACAGTGTCACCGTTACTCACGTTGCCTTCCGGTAATCTCGTGACTCGCGATATCAGGCTGTTTTCGTTTTCCAACGATGAAATTGGCTGATGAGAAAACATACCGTGTCCACTGGCGACACCTACCGGCACATATGATTGTCGTGATATACATTCATAGTTATATGGAACTTCACATGCTAGCCAAGAGTAAGAAGGTGTTAACATGGTGCTGCGATCGGCAAAGACTGGAATCGGTCGATGCGGCGAAAATGACTGGTGATTGGTCCGTTTATCTTTTTCCGAATACATAGCTTAAATTCGAAGTTTCCTTCCTACTTAGAAATGTCCTCTCTCAAATATTTCCTCTTCTCCATGTACGATACCAATAGGGTGAATTATTGTAATTTCAAGATTCAAAGAGTTATTTTTCTTTTATCTCACTTTTAAAGTTGTTCATCTTCATTGTTGATTGGAATTCTATAAAAATGTTCCCATAAACATCAAAATAATGATGTAACGTTGTCGTATCAATGACCAAATCATGAAAAAGGAATTTTCGGATTCGTGTGATAATTTATTTTCTCAACAGCATTAATTATACGCTATATTTCCGACTATTCCAAAGACATGGTGATTCAAAATTCCCTAGCTCACAGCGACAAACGCGTTGTGAATCTGAAATCTGTTTGACCATATGACGCCCTGTGGACAATTTGTTCCAATGACGTTCCGTGATCCAAGAAAACACCTGACTATTTTCTTGCTCTTCTTAATGAATAATAAAAGAAGACGAGTAAGGTTTATTTAAATGATGATCATGATTGAAGCAGTATCAATGCTATCCCGGAAATTAGACAACTTGTCTGTAATTCTTTGAGTTCAAACACGACAGTAGCGTACTTTATAGGAAGAGATCAATAGTAACGGCGGTCATGTAAAACGCCCGCTTACAATATCTCATTTTTGTCAGAGTTTATACCAATATTTGTTGTTTTTAGTCTGTAACAAGTATGCAGTATAGTAACTTTGTTGTGTATATGAAAGATATAATTCCATTCTTATACGAATTAAAAGTGTCCGAAATGTTTTATTTTTTCTTTTCTTTTCTTTCGCGCAGTATGTGTGTGTGTTGTGTGTGTGTGTGTGTTTGTAGGCGTGATTGTGTGTATGTTTAAGTTACACGGCGACATTGAAGCAGAGGGTAACAAATTTCACAGTGGCACAATGTGGGAATTGAACGCAGATAGCCTGTTTCATTGTTCAGACCTTATACAATATATTAAACAAATATTTTAAGTAGAATATATAGAAAGTGACATCTACAGATTTTTACTGACTCTCTCTCTCTCTCTCTCTCTTTCAAACACACCCACACACACACACCCCCCCCCCCCCCACACACACACAGAGTAAAGACATTTGTTTATTTGTGGAGTATCTTACATATAAATGGTTCTTAAATATATTTTTTATATTTGGATTGAAATAGATCTTAGAAAAGGGAATCAAAAAGAAAGATCTTAGAAGGAAGCATTTAATATACACCCTCCCAATTCATGGCATAAAACAAGAAAAGATAAATATATTTAGTTGTCATAACGTTACATTTTGCTATGGTAGCTGTAAATCGTTTATATTTTACATGACTTTATTTATGCTATGATATCACTTTTGATATAGATGTGGATATTTCGCGATAAACCATGTACATTGTATAGTTTTGTTTACAGTGGCATATATTTGATTTTCGTGTGAAATCGTACTTGCAAAATAAGAAAACGAAGTTCTTGTATTAAATGAAAATCGTTTTTACAGTGTTTGAACCCGGGTAATGTAGTGAAACATACCAAAGTAAAAAACATACCTAAGTGAAAATGATTTAAACGTTAAGTATCGTAAATCTGCAGATCAACCACTCTTTTATTTCCTTTTTGTATTAATAAGTAAACCATAAACATCCCCTTCTCCCCCTTCTCTTCATGATTTACTACCTTGCCGTTTACATGGATAGGGCACTGTCATACGTGATATAAAACCATCTTTCAGTGATAAAGATTTAATTAAAACGTTAATTATCATTAATATTTAACATCTTTCTTGTTCCCTAAGCGCGCTGCGTATTCGATAAGATCGACAATTACTGTGGCTAATAGACGACCAATTAACTCTTCTATTTATTCTCAGCAGCTGCCCTCTTTCCGCATTGACGGCGGTGAGTGATCAGGTCTTGGCGTGTTTTATTTTACAGGACGTGTGTTTATCACAGGTATTCTTAAATAAATCATGTGATTACTTGGAAACGACCCCTTGGACTTGGTCTATATTTTACAATATACACTGAGTCCAAGGGACCGTATCAAAGTAATCACATGATCCTTCATTTGTAAAGGCTGCTTTGGTAGCTAGTGGGTAGTAAAGTAGGCTCCTAAAAGGTACTCTCTCTCTCTCTCTCTCTCTCTCTCTCTCTCTCGCTGTAGGTATGTGTGTGTGTATTTTGTGTGTGGGTGTGTGTGTGTGTGTGTGTAATGTGTATATATATATATATATGTGTGTGTGTGTGTCTTTTGGTTCTATTTTTCTTTTTAAGGGGGTTGAGTGGGGGGGGGGAGGGGGGGAGTGTTTGTTTCTAAGGAGGAGGAGGGGTTTAGAAAAATGAAGTATTTACCGTTGCGTTAAATAATCATCTACAAAATAATACGCGTTTAAAGGTTATGCCTATCAGTCAGCAATGTCATGCCAAGTGACAAGATTCTGCCCATTCTCGGGTCTGATACATCGGATCAGGTCCTTATAATATTGTATGAGATCTCTAAAGTAATGATTTTGCATATACTCGGATATTAGAGATAAAGATATAAGAATTAAAGATTAAATCGAACTAGTACTATGGGTTCAAAATTCTCCTTCGTGTTATAGAAGTATTTAAGCTGTTTTTCAATAATATGTTCAAATTATTTTTCATAGTGAAAAAAACCCCCCAATAACAAACAACCCCCCCCCAAAAAAAAACCACTCCCCCCACACACAAAGAAAGAAGGAATATATATATATATATATATATATATATATATATATATATATATATATATATATATATATATATATATATATATATATATATATATATATATATATATATATATATATATATAAGAATTGAATTGGATTGTTCGTGAAGCCATTCACTTGAAGACACATGTACGCCTCCAATTATTATTATAGACTGCTTTATTAATCTGGTTGAAGCAAGCAAATCAAGATGACGACCGATAAATTATTATAGATTAAATAAATAATAGATTTATAGAACTAGACGATATCCTGAAATATTGAAATGACTATACACTCTCAGCGGAATTCCGTCATTTATAGCTGATCCAATCTTTATATATAATTAGCAACGTACCAAAAAGGAAAAAGAAAAGGGGAAAATGCAATTGACAATAAATCTGCAAAGTCCAAAATAAATGGAAAACCCCTTATCATTATTTACGTCTAGGATTATGAAATGATTTAGATTTAAAATTTCACAGTTCTCCAAGTTTTGACGATTATAAATTGCATTAAAGTGCTATTTAATGCAAATATGACATTTTAAAGTAGTTTCTTCTTCATTAAATGAAATATTTTGTTGTCTAATTATGTTTTCTAGTAGTAATCTATTGTACATTTTTAATTATTAGATATGATGCATCATTTAAATTTAGGCTAAAAATGACATGATTTGGAATGCACTTATTTAATGTAAAATGCAATTTTCAGTTAAAGCCAGTATTTACTCTGTCATATTGTTCTCATTCATGGCGGGTGTGGCTAGTCAAACAGGAAACACTCACTTCTCCCGGGCACCTGGTCTCACCTCTGAATTTCAGGGGTCCGTGAATGTCCACCGTGGTACATTGTTGTAAGTGCCATAGTCATGTGACACCAGTTATTTTCGTATTTTTCATAACAATTATATAAAATTTGATTTCAAGACACTTAAGATATATAGCCAAACAGTGTTATTTCTTGTCTTGTACGGATGTAAAAAGGTATGTTCCTGAGCGATGAAAGGTACAGTATACCGTATTTTTAAGAGAACAGAGTAATCTGAGAATACATGTATATTGTAGTTGCTTGCAATTGCTGTTGGCGTTGGTACAATGGCGGATTTTTCTACTTGCTCAAGCTGGCAACCGAACTAATAGGCTATGGTGAATCCCAGGACTTAGCCCATTAGGTCATCGAAGCCCCATCAAGACTAGTAACCAAATAGTTAATGGACTGAATTCAAAACTAGATGCATATATATCCTCTCGAAATTGACAAACAGAAATCTATGCGGAAATGACATGTATTGATAGTTGTATCTGTATCTGTACTTAGTAAATCACTGTTCTACATCTGATATTGTATGGATGTAACTTTTCATGCTAAAATAGTCTCATGAGTGCAACGGAAATATTTGAAGATTTGTTTTTCTTTCTTTTTTCTTTTTTTTTTTTTTTTAGCAAATCCCCACTGCGACGAGACCACGTATCCACAAGGAGTACGCGTCTCCTGCTAGCATGTAACACCCGTCGTAAACGTTTCATTGAAACCTTTCTTAGTAAAATAGTATAGGTATTTTTTCAGGTAGGCACTGTATATGATCATGTTCCAAATTATCATGTGACATTCTAGAAACCGGAACTTAATACTGTCCAACAATATCTTTGTATCTACCATAGAACTTCACCAGTGACGATTGTGTTTTCTATGGTACGTTGTATAAAGTACCACAATTACATGCCGTTATCTACGTATTATAGAATTTTGAATATGTTATAATTGTAATATGATATGTGCGGTGTTATCATTTTTCTGACTATATTATTCTAGTGTCAAAAAGAAAAGCTTGAAATGTATGTTATTCTTTATTCGTAGCAAAACATTTATGCCAGCTGCGAGATGTTCAATAAAACATAAAATTATTGAAAGAATAAAGTATTTAAATAATTTTGTAGAATGTATGTATGTATGTATACCACTACAATCACGGACCCCTGTTAAAACAGAGGTGGGATCAAGTGCCATGGAGGAGTAAGCATCATCTGTCGACCAGTGACACCTGTCGTGATGCCGTAATTATATGCGAATTAGTATTATTCGCAGTCACAGTTGTAGGAAACGACACAGCCGTAATCACAACCGGTATATGTCATGATCAGTACAAATAATACAGTATTGGTAATACAGGCGATCTAACTACTGTGGAATAAGTAAGTAAACATGTCAGATAAAGATCTATGAGAAAAACGATCTTTATAGCGACCGTAAAATTTGCGGAATGTGGACTTAATGCGTGATATCTTATATCCTTGTAATAGTAATATTTTTCCCAGTAGTTTGCCTCAATAAATAAAGGAACGATACTCAGAAGTAGGTCGAGCATTCCGAATCAATTGAGACATATAAACACCGTACGCAGGTGACAAAGGAATGTTACTATTTGTATATGGAAAGTTAACAATGGGGAAATTAAAGTCATCATGTTTGTCATAAACTGAAGTTATAAGTTTACAATCTCGGTCAAAATCAAGTAGAAGAACTAAATATGAAGCACATGAATTAGATACTGTATTGTCTTTAATTTCCAGTCCAGTGGGTTATATTGTATGTACATATGTATTAAATTCTTGTTATTTATAGATAATACATCATCAATATATCTGAATGTAAATTAAAGGACAATGCCAATTGATTCTTATTCTCACCTACAAGATTTGGCATGAAGTCATTTTCATAAAAAAATAAAGAAACAAATCCGCAAACAAAGGAGCACAGTTAGTGCCCATAGCAATGCCGATGGTCTGCTGGAAGACCTGGTCACCGAATACACCATATACATTGTCAATCAGAAAGTCCAGCATGCGTTTTATGTCACTTTCAGAGTACTTCAATTCAGAGTACTTGAAGTCAGAGTGATTTTTCACAATATATGTGTCTGGATATCCTAACACAATATATTTATACCTTCGTGAACCTCTTTTGGTGAAAAAAAGTTATCGATAGTTTTAAAGAGTCTGTTTTTTCAATTATCGTGAAGTATAGTAGCATAAAGAATCGTAGGGCTTAATGTATTTTACAGTAGACAAATTTTGAGATTTTCGGCTTTTCAATATATCCTTGTTTTTTTTTTAAATATCCAACACTGATTAACGCCACTTTTAGAATAAATTACATCAGAGTGCGTCTGAGGTTTCTCCTTAACTGCAGATAAAAATATTTTTGTAAGGAGGGCTGATAGAGAATTGGAGGAGCATTTACTGGATCCTGCAATGAACCTATGCTTATGCTGATCTTTGTGTAGTATAAGTAAAGTAACACGGACTCACTATCTTTAGTACTTATGTGAAATGCATTCAAGACAGATTTATGTTTATCAATAATTTCATCTATTGAGAGTGTAGAGCGAGTACAAGTAAGATTAATAGTAGATTTGTTAATATCAAGTTCTTCTAAAAGACAATTGATGAACACTTTTCATAAAAAGATATTTATATTTTTATATAATATATGTATGGTATATCTTTTTGGTAAATGTAGACGTCTTTTCCTGTAATTTAACAGTCTTTTTGGTAAATAAGCGTCTTTTTGGTAATTCTTTCTACCGTGTTCTTGGTAATCGGAAGTAAACGAAGCAATGCATTATGGTAATGGGAGAGCTTGTATAAGGTTGGCCATTTTGGAATTTCCGGATTGGGTTAGTAACGGGGATTCCTTAGTAACGGTGTTTTGTTTAGTGATTGGCATGATAACAAGATATTTGTTAGGTAAGATCTCTGTCGGGAATTGAACCCGGATCCCACGACTTTGTGACAGGGTGTTGTCGTTTACACTACAAAGAAATGTATTTTTTGGGGTGACTGTGTTATATTTGAGTATAGAGATAAAGTATGTGTTATAATAATTATATTTGTTTTCTGTATGGAGATGCAGAAGTAATCCGCTTAGTCAGGGGTACGTGGTGCCCCTTATTTGTAAGGTTTATATGTGAAAAAAGGGGTGGTGTTGTGTACATATCACCCAAAATGTACGATCTCTGCCGGAAATCGAGCCCGGATATCTCGTCTTTTTTAGGGGTCGGGATGTTGAGGCTGTTAGCAATTACATTACGAAAACGTTATGTTTGGGTGAAGATGAATATTAATGGTATGCGTAATGTTGATTTTGTTCCATTTCATTATAGACATAAAGACGATATGCGTGCAGGGGTTAAGGATATTGGTAAAATAAAGTTTCTAAATTTTCACAGAATAGCTTTAAATCGTCTGTAAGGACACATATTTTGGATAGTTCTATAGTAAGAGCGTCTGCCTGCCAAACGTAAAGTCGGTGGTTTTAATCTGTACATGGTTTCTTTTTTCTTTTTCTTTTTTTTTTAATCTTTTTAATAAATGTTTTTTCCCAATTAAGGGCCATATGCCAGACATGCCACATTTTGCCGAGATTTTCATTATGACTAGCATAGTGACGTCTGAATAAAAATTTCTACGGCAAAGTATCATATGTTTGGCATGGAATGAAATATAAGATCAATAGGAAAAAGGTCTTATTGTTAGGACTGTACACTACCTCAGGGATCCGGATAAGAAAGTGCGCCCCCCTCGTGATCTGATCTGTGATATTATCTATGATCTAACTTGTGATTTCGACTAACTACCTTCCTCTCGGTTCGAATTTCCTGTCTAAACGAGAAAATTCTTAAGCCTTTCAAGCGCGACAACTCCTCGTGATGTCTTTCCTAGTACTTTGCATGGAAGAAAACACATTTAAATACAAAAAAATATTTTGCGTGTCTTAAAAGGGCATTCAGTGTCGCAGGACACCCAATAAGAGTACACCAAAACATCCTCTTAGTATGCGCTTAAACACCCTCTAATTAACAATACAACCTATGGGGAAATGCTAAAAAATCAATTGTAGTACACCTTCTTAGCGTGCTAGGAAAAGGGAGGGTAAAATCATCAAGAGAACACCCTCTAAGAGATGTGCAGAACGCCCTCTAAGGAAACACCAAAACGCTCTCTAACTATTATTGAAACCTATGGAACAGTCCGAGTGTTCCCCATGATCTATACCCTCTAATTGCACATCAAAACACCCTCTAAGGTGACATATGTCGAATAGGTTTTGTCTCTGCAGAAACGTGTTTGACATAGCTCACGCCCTTTTTACTCCCTTTGCAAAGTTTATCGAACCCAGCAAGTACAGATATATCGGAAACGACTCACGAGAAAGAAGAATGAGCGGTAAGGACTGATTAGACACTTACTTGAGGAAGAAATGGTACGATGTCAAAAACCATTGGGCATATGGTGGCGAAAAGGCTGTACAGCATGCCATTAGAGCCGAATTTACGCGAAAAATTTTCAAATATGCCATACGGAAGTGGTTGAATAAACAAGACGGCTATGCTCTGAGATGCAACGTCAAACGAAAGTTTAGAAAATCAAAAACCTAAATGAACTACATGTGGGATGCAGACATTGCAGACTTATCATATATAAAGAAATACAATGGAGGACACACCTTTATCTTGATCATGGTCGATATTTTTTCGAGATATACATGGGCAGTGCCGATGGCAGTCCTCGAGATCCATCTTGAAAGCCATGCAAAAAATTTTTGCAAAAGGGAGAAAACCTATATAGTCATGAGGACGGACAAGGGCACCCTAAAGAGCTCCGGATTTGCACCTAGAGATTTTGAATGATCACAAAGCCACTTTTGCGGAAGTCTTTATAGGAAAATTGAAAAAGTGATGTACACATACTTCAGTAGTCACAAAACCTTCAGGTATGTCGACGTCCTCCAGTATATCATTGATTCATTCAACCATTGTCCACACAGTGGACACGTTTAATACCCTATCGATTTAAGAAAAGTGACAAGGTACGCTTGGTCAGGCGAAAAACCAAAGTTTCAAACAGTATACAATAAAAAATGGTCGAACGAAATCATTCTCACCGTTACCGACGCCAGAGTATTGCAGTCTACAATGTTCGAGATCTAACGGGAGAACCACTTCAAGGCTCTATTTACTCGTCGGAAAGGGAAAGACGTCTGACTTAGCTGTAGGACAGACGTCATCAAGGAGATGTACAATAAAAGCTGATAACAAGTGATGAAATACATGCAATGACATTACAAAAATATTGATTGTACGATAGATGCGATACCGACTTAGGACGGTCAATTGAGTAACAAAAGATACTCAGTTAGTGTGGTTAACCGGGTTTACGTGTCCACCTTCTCACTCATCGCAAATCCAGTAAAAACAAAAGGCACAGATATAAAACTTTATATACTTCAAATTTTCAGTCATCAAATTAAGTAAATCACTCTAAAACTAAGGAGTATCTCCCTCATGCATAGCTCTGTCCTTAGATAGATTCTTTGGTTCACTTTTCGGTCATTTTGGTTTCAACACTGCTCTTCAAATATTTATATATTTTGAGAATTCCAATCATTTGGCCACGAGCATCACTGAAGAGACATAAGTTGTCGAAATGCGCATATTGTGCACTAAATTAAAAGGTATATATGTTCTATATTTTTTATAAATAATCCTCCATATAGAGAAAAAGTATCAACGAGGACGCGATTTTTCTCGATGATTTGATATAAAGCAGAAAAGAGAATTTTGTCCTTGTTCACAAATGATAGTCACCATAAGAAGTGCCATTTACCTGGTCCAAAACGGAGTCAGGTTAAGTCGCCCCAAAGTGAAGTCGCCCCATAGTCAAGTCGCCCTATACCGGTTAAGTCGCCCCACATTTTCAAGTAAGGTCGCCCCACATAGAGATTCATCATTTTATTCAAATATATGTTTGAATTATTAATTATCTTTTTATTGATGAAAATAAATTTCTATGAATAAATATTTTGGTGTATGTTTACTATAGGATAATTATTAATATCAATTGAAGTCGCCTCGTGCGATTTGTGTCTATCTATACTGCCATTACTGATGTAGAACTTTTCTCTAGTAATTTGAATTATTGTAATTTTATCTAAATTACTTCTATCTAAATTTGGAAATATTTCTTTTCAACAGTATGTATCCAATGGAATTTCCCATCCTAATTTTTACGGTGATCTTGTATATAAACTAAGGAAAGTAAAAGGCTCCGATAACGTTATTTTATCATGTAATAAAATAGTCAAACGTCTCCTAAATAGACAATATGATATTGAGATCATCAAAAAGACTATAGGTCTTGTATTTGGCCCCTCTACAGCCTTATACAGACTTTTACTTGAGCGTTGCACGCTGACTAACAGGGCGGTGGGGACTATATGACGGGTCTTGTCCAAACCTCTTTCAGAGGAGACATGGTCCTGAACCTCGTCCCCTCTGACTGTTAGTCGGGACTCCTACAGATCTAGGGTCTTAGCTCGCTTTCAGACTGGCAGAGCACGGTTTATCATGTTGATGTCGCATATATTTTTATACCATTATGGGTTTTACAATACCTTACGTGTTTATATTTTTATGACCTCTCAATATGCGATACCTGTTGACCCTTGTTCTTTACATGGAGGATTATTTATAAATTTTTAAATGTGCGTCTTTTGATTGTTCTGCTGTTACGGTGAGTGGGAAGGTGGGCCCGTAAACCGGTTAACCACACCATTTGTTTGGCTTTTGTCAAATAAAATGACCGTCCTAAGTCGGTATCGTAATTGCACTACAATTAAATATTTTTGTAATGTGTTAAATGTTCTATTATATTATTTATATTCATGTATTGTATAGCTCCATGGTGACTTCTGCCACATAACTGAGCCGGTAACTCCTCTTTTTTCTTTTATGAAGGATAAGACATAAGTAGCACAATCATCAATTTAATTAACATGTATTACAAGAGAACAAATAGAGAACTCAAACAATTATCATAAACAGATCGATTTTTACATGGCATTGGGGCGACTTCACTTGACATTATGGGGCGACTTAACCGATATGGGGCGACTTTACTTTGGGGCAACTTCACTTTGGGGCGACTTTGCCGTAGACCGTTTTTGACGAAGGGAAAGAAAACCATACCATACACCTGAATACACATTACATGGTCATTTTAAAACCCTGCGACACATTTGAACACCAATTATATGGCTGAAATGTCGGAATACAAAAAAAAAAATGTTATTGGTAGAGACTCGTTTCTTCGTATTGTTACCAAAAGGGAGATACTCGCATCCTGGCCCCACATTAGCCTCATTAGAAAGAAGAGGTCCATCCATACGACACGTTCTCGAGAGAAACGATGTCTCCGATGACGTTAAATTCAAAACCTTAGATGAGAACTTGAGAAAATTTTTACATGACTAAGAGACTTACTTAAACAAGAGCGACTCTGTAAAGCTTCAGATCGTCGTCCTCAGATCCACCTCGACCATGCAAACTGCCGACCTCAAAAAAGAAGATGATTCTACCGGAACCAGTACTTCTCTCGGGTGGCCTCCAAAAATAGTTAAAAAATCTTTTTCCGAAGCAAGGGAGAAAGAGTTCGATCGATCACGAGAACCTATATAAGAGAAGACTCGTTAGACGACACAGTACATCATGTATTTGCATTTATCTAGTAATAGTTCTTTCGAAATATACCCCAATAACACTCTGACGAATTTCAAAGTACATTTACCTCAAGAATTACCCTTTTAATGGAATTAGGAAGTAAAATTAGTGGAAATACAGTACCCTAAAACCTGGTATAATATTGCAAACGATCATGGATGGTTTGGCCTTGACAGAGAAGACGAAAAAGGCGTGCCATATCATTGGATATGTAATGGATACTACTCCAATCCCAAGATCCTTCTGCGCTGTTTGGTGCAATGGCCAAAGAGCGATCATGCGTTCTTGTCTTACGCCGACATCACACAATTAGTGAAATAGGCAGGAACCACACTGATAGTTTCCCCCCAGTTAGATGGATTGTTGGGATTCGACAATTACTAAATTTGTTTAAGGAGTTCACACTGGAAAATAGCTGTTTTCTTTTTAAATATTCGATTGTACTGCAGTTACGATACCGACTTCGGACGAGACATCGGACGGTCAATTAAAATAACAAGCGTCACTCAGTTGGTGTGGTTTACAGGTTTACGAGCGCCCACCTTTCCACTAACCACAAAAGCAGCAAAGCAAAGGACACTCACTTAAAAATTTGATAAATTATCCTCCATATAGAGAACAAGGATCAACAAGTTTCTCAAGAAGAGAGGTCATAAAAATATTTTCACATAAAATGTTTAAAGAATATGCTGGTATCAAAATATCAACGTAAGCAAACCGTACGCGTGCTGTGCTCGTTTGTAAGCAAGCCCAGATTCTTGATTTGTAGGAGTTCCGACTAACAGTGAAGGGGGACGAGACTCCGGACCTTGTCTCCTATGAAAACGCTTTGGACAAGGCCCGTCATAGAGTCCCCATCGCCCTGTTTGTCAGCATGCAATGATCAAGTAAATGTCTGTACTCAGCTGTAGAGGGACACAATACAAGTCCTATGGCATTAGCGATGATCCCGGGTGAAGAGAAGATGTCAAACAGTTCTATTTAAAATTGTCAACAACCATGGACCGTCAAGGATCCCATCAAGACCGACGTAGCATGGTCGATATTCTAAAATAGGATCCATAAGGATGGCGATTTGGAATTTTATGTGGCTATATGGATCACTTTAATTCGTCTCTTTCCGTCCAAGTCAAAATAGTGAAAACTGACGGAAATGAAATCGTTGCTGATGCAGATATTGCACCCGTGAACAACATGCTGCATTCCTTGTTTGAGCACATAGGCTACTGCCAGTCTTTGGTATAAGGGAACATACGGCCGATAAGTTCGAAGACAAAACGGCCGACAACAAAGACTTCATCAAAAGGAAAACACTTTGCCGAATGAAAAACCGTGGAATTGACGGGAAAACACTATGTCGTCAGCAATGCCGTCAGAAATACACACGAGAAAGCATTATTTAAAACTCCCGCAAAGTATGCCAATCGACGAGTGGAAGTCAGAAGTTTTAGCATCTATGCGGCAAGTACTTCGCATACCAAAGAAAACGTCTTTTTGTGTCAATTGCCCAATAAAATTTTCCAGGAAATCGTGGACAATGATGCCTTAAGTGGTAACAGAGAGAAAAATCCTTTTCATGTTCAACACCAAAACGTTGACCATATCACCGTCAAAAGCGATGGACAAGAAGTATAGGGCATGCCGTATCAAATGAATTTTGCCAACGATCTGTAAAGCCATGACTAACGACGGCCACGATGTTTCGAATGAACAATAAGCCAAAGGATATACCTTGTATGGTTTCGACCTCACCCCTGATCTGAGCAATTCCGGCGGTTTCCACCGTGTTAAAAGAGGAAACCTGGAGATAGACATACAATTTTCACCTGGCTGCACACGTGAACGTCGTCGTGTACGCAGAATTGAGGGATCGCCAGATCCAACTTTAACCAAGCCCATTATGTAGTTTTATTGTGACGTCATAGTTAAAATCATGTTTGACGGGCCATTTATTTATGACGCCATAATGAAAAATGGTGCCAAAAGGTGGGATGTCGGGCATTTGACGATCAGTCAATTCGATAATGTGATAGAGATCGATAGAAACAGAGGAGTCTTCTCTGACTTCAATGTATAAACCGTAACATTTTCGTGTCAGAAAAAGAGAATAAGTAAGGGACTAAACCGCATTCAGTGATCGCAATTCCTGCATAGAAAGTAAAACAGAGTTCAAGTGCATACGGGGCATCACAGAGCAATGATTCTGATATCTTATCGGCAAAGTAAGAGCCAATACACTTGTTGAGAGCGGAAAATTTTATGCCGTGTTTTCAAAAACAATAAATGTAATGTATGTGGGGTATGCTTGATCAATTATTACTATATCCATGGAGAGCAATGATACAACAAACACCATGACCAAATGCCTGGGCGCCTCTTTTACCATTTTTCGGTCAACCATTAGGTCTTCATCATATTTGTTCCAAGCTATACTCTCTCCCCTTGAAGGGGTTACACGAATTGTACGAATCGTCAGTGACGTTACATTTTACCGACGCTGGTTCACCGGAACATCGCCTAAAAGACATCATCATGGACATCTCGTCAAACAGACTTTTCAAGGCAGTCAAATACGACATACCTGTTGGTAATGAAAACCGTCCCTTCCTCAACATTAAATTTGCAAATAAGGGGATTGATGCTCTACGTCTGAGCAACATTCTGAACCTCGGGTCTGTCAAGGATAAAATTCCTCCTTCTTTCAAACACCAGGAATCGCCTTTTATTTCCTACAGCTATACACCGACAGTTGCTTACAAAATTACAAACAAAATTTGCAGACCCAACAACCTGCACGTGCTCCACGTCTGACTTCATTTACCCTCCATGTGGCCGTGTTGTAACGGATGACCTCGACATTGTCCGTAACAGGAACCTTCGAGACCTTTTGAAAAAAAAGGTTCGAAATACAAAGAACCTCGCACGTTCACATTGCGTGAGAATTTTGTAGTTGTTATGGATACATGCGAGACGATGGGCCAGAAAGGAGGATGTGGAACTCGACACTCTCTCCGACTGGATGAAATCCATAGGAGAATTACTTAAAAGAAGGATAGGACGTCTTCGGCATTCTGTTATTACTCGACACTAGTCCATTTTTGCGACCCTGGTGTTGCCAAGGAACTCTCTGATCTCCATTCATCATTGTTCCTGCTGACAAAGCGGCTAACAAATTGACCTTCGTTTGTAAGATATATTATTTGAAATGTATGATAGAGGAACTTCAGTTACATTCAGCACCTGGAAATCCAACATACACAGTCACAACTTTATCTGTTCCTGAAACACTTGACAATAACAAATCTGTTTTCCGGACATTCGGAAATCTAACAAACGATTCTGACCTTGATTTACTGTACATTTACTGGATTCCTAAGAGGAACAAGAACCTTACAAACATAGATTTATGGCCGGGTCTTCTAATTATTTTTATGGAAATAACAATAAAATGATAATAATAATTATAAAAGTTCTTTGAAAATTAATAAATGAAAAAGTTCTTTGAAAAAATACTACTACTACTACTACTACTACTACTACTACTACTACTACTAATAATAATAATAATAATAATAATGATAATAATAATAATAATGATAATAATAATAATATAACAAACAAACTAGCAAATAAAACAAATCCAAAACCCCTCTCAGAATTCCTTTCCAAATTGTCGCAGATGAGAGGCTTAAGATTTTCCTCGTCTAAATGGGAAACTCAAACCGAGAGAAAGGTAGTTCGTGTAAATCACAGATTAAAGATTAAGTCACAGATCAGACCATATATAAGATCACGGATCAGATCACTAATAAAATCACAGATCTGATAATGAGGGGAAGCACCTTCGCCTTTCCACTTCTTCAGAGAAAAAAGTGGGAACCCACCCCACTCCCTTCCCAAAGCATAGCACTTAAAAATATCGATTTCACCGTATAAATAATTATGGACATCTCGGGAATTGTTTCCGGATCCCGAGTTAATGTACTCATAACAATAGTTTACAAAATAGTAAAAATAGGGGGAAAATGTTTGGATTTACCGGGATAAGATTGCCCCCCCCCCCCCCCCCACACACACACATCTGAGTCCGCCACTGAAGAAGAGGTTGAATCCCGATTCTTTCTAGGACCGTTAATAATGGAAAATCTTTGGATAACAGCTCCTCTTCTCTTATCAACACTTATCTATATCGTTCTATGTATCAAGTGACAGAGTAATAACCCAACTTGTTTTAAGTGTACAATTTAAGTTTAATACTTGTTTATGGTGATTTTTAAAATTAAAACAGTGCAAATTTTGATAATTTTGTAGCTGAAACAATTTCACTCGCTTCTCATCTGACATAAAATTTAATTTTTTATAATTTTGTTTTAAGTTTTATAATTTGTTTTTTGCAATTTTCATAACTATTCCCGATATAATTATCATCTTTGGCACAGATATAAAACTACTTGGAACATGTTAAAACGTGCCTACAAATAGAAGCAAAACTTCCCTTGTTCTATTTTTGGACACATCTTTAGAACATCGACATCAAATCTTTTTACATCAAAACAATGCACAATTTAAGTACTTTACAACCCCCCCCCCCCCCCCCAAAAAAAAAAAAAAACAAACAAACAAAACAAAAAACAAAAAACAAAAACAAAAACAAAAAAAAAAACAAAAAAACCCCAAAAAAACCAACAAAAAACAAAAATACAAAAAAAACCGCAATAAATATGAAATTCTTGATACGCTGTAACATATGAGTGATCATCCTTAACATTATGTTATTGCTCTGATTTCTGATAAGATTCATTTTCTGAAAACGCCTTTGTGCTGAAATACTCGATTATGCAATATTTGTTATGTGTATAGTTTATTATGTAGAAATGTAACTGAAAGTTTGAAACCGAAAGTGGATACGGGAATATTTAGTCGCAGGCTGTTTCTGTTGAATATGGCAAAGTTGTTGAGTACGAACGACAAAAAGCAGCTTGGGGATTGGGTAGGAAGACAGTGTGGATTCAAATTACTGTTCAAAGCAACACGAGATGGATGTTCCGCTTTCTCCTTCCATAACCTGTGTGACAACAAGGGGCCTACGGTTACCGTGTTGTACAATAAGGACAATAGTGTGTTCGGTGGATATGTTAGTCAGTCATGGAGCTCGGATGATGATGATTATAAGAATGATGACAATGCCTTTCTGTTTCGACTCAAATTCAACGGAAGTCGACAACCATCAAAGTATCAAGTCTCAAACGCTGGTAATGCTATGTATTGTAGTTCATCTTATGGCCCTACGTTTGGAAGAATTCAGTCATCAACACCTGTTCGTATTGGTCGGTCCGTTAAGCAGCGGACCTTGAATGAAGGTCATGATCTCTACATATTTAAGGATACAGTTACTCAGTCTGGAGGTTTGTTCGCCCTAAACGGTACATGTAAGTACGGCGATACTTACGACATGCGTGGTGATACTGCGGATATTATTAATAACGGTCATCTAGTAGTGAAGGATATCGAGGTATACCAAGTCACAGGTAGGTTAAAGTGCCAAACATCCACAAAATTTCAAAAAATCACACCAAATAGATAGATTAAATAAATAAATAAATAAAATGAGTAAAGAAAAAAATGAGAGAGAGAGAGAGAGAGAGAGAGAGAAAGGATTATTTTTTAAATCTTATCAATATGAGCTTCACATTTAGTATACTCTCGATTATTTCAAATTTATGTCAAGAACTTTTATTCTTAGTATTTTTCATAGAAAAAAATTCTTCTGGACAGAAATATTTTAGTTCTTTGAGAAAGTAGTACATGTACGTAAATTCACTTTCGGAGACTCCACTTTACACGCTTAAATTACCAATATTCGCGGAGCTTCTGGGGGCTTCGTCCTCTGGGAAACCGCTAGGTCTAGGGCACTACCCCTGGATCCGCTGGGGGCCTCAAAGCGACCCCAAACCACTGCTTTCAGAATAGCATCCATATAAGTTTTGCCTTTCTACGCCACTGTCTAAAGAGACAGTCATTAGCCTGTGTTCTTTCTTTATCATCTGTATAATGTATCTGCCAGTATACCTATATCTTTGCAATTTTCCATTGGAACATCTACCTTACTAGCTAAAGTATATTGTTCTCCATGTTCATAGATAGATAGATAGATAGATAGATGAAATCGAAAATACAAAAGCGGCGGAGGATCTTATCTTGAATTATTGCTTCCCGAAAAGTTACGTTGAAATCTCTCTCTCTCTCTCTCTCTTTCTCTCTCTCTCTCTCTCTCTCTCACACACACACACACCTACACACACTCTTATACACACAAACAAACACACAGACTTTCATTTTACTCGTGAAAGGTATACAGTAGAGTTCGTCCTTCTATGGTTCGTAAAAGAGCGTGACGTTCTGTTCTGTCTGTGACGTTATGTATATAGAATAAGTGTCTAAATTTGTGTTTTGTGACAAATTGAGACACTTATTGTTTATATATGCGCCACCTTTCACAATGAACAATCTATTTCGGTCATGAAATCACCTTTTCTATATTTAGATGTAGTGTGTACCTTTGGTTGTAGTCACAAAGCGGAACAGCCAGCACAGATTGATAAAATTAGAACATACACAGATCATTTTTAATGCTTAATTCGAATCAGTATATTTATTTTATTTTAAAAATGTAAAGAATAATGAATAAAACATCAGAGACATATATACACATGTATATATGTCTCTGAAAACATAAAACGTTCAAACTTTTACACAAATTTACCCCGTGTTAAGACACTATTTATTTTTGCGGTACTATCTGTGTAGTCAGTAAATCGGCTCACAGCTGATCGCTGTTCAGCTAGGCTTCCCAAACGTGAAGGTACAGTTATTAAACACAGAGTTTGACAGAAATCCGGAGCTGTATATTTTCAAGAGACAATACACAAATAAACAATGACAAAAATTTAATTTTAAAAATTTGTTTAATGAGTGCAAATATCACACGAAACATTTATTGATCGATCGAATAATAGAAGAACGAATATAGAAGTAGTTCGGATCATCAGTATTACCACGCGCATTATTGCGGCCACGCGATGTGACGTCACGATTGTTATTATACGATGTTATTATACGGGTATGAATAACAACGGGGTTAAATGAGTTCATCTCAGCAAGTTAAATGAGTTGTTTGTCGGAGTTTTGTCGGACCTCAGATGACGTCATCACAATGAAAAATTGCGTTTTGTGAAAGGGTGAATTGATGGTATACACTGATCCACTTTCGTCTAAAGTCCAGCACTTTAGCGAAAAGTACGACTTTGATTATCAGGGTTGGACAAGTTGGATATTTAATAATGACATCATAAGCATAACAATAACGCTATTTATCAAATGTTATAGGATAGATATTGCGTTTAAATTCTTCTCAAGCCGGTGTGGCCTCGTGGATAGGGTGCTCGGCTCGTGATCGAGAGGTCGCGGGTTCGACTCCCGCCCGGGGCACACCGGTGTTCTGTCTTTCGGATGAGACAGTAAAAACCGAGGTCCCGTGTCACGGTAGGCGTGGCATGTAAAAGATCCCTCACTGCTTCGGGTGGGTCCGTTGCAAAGGTCTAAATTTGTATGCAATGCATCAGGCAGATGCCGTCACCATATACGTGAAATAATCGTGGAGTGACGTAAAACAATAATCAAACAAACAAATTCTTCTCAGTTTCCTCGAATAAGGGGCAAGGGTAGAAGGAATATAGATTTGTCGTTCAAAGATATAAATGTCCAAAATTGAAAGCCGTAAGCCACGAATGACTAATGAGTTCGTTCCCTCCTTTGAAGCAGGGGATCGGATTGCGATACTTTGGCTTGTGACGATGTGAAGACTATAGGGTGAAGAGGCTTTGTACTTTGGTAACTTTCACTTTGTTTACCGGCGGGATGGAAACACGAAACTGCTATATGTATTACTAACTCTTGTGAGCCTTCTCGGTCATTCTAAGGTAAGCGATGAAGTGTATGAGCAATTCAGTGACTTCTAGTCTACATCTGCCCAGACATCTTACTACCCAACTGTTTCCTCATCATGAGACCTCATGAGTTCTTGCTTCGCCCTAAGTGAATCAACAACATGAATAGGAGTGCATCTGTCTATTTGTATACCCTTATTATCTTAACATCAAACGATTGCCACCCAAATCCTGGTCCCCGTACACCCAAATTCCCATGCAACATTTGTAGTATTGCTTGCAAATGGTTAAAGACTGTAAAATCAGTGGCGTGTGACAATTGTGACAAGTGGTTCCACAAACATTGCCTAAATATGAATAACGTTGTATCTGATGCACTGTAAAAGACCGACGTTTCTTGGTATTGCAGTAATTGTGGGCTACCCCAGTTTAACTCGAGTCTTTTTGATGAAGACCCTTCCATGGAAAATGAAACAGACTGTTCTCTGACCAGCAATATATCGTGCATAGGCCCGCCATTATCACATTCATTCCCTTCAGCTAAACCAGGACAATCTATGCACCGACCAATCGCTAAGAGAAGGCTGCGTGTCATCTCGGTGAATTTTCAGAGCATGAAGGCTAAGCGTGAATCGTTTGGTGCCTTCTTGAGGAAACCAATCCGGATATCATATTAGCATCAGAGACATGGCTTCATCATGGGATTAATGACTGCGAAGTCTTACCAGATAACTACCGTTTCATTGCTCGTAGAGATCGCCCAAGTGTTCCACATGGCGGCGTTGCCATAATCGCCCACAGGGATTTAGAAGGCGTACAGGTCAACTTACCAACAGATTCTGAATTTGTGGCAGCCTCTTTCACTTGCAAACACAGTAAGAAACCCCTTATAACTGGTGCCCTATATCGTCCGCCCAGCAGTGATGAAGGATATATGGAATCGCTATGCTCGGCAATCGGCAGCTTGTCTAACATGTATCCAGGCTCTGTCATCTGGATTAGTGGTGATGCTAACCTCTCAGACATCCAGTGGGAGACAATGTTAATTATGGACCATCAAAGCCCAGTACAAGTTAACTCATCATTCATGAATGCAGTGATGGATATCGCTAGTGAGCAGATCGTCGATTTTCCAACTCGTGGGCAAAACCTCCTCGATGTTTTTCTCACCAATCGGCCATCTCTCCTCAACAAGTGTTCACAAATTCCTAGTCTTAGTGATCATGACATTGTACTTGTAGATAGCAACATAACGCCAGCCCGCCAAAAACCACCTAGACGCTTGATCCATCTATGGGAAGAAGTCCATCTTCAAGAAATGGAAGCTGACCTACGGAATACCCTGCATACAGCATTTTCAACTCACGACACCAACACCCCAGTCGACACACTCTGGACTACCTTTAAGAAAAGCTGCCTTAGCAATATCCAGAGGCACGTACCATCCAAACTATCCCCAAAAAGGTATAGTCAACCCTGGTGTAACAGGTCCATCCGGAAGTTATCCAGGCGGAAGAAGCGTGCATTCATCAAAGCACGAAGAACTGGGAAAAAGAAGGACTGGGTCAGGTATAGACATAAACAGAAAGAGACACAGAAGGCCTGCAAAACTGCCTTTAACTCCTATATTAGTGACATAGTGAGCAATGATACTGGGAACAATAAGCTGTTCACATACATTAAGAGCAGACGCTGTGAGAGTAATGGAGTATCTCCCCTGATGAGTAATGGGACCCTCTATGGTGACTCCAAGACCAAGGCCGAGGTCCTCAATTCGCAGTTCTCTTCGGTGTTTACAATAGAGGGTATCACCAACTTTCCCGACTTAGGCAACAGTCTCTACCGCTCGGCTCCACCAATCAACGTTTCTGAGAAGGGGATTGTCAAACTCCTGCGTGGCCTGAATCCGCATAAAGCTACCGGTCCGGACGGTTTGTCTACACGGTTCTTGAGGGAGATGTCAGTCGCTGTTGCACCATCCTTAACTTTGCTATACCAGGCCTCTCTTGACCAGGGACTTGTCCCAGAAGACTGGAGGAAGGCAAACGTGGCACCCATCTTTAAGATAGGAGACCGTAGCAAGCCATCGAATTACAGGCCAGTTTCTCTCACCTCACTCTGCTCCAAATTGGTGGAACATATCATCTACAGCCACCTGATGACCTACTTTGAAGACAACAACACCCTCATTGACTTCCAACACGGATTTCGTAAAACCAGATCCTGTGAGGCCCAGCTGATTAACACCATTCAAGACTTGGCAGCTGGTATAGAGAAATCCACACAGATCGACGCCATTCTGCTCGACTTCTCAAAGGCGTTCGACAAGGTGCCCCATCGGAGACTCCTTCGCAAGCTCAACCATTATGGCATCCGAGCCTCAACGCTGCGTTGTATCCAGAGCTTCCTTGGTGGTCGCACTCAAAGGGTCGTAGTGGACGGGGAGTCATCTGCCACTGCACCAGTAACATCTGGAGTCCCGCAGGGAACCGTCCTTGGACCGCTCTTTTTCCTAGTGTATATTAACGACCTCCCAAGCAAGATCAAGGGCACCGCTAGGCTGTTCGCTGATGACTGCCTCCCGTATAGAACAGTGAATTCATCAGACGATGCTGCCTCCCTTCAGCGGGACCTCGACAACCTCCAGAAATGGGAGCATGCATGGCAGATGCACTTCAACCCCGATGAATGTGAGGTGATCCACATTACCAGGAGAAAGAGGATAGAGCTGCCATATTACATCCACGACAAGGCACTGAATACCACCAAGAGTGCCAAGTACCTCGGCTTTACCATCTGCGATAATCTCTCCTAGAACACGCACATCAGTACCATCTGCAGGAAGGCCAGCAACACCACGGCTTTCCTCAGGCGCAACCTATCATCCTGCCCGAGTAAGATCAAGGCCACGAGTTACACCACCTTCATGCGACCTCACCTAGAATACTCGTCGAGCGTATGGGACCCTCACACACAGACAAATATCCAGAAGCTGGAAGGTGTCCAACGCAGAGCAGCTCGATTTGTCACCGGAAATTACAGCACCAACGACAGCGTGACTGCCGTGCTCGATGAGTTAGGATGGGAGAGCTTGCAGACTCGCAGACAACGAGCCAAGCTCACCATGATGTTCCGTATCTCCCACTCCCTAGTAGCCATCAGCCAGTCACCCTTACAACACCTTGGGGCCGCTACTAGAGGACACCAGCAGAGATACAGGGTTCCATATTGCAGAACAACAACATATAAGGAATCATTTTTCCCATCCGCTATTCGGCTGTGGAATATCGTTCCGGACAACATTTTAGCAGTTGACTCCCTGGAGACCTTCAAAGAGAGGATCCAGGCATACCATCCCATGCAGCCCCAGACGACCTAGTTTTTAACCTTTTAAAATCTGTAAATAGCGAGACTCTCCCTCACGTGTGAGCAGCTTTTAAAACACAATGCGAAGATACTGCAGCTGTAGTCCTGCACTATAAAGGAAGAAGAAGAAGAATAATACTATAGGTCGAAAGTATTTCGTTTCGATTCAGACTGAGTTTTAATCAGAACCCCAGATTAATAATTTACACTTCAAAGGATATTGATTCGTCCCCTCATACTAGACAACGGAACGGTGGTCATAATTTTAAAGCATAACTTGAATGTTCTCGGATGTTTTCAGTTGAGCATTTTTGTACATGTAGATTCACTAGAGCATCTTGTTGTCACCAAAACTTTAATTTTGGCAAGATATACAGTTCATTTAAGGAAATGTGTGATCCTTGTAACAGGGCATTTTAATGATGCCCTGTATGACCTTGACCTTGACCTTGACCTTTGACCTACTCTAAGAACAAAAAAAAAATGTTGTCATCAATCAAATATCATGATAATGGAGGAAAATAATTAAGTATTCTGTTTTAACGATCAAGTCAATATAATGTAGCTATAAATGTAAAATAAAAATTATCTGAGGCAGTTAAACATGCAAGCAATGATTGTTACACATATACGATTAGCGAGCCACATTGCTGTAGAGAGTCGGGTCGTTGGAATCTCGGCATCTTCACGAGTCAAGGGGATGCGTTACATAAACTTTTCTCCCCTTGACTGATTACATTGAAAGGTCGTGGGCCAATTCGTGATTGGTTCCCTTGCTCCGAAGATGGAGGAATCAGAAGCCTTGAAACAAATCGTATGACGAAAATAATGGATCCAGTGCATGTGATCGACGGAATTAAAGTGTCTTTCCCTTACATTAAAGCCTCTGTGGCTTTCTATTGAAAATCTTTAAAGCTGTCTATAGAAAACATTTCCGAAATTTTACGATACACAGAGCAGACAAGTGTTGCCATTATTGTTTTTGTTTTCGTAACCAAGTTCGCAAAGTCAGGCATAATCTCATTGTTCATTTGGTTAGTAGTATATTGAATACTTTTCGCTAGGCGGCGCCATCAAAACCCGCAGCCTTTGAGTGCAATCAGTCAAGGGGAGATAGAGAAGTTTACGTAGCACATCCCCTTGACTCGTGAAGATGGAATCTCGGTTGACGCTAATCGTATGCAGCGTCCGTGTCAAGGTAGGCTCGGTACGTTAAAGACCAATCTGATTAAAACCATATCTTTATTCCACTTCTTTATTTGTCACATTGCGGATAAAGATCTGGCGAAACTTTGTAAGGGGTCATGTTCTTGTGAATTCTGATGACGTTTCAGTCATCTATACCGTTATTTCCCATAGCCAATTAATGACTCGTCTACTGTCCGCGCCACTCACTCTGGAAACCGGAAAATCTGTATTTTCAGTTATTTATCTTCAGAATAATTTCAAAAAGGCAAAACCATTCGATAGATCTTGTTTAGTCGTAACTTTTGGTGTATGCTATATGTTTGTATGAAGAAGCGTTCATATTTTATAGAAAAAAAATCAATTTTAGGGCGATTTCCATGTAAAATTTTGACGTAACGTCGCCAAGGTCCCATAGACTCGATGTTAAACATCGGCGACGTCACGTCAAAATTAACATAGAAAACGCCCTATCTAAAATGAGTTTTCTATATAAAATACGAATGCTTCTTCGTAGAAACATATACATCAAAAGTTACGACTAAAGAAGATCTGTCGATTGATATTAAGTTTGTAAAACTATTTTAAAGAAAAATAAGTGAAAATCCAGATTTTTCGGTTTACAAAGTGAGCGGCGCGGACAGTAGGCACGTGCAAGTGACGCAATATGTAACACTGTTCATAAACTACCTTGTAAAACATGCGTACGCTAGGGATGTTAATTTCATTCCTAGGATTTTGTATCAATTACATTGATTGGCTGAAAATCAGAGTTCATCAGAACTTTACCCCTTACAGGGTTTCGCCAGATTTTTATCTGATTGGACAAATAGAGGAGAGGAATAAAGATTTGATTTTAATAAGATTGGTTAAAGACCCTGGCTGCTCATCGGTGGGATTCCCAACAGCAGGTCCAAATTATTGCTGCTGGACATATCCAAATTATTGAAGTCTGAACGACAATGTTCCGTCACCAGTTGCGGATTCAGGACTTACGAAAGGGGGGGGGGGGCCCACGTGTGAAAGTCAAGTATTAGCCTTAATACTCGGCCAATTTGGGTACCAAATCTATAGTTTTATTCACTTTATCACCCCCTTCCCATATCCATTGTTATTAAAACTGAATATGGAAATATTTGTCAAATCTATTGCGTCCTGGTGTGAATGGCGTAATTCGGCCACGATCTCGGGTCTCTATGGAACTACAAACTGAATCTGTGGGAAAGACCCGAAAATAACTTAAAAAATAATCATTAATCAATACCGCAAAACCTAAGAGAAAGGCAGTGAAAGTGAGATAAGTATTTATACAAATATATATTATCACATAAAATAAATAAAATCAGTCAGAAACAAATAGAGCAATAGAATACTTTAAACAGTAGCCTGTGTCTTTGAAAACAAATCAGATAATGAAAAACACGGAGAAATAATGTTTTCTCTCTGTATATCTAATGCACCCCAGCAAGATAAATCGCACAATATGTATTAAGATCGTCCATCCAACGGATTGACGATTTTATTGTAGTCATCAGTATTATTGAAAATTTTCGTGATAATTCATATTCCACTGGCTGATCCAGTTGGGAGCTAATGTAATCCCTCAAAGGCCAATTTGTCACAGATTGACAAAATAGTCATTCAGTTTGATTCGCTTATAATGAAAACTTTAGTTAGATCTGCAGCTTTTCGTTCGTGTGTCCCACGGTAGTCTAGAGACTATACCCATGGGTTCACACATCGATGTAAAGCACAAGAGACAGAATTATGGATTTAAGATTGACAACTCTCTATTTTCTAAGACGCACATATAGGGATATTATAAGAGAGACGGGTCATACATTCAATAAGGAAGGGGAAATCAAGCCCAATAAGGGGGTTCACCCTATAATGCCGACCAGTGGCAAATCCACAGTGATGATTATCGAGTAGTTGCAGTCATTTAAAAGAAAGGAGTTTGGGGTTATTTATCAGAATATCTTTACATTTTGAGTCGGCTCTTAATTCGCATTCACTGGGATCAAAAATAAAGTGCCGAAGAATTTCTGATGTCAACATCGAAACTCTTTATCAGTACAATGTACCTTTAGCAAAAGCAACGCCCAGTTTATTTAAACTGAATATAAACTAGCTTGCATAACTCAAAAAAGATGTTGCAACAATGTCTCCAAACTTCGCGTCATAATATATATTCTTTAATGTGCCATGTATTAATTCGCTCTTGAAACAGTTCTAACTCGTATCTCCGTTTTCGATTATAGAAATTTCCCAAGTAAAAGATTCCACTGCTTGGATCAGTTTTCCCATTTATGTAGTAGAACAAGGTATAACGAGTTTAGAAATGCATCTATATGAAATTTTGCTCAAAATCGTGTACATTCGTGTTTTCGAAACGATATGTTTTCATGCGATATGTCATGTCATTTTCAATTTTAGCCATTACTTCCTCTGTCATATTGGTCTCAAATGACAGAAGTACTGGTTAAAATTGAAAATTTCTTTTTTCATCAAATTAGAAAGTTAATTCCAAAATCAAAGATCCGCATGCCCTCTATCATCCTCTTTGGAAGGGAAAGATGACAATAAAATATATTGATTGATTGATTTTTGTTTTACGTCACACCACGAATATTTCACGTATATGTTGACGGCATCTGCCTGATGCGGGGCATACAAATTTTGACTTTTGCAACGGACCCACCCGAAGCATTGAGGGATCTTTAACTTGCCATGCATACCATGACACGGGGCCTCAGTTTTACTGTCTCATCGGAAAGACAGGACACCGGCATGACCAGAGCGGGACTCGAACCCCGGCCTCCCGATCAGGAGTCCGGCGCGATACCACTAGGCCATGCCGGCTTCAATAAAATATAAAAACGAGCGTATTGATATGGGGACGACCATTTGATTCGAAGTTGGCAAATTTGGTTAAGTCGGATTATTTATTTTCAGATCTTTGAAGGATAGAATATTTATTTCCTTGATATCCTAGGACAGATTATTTAGTTTCTTGACTTTTTTCACCAATAAATACTTATTAGAATTGCATTGTAAATATTTGGCATTAGATTGAATCTGAGAAAACTTGGTACATTTAGGTATCAAGCAAAGATGTGTCTGTACAACTTTTCATGTTTTAAGGTTTTAAAGAAGCTTAGAAGACTTATGGCTATCTACAAGCATTGTTCACTATCATTTTGCAATGTTTTGTATGTCTCACACAAAGGAGATAGGCCCACTTGGGACTCTTTTTACTTTTGTTATCATGTATATATCATGTGAATACACACGTTTTTTGTTGGTTTTACTTTTATTCTCATTTTAAAGTTATCTTTGTTTTTATTTCACATGCATATGAAAAATGTGTTAAAATTATTTGACGAATGTCCTGTTGCACTGATTTGATGAAACTTTAAAGCAATGAAACATGTTAACAAATATGGTCACCATAAATTTTGAAATGCACATGATTTAATTTAAACATCGAATTTGCTTATATTTTCAGGTGAGAGATGAGGCAAATTCAGTTAAGACCTCTTTTGGCCATTCATTTCAACGTTAACATATCGATCTGCATGGCATATAACTGAGGGGCGGACAACACGAGAAGTAGCTGATAAAAGGGATTGGGAATTGGTGGCAAGGGTATGTGAATGACACTAGTCTAAACAAGAACCTGGAGAGAAAATCTCTCAGAAAGCAGATGGTAGAGCCCTTATTCCCTGTCCGCCCCTCAAAATGGACATGCAAATACATTTATTAAAAAGCCAAAATTCTATTAAGTTTTGTCGAACATATTGAAAAACTATAAGTTAAACTACAACACATCAATAATATAAACAGCAATTTGGTGACTAAAACGAGCCCGAAAAAATCAACGTGTTTTATAGAACATTCAGCTTTATATCTGCATGATCTGGTATATGTACATGCTTTCAATCAAAGCCAGATTTTCATTTCCAGCATTTTTAGGGTCAGTGTATTTATTTCCAAAATGTGTCAGCAGCCCCCTCCCCTCCTCAGAATCAAATTGTTGTCCCCTAATTCTCTGTATCTTTTTTTTTAATTTACACGAAAATGTCATTTTAGCCCCAATTTTTATACTGTATCATATCTTGCAAATTGTACGTTTAAAATGTACAATAGGCTACTACTATAAAACATAATCTGACATCAAAACATTTTATGTAATGAAGAGGATATCGGGTAAACTTTAAAAATAGTATTTACGTTAGAAAGCACCTTAAGCAACGAACAACAATATTAACCTTGCATGAAGATCTGTTAATTTCATGTTATGGTAAGTATTGTAGGTTTATAAACTATAAGGATGTGAGTATTCAAATTTAAACGGTACCTTAAACAAGTACAGTTGCATATATGACACATATTATGGGTATACTATATTTTCTCAATAGAAACTTGGATTTTGCCTCCAGTTTCTTAACTACATCAGTACAATGCTGAACTTAGAACAAAGAATGCATGGAATTTCAAGCATTCTCTTTTTGAGAACAAAGGATCCATATCTGTTGTCTTCTGACAACATTGATTTATATGTGTGAATAACAATAATAGACACTGTCAATTCAGTGTTATTAAAAATATATGTTTCAAAATTTGTACTACCAATTCAAAGGAGCCGACTCTCAGGACTTCCAGTCCTTTAAATTTCTAAATCATGTGAAATAAGACCTATTTCTCTTAAAACTTGCCACTACCAAGGTAGGTGGGCGCCCTAAAACCCCCTACCTTCAATCCGCCAAGAAAGGCCAAAATCAAATTAGCCAAAAATGGCAAAGATATTCGATTTCGGAATATCCCACGTAAAGGGATCCGTTATGCCATTCCCAAATCCCCGTTGCAGCTCTGTTTTCCTATGTAATATTAGTCGGTTCGAATCATTTTCTGTCCAACTTGCGGAGATTCAAGTGGATCTTCGAACTGGTGAACCTTCGGACTAGTGGACCTTCGGACAAGTGGACGATTCCCGTTGCACTCTTTTACAATTTTCTGTGTCCGTATTCTTTATCTGTTGGGCGTTTGATCGGACGTTTACGCAATTACTTGGTATAATACAGGGCTTTTTTTCTGCTCATTTTATGGCCGATATTCGGCTATATTACCAATTGCAAATCGTATCTTTTTTCCCAATTTTGGGCAAGAAATTCCCAATCATGAGCACAGAAAAAAAAATTGTAAATTTGTCGTAAAATATAGGTATTTGCAAGCAAGAAAAGTGTTCAATCGTAACTTCCAAGCGCACAATTGATAGAGACAATCATAAACAATCTCGTGTCGTTTTAAGAAGCGCACAAAAGACTACGAGCTTGTAATTGACGTAGCGAAAATCAAGTACTAAATTGTAAATGAGGAACCATGACGGCGGCGTAAATCGGCGCGGATACTATCAGTTAGCGTTTTATCAAAAGCAAACTAGCATAGCGCCGCGCCATGCCCTTTGTATGCGGCGCCATGCCCTTTTTCTGAGCACCATGTCCTTATTTTTCCTAAGTTATTAATTTATCATTTTATGAGACTAAAGAAGATCGATCTTCATCAATGTAATATGAAACCCTCAAAAAGATCGTTATTTACGGGGCCAGTATATTACGAATATCGCATCGGACATGCCCTCTTTAGAATTTGGTAACACTTTCCGCACAACATTACGTAATTGTCTAAGTCAGCTGTTTGACCCGCTAAATTTAAATATCATCGGTAACTAGCGTACTGTACTGTCTGCTACTTTTCAGGTGTTAATTGGGGCGTTTTAATTAATGTTACCTTCTTAGATTTAAATTACATCGGTACACGAACAGAGTTTGACACGGTTGTCTGAATGCCAAAATAGTAATTTTGCAGGTCAAATTCACATCTGTTTTCAGCCAGATATTAAAGAAAATTAAAGGATGTTTGTCCCTTAAAAGCGATTAGGCCTATTCTAGGATAGTAATGTCGTCTCTGAATATCATATTACCGAATTGGTTTACATAGCCGGTCACGATCGCTTAGAAGCTTCACTCATACAAACAAAAACTACCCATTTCAAATGCCTTACTTAATATCATTTAACTAATTTTCTCAATTTGACACCAAATATTTAGGATCTACTCTCCGCATTTCCTCTGATAATTTTGAACATTGTTTCGTAATTCCAACGAAAATGATATTTCAGAATATCTTTTATCACTTGATACAACAATATCATCATAAGTAGTTGCAACAAGAGGAGCAAAAACTCACAAAGTGTATTCACACTATCAGACGTGTCGGTTTTTTTACATCAAAGAACTGAACAACATAAGTGATTATAAAACATGACTTTTTTTTAGTATTTGTAGAATCAGTAGAATATTTATTATCTGTAAGTCAATAAATGTGAATGAATATTAACCATTATAATTTATTACTATTATTTATGTACTTTGAACTGAGACCATCATTTGGGCCAGCAATTTATTTACAAAGAGTATCTTATAAAGCAGTCACAATACTAAAGTAACTAATAACCCAAAGGGACAAATACACTTTATATTTCCCATTAATGTTCCAGCAATTTCCTTGAAGATTTTGAATTTGAATTATTCAAACGTCAATCACACTTCCTACACGTAACAGATCCAGGAATTTATTTATGAAGGAAAATTGGGTGGATGGGGGAGGCTGAGAGAGCTTTTTGGTTTTTTTTCTATGTAGAAGCACAAATAAACAAGAAGTTTGAAATTACTAATTAACATCTTTCTTTTATATTCTAACAACAGTACATATATAATATCTCATCATATTTTATTTTAAAAAATTCCCAATTTGGAGCAAAAACGCCGCGAAATTCCCAATTCCAGTGCCATGGGCCATGTTCCCAAAATAGTGAGAAAAAGCTGTGTTCACTGTAAAAAAAAATTGAAAAGTGCGAAAAAATCATTTGACTATTAAGAATTTCACATTTAGGTCGATTTGGTAATGATTATACTCTTAAAATGTTTAACACCTCACTCTTCAGATGTTTCTTCTTTCCATTTCCGTAGTTTAGGCCTTGAATATCACTGAAAAGACACGACTTTTCGAAATGCGCATATTATGGTGCACCAAACAGATTCAAGTACATATGTTCTGATACCTTTTTTATAATACTTACATATCTTTTAATAAACGAAGTCTGTGTATGAAAGTCTGTATTTTGGGGCATAAATAATTTTTTTCAAGCATATATGCCAGCATTTACAATGTGTACAAATATATATATGAAACAGATGAGAAGGTCTCTACATGATGGAACAGATTTTGGGGTTTTGGATACATAACGTTTGAATCAAATTTATTCTCTTCTATGAGTGTTCCATTATGGCCATCGATAATGATCCACCTACATCTATATTGAATTAAACAAGATGAAGTGATACGGTTTCATTATACAATGTCAAGATTATTGCTGTTTTTGTCTTTTAGTGGGTGTTTTAAGTGCCAATGTCTACCATTATGTGGGATCTCCTTTTTGCTTTTTAAGATGACAAATATCGGTCTTAATATGCACTGAACTACACATAGTTTCTTGAAACTTTTTTCTACAGTTAGAATCTAGTGTTAAACTTTGGAGGTTATTACGAGGGCTGATTGATATGTTGTGAGTCTCATATGGAAGGGGGTACGCAGGGATGTTCTTTTTAAGTCCTACTATTCTCTGACTATATAAGGCCGTTTATTCCAAGAATTGGTCTGATTTAGTCAGTTTGTATCGACAAGGTAGCACTCTAAATAAACAAGAAATGTGGCTTTTGCAAAATGGACAAATTTGGTGAAAAAGCAGTGATCCAATATTTGCATAAAAAAGGTTTAAACACCTAAGGATATCCATAATGATATGGTAGCAACACTAGGAAAAGATGCCTCTTCATATGCTACAGTGAAAAGGTGGGTGGCGGAATTTAAGCGCGGCAGACAGAGCCTTAAGGATGACCCCGTCCTGGTAGGCCTGTAACAGTTGCAACCCCAGAAATGGTCAATTAAACCCATAATATTGTTATGACTGACAGACGAGTTACAGAAAGATTTGTAGCAAGTACAGTTGGCATTTCACAGGAGAGTGTATATTCCATTCTGATAAAGGATCTTGCAATGAGAAAGCTTTCGGCCCATTGAGTACTAAGACTTCTGGCAGTTAATCAGAAGCACACCAGGAACACATTATTGCTTGCTAATCTTAATCTTTTTGAGGAAGATCCTGCCAACTGTCTTCAAAGATTTATCACTTTAGATGAAACATGGGTCCATCATTCTACTCCAGAGACCAAACAACAATCCAAATAATGCAAGCACCCTGGCTCACCCCCTCCAAATAAGGCAAAGAGTTCCATCAGCTGGGAAGGTTATGGCTTCGGTTTTCTAGGATGCAGATGGTATGCTGCTGATAGATTATCTACAAAAGGGACAAACAATCAATGGCACATATTATGCTTCACTTCTGAGGCAGTTACCGAAAAATATTAATTAAACTTAAGCGCCGCGGAAAGCTCACTAAAGGTGTGTCGTTCCATCAGGACAATGCTCCTGTTCATAAGTCAGTCATTGTCATAGCTGCCATTTACGATTGTGGCTTTAAATTGATTGAGCATCCGCCTTATTCACCTGACCTCGCTCTATCAGACTTTCATCTATTTCCAAAACTGAAAACAGCTATTTCTGACATCCACTTTCAGTCCAATGATTACGTCATACATGCAGTGGATGACTCTCTGAACAGCCAAGAAAAGGAGTTCTTTAAAAGTGGCATTGAGGCACTAAAGCACCGCTGGCAAAAGTGTATAGATACTGAAGGGGATTGTGTTGAAAAATAATGTAAAATATCCGCCAACATTCAAATCCCTCAATATGAAGCTCACAGCATATCTTTTAGCCCTCGTATGCAACTTAAAATATAGAACTGCACTTTAAGTTTAAGTTACATATAAAAAACAATTTAAGATTGAATAATTTAACATTCGGGCATCTGTTTATCTGCCATTTATGTGTTTTCCTCGTCTGATTGACTGACACACTTTTATAAAGTCGAAGGACAATATAGTGTTCTATAGTTAAGACCTTTTCATACATGTTACTATTTGTGTGCCTATATGTTCCTATCCGTAACTTGGAATACCACAATATTCCTAGCTTCCGTTATGTAACTGAACCCGCCCGGTGATTATTCTCCAACACATTGCCGCTCGGATACGCTACCCCTACTATATATCCATAGTTTTTAATGTTCCCCCAATTTATTTTTCTGAAAACTGAATTATTGACTTTTACGAACTTCAGAAGCATATTGACGGCTCGGTTATAATTCAATTGGTTCATGCGACTCAAAGAATTATTGGATAATAAACTACGGTTAGGTAGTTATTTCTTAATTAATGGTATTCACCAATGGCTCTGATTGGCTGATTTTTTTTTCCGACTTCTCTGCAACTGCCACACAGAATTTCATTAAACCTTACTGAAAGCAAGTACTCAAGATCCTCTACCAATTTTGTGTTTTATTTAACCCTATCCTTGTACAAATATGGCCACCAAAGGCTCTGATTGGCTGATGCATTTTCTACTTTTCCTTCCCAACCGCTGTACAGAATTTCACCAAACCTTACTGTACTCAACGTCTTCTATATCACGTTTATGTTTTTGACCCAATCCCCTAAACAGATATGGCTACCAAGGGCTCTGATTGGCTAACGCATTTAGACTTCTCCTCTACAACCGCATCAAAGAATTTCATCAAACCTTACATTAGGAGATTAACTTAGACCCTCTAACATGTTCGTGTTTTTTGACCTGATGTGTCAACAAATGTGGGTGCCACGGGCTGTGATTGGCTAATACATTTTTTTTTTACTTTTTCACAAATGCTACACAGAATTTAGCCAAATGTATAGTTATTTCAGTACAGGAAGCAAGTAATAAGTATAAGGTTTCACATCACCTTGGGCCATGGCCATGTGACCATAGGTACTATATATTTTTATGATGGAAATGTATGTTAATTTATGCCACTTTAGTATCCTATAGATCATCTATATCATAAACGAACTATTATTTCTATTATCATAATCGGTTTACTACTGAAGAAGACTTTTTGTTTCTTTGCGTTCTTTTTTGAGTGTCCTGTTCCCATCCCCTTTCTAAAATCCTAGATCCGCAAACGGATCAATTGTCTCGAGATCGCTTAATAATAAAACTATCCCCTGGCAAAGGGCACTGGGACGGGGGGGGGGGGGGGGCGAGAGGGGCACGTGCCTACCCTCTCCCGCTCTATCCGTGATAAGGGGAAAGGCATAGATAGGTTACTGTCGACCACCCTCCCTCCATCTCTATAAACATTCTTTTGATATATCAATGAATATTTTGTGAAACCCCATTCCCTCCCTTCTCTTTTCCCAACTTAGGTACACTTGCCCTATAGGACTGCGTGTATAATGTGAAAATCTTATCCGAGTTAATGTGACTGATTATTCATTTTCCGAAAACGTTTTGCGCGGAAATGTTAGAAATTAAACTGAAAGTTTGAAAGCGAAAGTTGACACAAGAATACTTGAGTAGTCGCAGGTGCAGGTGCAGGTGCAGGCTGTTTCTGTTGAATATGGCAAAGTTGTTGAGTACGAACGACAAAAAGCAGCTTGGGGATTGGGTAGGAAGACAGTGTGGATTCAAATTACTGTTCAAAGCAACACGAGATGGATGTTCCGCTTCCTCCTTCCATAACCTGTGTGACAACAAGGGGCCTACGGTTACCGTGTTGTACAATAAGGACAATAGTGTGTTCGGTGGATACGTTAGTCAGTCATGGAGCTCGGATGATGATGATTATAAGAATGATGACAATGCCTTTCTGTTTCGACTCAAATTCAACGGAAGTCGACAACCATCAAAGTATCAAGTCTCATGCTCTAATTATGCGATGTATTGCAGTTCATCATATGGCCCTACGTTTGGTGATGGTCATGATGTCTACACTTTCTCGGACACAGTTACTCAGTCTGGGGGTGTATTCTCCTTGAATGGTGGCTGTGACTATGGCAGCAGTTACGACATGCATGGTGATAATGCCAACACTATTAATAACGGTCATCTGGTAGTGAAAGATATCGAGGTATACCAAGTCACAGGTATGTTAAAGTAAACATATACAGGCCAAAATTACAGTACAGTAGCATCTACAAAATCAATTATTTCTATGTGCCCTGGCACCACCCATCTGGAAGGAGAATTTAGTGCTGTCCTAATCATCGGTATTGATATGAAATAAGGCAAAAACTTCAAATGTGAAGCGAAGAGTCATGTGATTTATTTCTAAATTTTTGTTTTAAAAAGCTTAATAAAGTATATGGCTCATATAGTATCTCGATCAGGGGTGTAGCTAGAGTAGTTTTGATGTGGACGACTAAATAGGCAGGGAGTTTGGGAACCGCCTAGAGGCTCCTAATGGATCCAAGGCCAAGCCCAGGTGGGGGCGAAGCCCCCGGAAGCTGGTGAATTTGGGACAATTTTGATGTGGATTTTCGACCCTCCTGAAGACATTTTTCCAGCGTATTTTCAGTTCGTTATTTTTGCAACCATGTTCTGTTTTTCTCTTTTCTTTGAACGAATGCGGACGGGCTCTTTTTGAAACTCGTAGACTGTAGGTACAAGGAGATCTGACATCCCTGTATGACGAATCCGCCTCAGGGAAACACATTGAAAAGGACACAAAAGCTTTTATTACTCAATATTTGTGGTACTGATATAGCCGGACAGCCGATTGCCTGTGTGGAAGCCCACCTGTTAGAGTGGTCAACTGGTTTCGGGACCAAGAGAGCGTCTTGTGTAGTAAATTTAAACTGGAAGTTCAGAATATAGTTATGGAGGTTAAAACGACAATGGCAAGAGGAAATCCCTTCATCGTCATTACGTATATAGTATTTGCGTGTATTTCAACATTCATGTTAAGTACGAAACTATTTTGTTTGTGAACTTTAATATGAGAACACACACACTGAGAGAGTACAGCCAAACAGACAGACAGACAGATATGGACAGACGAACGACAGCAACCCCTTTCCAGGAAAATTCAATTTGTTACCAAGAAATTAGTGTTCTTTTTATTCTACGTGATCGTGTTTTAGTGCAGCCTACATGTACTTTGCCGCAGTTAAGACCAATCGTTAGAAATAAGTCCAGCCGACCAGTTTCTTAAACTCACTGCAAGATGACTTTAACCGGTGACGCACAAAGGCATTGTCGTTTCTTTAATAAAATTGCAAAAAATCAATAAAATTACATTTTAAACTGGTCAAAGCGTCTTTTAAGTATTAGTCTTTGTAAGAATCAGACAGAAAGTGAATCATGCATAGGAAAAAACCCATACACACACACCCTCCCTCACGGGTTTCTGTATTTCAATTCATTCAGGAGACAGTCTGAATCTGAAAACCATGATTATTTCTTCACTAAAGTACCAGATATACAAGGTATTCAAATTAGAAATTACTTAACCAATGACAGAAAAATACTAAGGTATATCAGAGACATTATGTATGTCTCTGGGTATATATACTTTTTAAGGCACGCAGTATATTAATAGGTATCATTTTCCTTTCAAATATAAATTAATGGGTATCTGTTTAATAACAAAATATGTGAATATAGGTAAAATGTATGTTGGGATTGCTGTGTTAGCAGTAACATCAAATTTTAATTAGCCAATGTGGCTAAGTATACCAAATTTTCATTAGCCACATTGAACTTTTTGTAGCCAATGATTTATTTAAATAATTTTTCAATATTTCATGTGACTTTCTTTTTAAGATTGATTGATTTTTCTTTAACGTCACACCACGAATATTTTACGTATATGGTGACAGCATCTGTCTGAGGCATAAAAATTTTGACCTTTGCAACGGACCCACCCGAAGCAGTGAGGGATCTTTAACGTGCCATGCATACCACGACATGGGGCCTCGATTTTTACTGCCTCATCCGAAAGACAGGACACAGGCATGACCAGAGCGGGAATCGAACCCCAGCCTCCCGATCAGGAGTCCAGCGCTATAACCACTAGGCCACGCCGGCTTCTTTCTTTTTAAGAAACAAAGGGAATAATATTTACAAAAGAAAGCATAAGCACAATTAATTCATTTAAGTACATGTATTTAATGCAGACTGTAGTAAGAAAATATCAATTCATAGCCATTAGGATTATACAACGTAAATATAGGGGGAAAGTGAAAAGTAGACAAAGTACAATATAGCCTCAAATCAAGAATTAGGATTCTATATAAAATATTATTTTCATTCCCAGTAGAACTGTTTTTGCTTGTTTTCTGTCAGCTCAAAATGTTACGCATCCTCTCCTGTCCATATTAAATACTTTACATATCATCATTTTTGTTTTTACCATCAGACTGAGACTCTTTCATTGCAGTACACCTGCTCTCCAAATCAAACATCATCTTAAATGCCCTTTTATCTTTCTTTGAAATCCAGATTTTGAAAGCTTCTCTAAAATCGTATAGAGACAGACTTGGAACTTCAATTGATATCATTGCCAATTGTTTGACATGTTTAACTTTTAAAAGGTTTCTGTGATTTGTTTTGATTAGATTATACTGGGAATACCCTCTTTCACATTCAACAGAGGTGCTGGGGCACACTAATGCTGCTTCATAAAGAACTTTTAAATTGGAAAAAGCATCATCATTTTTGTAGCTTTAGCCATTCGGTTGTTTGAACCATTCGGTTTTAATCTTCCTTTTGTCATCCCGATCATACTCAATTCTAGGGTTTTTTTTCTATTGAAGGGCTTATAATGTTATTTGGCTTAAACAAAAGCAACGATGCTTGCCGTTTTGTCCCTGTCATGTTCATTTGAACGCAGAGCATATTCTAAAAATGACGATGTGCACTATTACATGTACATATTACGTACATGTCATTTTAACGCGAAGCATATTCTAAAAATGAGGTTTTACACTATTACACATTACGTAATCATATTATGGTAAAACCCAGAAGAATATACTGTACAGTACGCATATATTTGTTACGTTCTGATAAGTTTTGATTTTTAAATTACGTACCGTGTAGAAAATCAATATATTAAATCCCGTATGAGAAATACTGCAGTATATCTAGATTTATTTGATTCGCCAGTGTGGCGACTGGAGGACAAACTTTATTCGCCAAATTCACATCTTTTCAGTATTTGGCGAAGTGGCGATCGTTTACCGCTAACACAGGATTGCAAAAAAGATGGATCACTAGTAAATAATAGGGACATTTATTTCTAGTGTCATCTTTAAGGCGACACATTTTATTGCATATTACGCATAAATTTATAGACGAAATACGTCATCATTTTTCACTATGGTCGGTATATGAATAGATATGTTTTTACACTTTGAATGGGTAGGGTGCCAGCGACTCCAGCGGCACGTCTGTACCCAAAACCATTGCAAGTAAACTCTCCCGCCACGTGATTTCATGTGTGAATAGTTATCTTAAGGCATACTAGTATAGAGTTTGCCCATGTGATGTCACACCACTAGCATTAGCGGCCATGTATGTCGAACTTGGTATGGGTAATACTTTATTTGGGAATTGAAATTTATGAACTGATTCCCATATTTCTATCAGGAGACGAATTTTTGTGTTAGAACATCTCAATTTTTTCAGCGTTCAAAGTGAACAGATCGGGATATTTTGAATCGTGATGTAGATCTACATCTACGCCCCCCTCTCCCCTTTTCGCCCCATATTTACAAGTGAAAATCCATATTTGGTACCAAAAAGGACTTAGTTTGGTTAATATACAGTCCCCTCCCCCTTTTTCGGAAACCCTGGATCCGCCACCGGCAAGTCATCGGGTTTAGTGGCCGAGAGCAAATCCAAAGTTTTCGTTTGTGTTGCCATGGCCTTGTCAACACGGGACAATATCGGCAACACACCCGGCCATCTATACAAGCCTGATATAAACCAAATTCGTACATAAATCTGTCACCAGGGTAACCAGCATAATCTGCTGCCCAGGTTACCATTGCTTGATGGTGACAGTTCTTTAATTTATTATAATTTTTGGTATATTGTATATTGTTCCACAAATAATGAGTCTAGCACACATTGTCATTTACTTAAATATATTCACACTAATATACATGATATGGTGTACAACACAATCAGTCTAAGTGACCATTATATATTCTGAAGTTTGGTCAGTGTAAAATAATACAATATAAATATCCATTGATGAATTGATGTAACTTAAATATAATCCAATATGAATATTAAAATCATTAAACTAAAACTGAACTGTATAAAACTGTTTAAAAATCTCCCCAGATATTTTTATCTCCTATCCTTATATGTAAACTCACAAACATAGTAAATTATTATTGTTGACCAATCAAGATCAACTTATTAAGATGGGAGTGGCTTAATTTAAACTAAAGTAATAAACATGTTCCCATAGCCCCTGTCTGTCCCTCATAAAAAGATCAATGGGATTAACAGGGATGCCATAAAACACCTGAGGTATACAAGTAAATTGAGCAAATGGTCAAGTGTGATAAATCAGTTATCTCATTACAATATAAATGCTAGACCTAAGCAAACAATCAAATGCCTTTGCTCAGGAAGTGTCCAGAAATCAAATTAAGCTGTCTGTTTATGGGAAGGAATTTTACTGTAATTATAACAATTAACTCAAAATGAAATGTTTGTAAATAATTGCAAAAATAGATCTTAAATGCAAATATGGTTAATTTGAAATATATGTATAAAGTGAAAACTAATATTTTCACTGGTGATAAATCTTCCGGAGAAGACTAATATAATTATCAAAATCTCTCTCTCTCTCGTCTGTGGACGTATTGCGTACAAACGTACGCCTGGTTACGCCCCTGTCAATACTTTAAAATGAGTGTGTCCCTCAGTGTAGAGGACAGTAGTAGGGCCCAATACAAAACTTACTGTCTTTTTGATGATCTCAGGGTCATATTGTTGATGAAGAAGGCATTTCATTAATTTGGAACCCAACTAGATAAATCTATCGGAACCTTATATCCTCCTAGGTTTGTACACAAGATTACCGAAAAAATTGATAGGGATGTGCGATTTTACCGGTATATCGCGATAATCCATTCCGCAATACGTATGGCGATATGGCGGAGAAAAACCGATATTTTTTTTACTTATTCAAATTCCGGAAATTTACATTCTAGGTTCTAAATCTACTGTGAAGAATTTATATAAGCTTATAGCTTTTTTCCTTATCCCTTGTATATGAAATACTTAATTGTGAAAATATGACAACTTTCTAAATAAAAACTGTTAACCAAATCTACCGTCCTAGAAAGTGAATGCATGAAGTAATGCAAATGTCTGACCTATTAAAGTTGTTTAAATGCTTATTGTTTACTTAATGCTACCGTGGTCACATTTTCGTTATATTTTTAGCTCACCTGAGCCAAAGTGAGCTATAGTCATAGTGCGCCGTCCGTCGTCTGTCGTCGTCGTCGGCGTCGGCGTCGTCGTCCGTCCGTCGTCCATGTTGCTTAAACTTGCTATGTCGACACACAATACTGTATCTTTCTTTTCTTTTTTTTTTTAGCTCACTTGAGCCAAAGGCTCAAGTGAGCTATAGTCGTAGTGCGCCGTCCGTCGTCGTCGTCTGTCTGTCGTTAACTTTTTCACATTTTCGACTTCTTCTCTGGAACTACATTGCAGATTTGGTATCAAACTTTGTGTAAATTATGTACTCAAGGCCCCCTACTAAAATTGTGTTCGAGATCCAGATTCCCTCAGGAGTGGATCCAGGGCGGGGCCAAAAGTGCCCAAAACGGTACCCCTCTTCAAACATCTTCTCCTCCAGAACCAGTACATAAATGGGGAAACTAATGGCGTTTCAACAATCTATAAATATGGGTTATTAAAAATTTTGTTCATGTTTAAGATCCGTCAAATAGAAATTTACGCTTTTTTGAGGTGTTTTTGGACTTTGTCATTTCAATGCAGAAAAGTGTCATGTTTTTCAGTTAATTGATATTGATGATTTCTTAATGACTATTTTGATCATAATTGTGGTAAGGAATATTATTGTGAAAGAATTTTGTCATTATCTCAATTTTTGGATTTTTTTATGAATTTTTTAAGACTTCCAAAAAAAAAAAAGGGGGGGGGGGGGTTTGGCCATTTTTCACATTTTCAACTTTTTCTACAAAACCACATGAAAGATTTTAATGAAACATGGAATACATGAAGTACTAAAGGTCCTCTATCAATTTGGTAAATTTCATCGAAATTGGTTAACAGATAATGCCACCATGTCTAAAAAGTAGGTCTGACAATGGTACATATACCACTTGGTAATTGAAAAATGGAGAGTAGCAGTTCAAATCCAGCTGTGGTCAAAAATTTTTTTTTTATTTCTTTACACATCTAAATAAGTTTTTAGATGTTTCTCAACACTCAACATATGAAATTAGGCAATTTTAAGTTGAAGAATTCCAAAAAAAAGGGGGGGGGGGTTGGCCATTTTTCACATTTTCAACTTTTTCTACAAAACTGTTTGAAGGATTTTAATAAATCTTGGTAGAAATAAGTCACTTATGATCCTCTTCAAATTCTGTAGTTTTCGTCCAGACCTCTTTACAGGTGGCGCCACCATAGTCAAAAGTAGGTCCCAAAAGAGTTCCCTCTTTTAACAATATTCTTTTTCATATGGGCTGTATACAGAGACAAACAGAATGCATAGAAATGATCTAGAGGGATGGATGAAGACGTATTGTCATTTTGGTTCCCTTCCAAAATCAAATTTTAGAATTTTTTTTTGACATTTCTTTGGACCTTTGGACTTGCTGATTTCAATGCAGAAAAGTGTCATATTTCCTAGTTAATTGATAATGATGATTTCTTATGGACTATTGTGATCATAATTATGGTAAGGAATGTTACTTTGAAAGAATTTTGTCGATATCTCAATTTTGGGATTTTCTATGAATTTTTTTAGACTTCCAAATGAGGGTGTATAGGAACAATTCAATCACATTTTTCACTTCTGCTGTTATACCACATGAAAGATTTTAATGAAACATGGAATACATGAAGTACTAAAGGTCCTCTATCAATTTGGTAAATTTCATCCAAATTGGTTTACAGATAATGCCACCATGTCTAAAAAGTAGGTCTCACAATGGTACATATACCACTTGGTAATTGAAATATGGAGAGTAGCGGTTCAAATCCAGCTGTGGTCAAAAATTTTTTTTTCATTTCTTTACACATCTAAATAAGTTTTTAGATGTTTCTCAACACTCAACATATGAAATTAGGCAATTTTAAGTTGGATCTGGACAATATTTGAAACAATTGTTGTTCATGACCCAGACTTGAAATCAGTCAACAAAAGGCCCCACCTAAAGAAAATGACTAACTTGTTGCCCAGAATGACATCTTGCAGAGACAAAGGAAATGCTTAATATCAAAATCACCTGAATGGATGTGCAAAAAAGTGTTGTTTTTTATTCTAGTCTGATATAAAATTTGACATATTTTCAACATTTGTGTTGACTTAGTCACAGTAATGCAAGAATAAATGAATTCGTCCTTCATGTATGCCGATCATCTAGGTACTCAGATGAGCGATATAGGCCCACTTGGGCCTCTTGTTTTATAATTTTTCTAGTCACACGCCGTGAGTTATTTCTTTATTGAATTTTGTTTGTTTTTTTAATTGTTTTAGTAAAGTAACTGAAAAAAAACCTTCTGGTTCTTTAATGCCCAAGCAGTATAATGGGAATAACAGAGAAATAATGAAAAACAGAATCTTCCAAAATATCGCCATATTATCACGATTTTGTGATAAAAAATCATGATATATCGCAATACAAAGTTTTTTTGCGATACCCATTCCTAAAAATTGTTGCAAAAGTAATATTTTTTATGAATTTTCAAATGTGTGTCCTTTGCTTGTACTGCATTTGGGATGAGTGGGGAGGTGGGCCTATAAAGCGGTTAACAACACCAATTGAGTACCATTTGTTATTCAATTGATCGTCCTAAGTCGGTATCACATCTGTCTTACAATCAGTATCTTTGTAATGTCACTGCATGTATTGCATCAATTGTTACCAAGCATTATTGTACATCTTCTTGGTGATTTCTGCCTTACAGCTAAGTCAAATGTCTTTCCTTTTCCTTTTTGATAAAAGTTCTGAATAAGACTTAAAGCATTTCCGAAGGGTTTTTTTTTTAAAGTTTATGTTGCCTGTAATCCTGAGTTTAAAGTTCCAACGTTATTTGTAAATTTCTTTTTTGTGAAAATCCAAAACGTTAGTGCAGGCCTTGGGAAATCAAACAACTGAATTATATAAATACCATATGATGGAAATTTAGGAACATCTGTGACCATCCAAATAAGGGAAATTTACAAAAGGAAATCTAAAATCGTAAATATTTGTATATATTTGATTGTTAATTACATGTATCTAACTATAAGGGTCCAAGAAATTTAAGGTGCTTCTGTATCACAGATATTGTCTTTATTTAATTGAAGGTCGTGTAGGCATATGTCAGCAAATGAGCAATACATCTTTCAAACTCGGGTAACCGATAACTAAGATGTCGTCAAGATACATATACATGTAGCTAGAGGCACCATTGAACATCTGAATAAGATCGAAGCGTTTAGACACTAGGCCGGTGTCACTGCTGGTGGACTGATAGTTCCCGAGGGCATCATATGTCTAGTTTTCAGTGCTTTTGTACTGACATGAAATATATACTTCAAATTTTCAGTCATCAAATTAAGTAAATCACTCGAAAACTAAGGAATATCTCCTTTATGCATAGCTCTGTCCTTAGATAGATTCTTTGGTTCACTTTTCGGTCATTTTGGCTTCATCTCTGCTCTTCATATTTTTATATATTTTGAGAATTCCAATCATTCGGCCACGAGCATCACCGAAGAGACATAACTTGTCGAAATGCGCATATGGTGCACATAAAAAATTTAAATATGTTCTATATTTATTTGAATAGAATGCATGAAATCCCTCACATAACAATATGGAAACAAATCAGCTAAGAGGTGCAAAGTTAATACCCATAAGAATCCCAATTATCCCAATCGCTGCTACTCACAAAAATATTATCAGAAATTAAATCTGGCCTTCATAGATATTGCAAAACAGTATATTCCTGAAGTGGAATTAATCAAATGTGGATCCCTAAAACTTCAAGAGTTGTTAGAACATCTAAAATCAAAAAGTTTTACTAAAATTCACTCCATCAAGTCTTTTGACTTTTTGACTCTTTACACAACGATCCCCCATCAGAAATTAAAAGACAGATTAGCGGAAATTATTCAAAATGCATTTACTAGTAAAAACGGAAGCCGCAAATTCAAATATATAGTTATAGGCCACGATAAAACTTACTTTGTTAGGGAAAAATCTGATTCCAAAAATAAATACACTGAGACAGCTGTCATCCAGATGTAGAACTTTCTTATTTTATAACATTTTTGTGGTGTTTGGAGGAAAGGTTTTTCAACAAATTGTCGGCATTCCAATGGGCACTAACTGTGCTCCGCTTCTGGCTGACATATTCCTTTACTCATACAAAGCTGAATTTATTTAGTCTTTGCTTTTGCAAGGACAAAAACAATTGGCTCCTGGCTTCAATTTTACTTACAGATATATAGATGACTTGCTTTCAATTAATAATCCTTCATTCGCAGATTACCTTAGCATCATCTATCCAAGTGAACTGGAGGTCCGGAGGTCAAAGAAACCACAGAAAGTAGTAATTGTACTTCGTATTTATATATTATGTTGTCTTTCGACATTAATGGTCAATGGAACACCTCACTCTATGACAAACGTGACGATTTCAATTTCGCTATCACAAACTTTCTTTTCATAAGTAGCAACATTCCATCATCGCCCGCATACGGCGTATTCATATATCAGTTAATACTTTATTCCAGAGCATGTTCAAATTACAATGACTTTGTTCTGAGGGCTAGGCGACTTTCAGTTAAGCTGTTCAACCAGGGTTATATATGTGCTAGACTAGCAACGTCACCGAGGAAGTTCTACGGTCGTTACGAGACTCTTATTACTCCGTATGATATCTCGTTATCCAGACTTTTAAATGATATTCTGGACTGAGAGCGATTCCGATCATTTTACACAGATTTGACACCTTCTGTACTAGAAGGTTACCTACTTTGACTTCTCCATATATAAATACATATGGAATTTACACGATTTGACTTCTTCTACTGGGTATATGTGACGGGTGTTGCTAGCAAGCAGGAGATGCTCACTCTCCCCGGGCACCTGATCTCACTCCATCACAGGGGTTCACATATGGATGATATGCTCTTCATGTAAACATATTTTGTTATTTTCGACTTGTTTTTCATTTTCACTGATTTTGTATGTCCTCTAGTTTCATGATTTTTAGACTTAAGGTTTGGATTTATCCATCATCTTTACTTTCTGATACATCTCAGAGATGTCGATAACTTTTTTATCTTGTCAGAAATTCGGAGAATTAGTCAGTCCGGGTGCATTCTTGTCATACCGAATAAATTTACATGGAAAACATGTTTCAAAGTTTTTCTATGCACTAAATAAGAACAAAGAATGGATTAGAACACTGTCTAATGATTTTATTTATTACAATTCTTGTTTGTACTCTATTTCTTTGATTATTTCAATCATATATCTTTCATTCTCAATTTCATTCTGCTTACATTCATTTTTACCATCACTACTATACATTTCCTTCTTCTGTCAACCTGATTAAAACCATATCTTTATTCCGCTTTTCTATTTGTCCCATTGCGGATAATCGTAATGGGACAAATAATGAAGCGGAATAAAGATATGGGTTTAATCAGATTGTTCTTCTGTTTGATTTGTATTTGCTTGATTGTTATTTTCAATGGAAATTTGTGTAGAGCTGTTTTGTGACTGTTTAAAAACTCATGGTCGCTTATGGACGATATTCTATAATTTTTTGAACCGGTTATAAAATTGGATGCGTTGTGTTCCCGAGGAGTCAAATTACACTCTATACAGTAAGGTTAATATTTGCATTTCATCCCCACACCTTCCTCGCCATTCTGGACCCTCTTTTCAAAATTCTTTAAAACCACTATTCTATCTATTTATTTCATAATTTACTGTTACTTTATTTCCTCCGACGTTGTTAATTTCCTTTTTTGGCCAGGTTTTGCCCCCAGAACAAATCTAATTCGAATTATGCGCATGCGTCGGGTGGAGTAGACGTGCTTCATATCGCAGAAAAGAAATGTGAAAAATAATGAATTAAACTGTGTGTTTCATAGCCCATATGGACATAATATGTTCCAATGTAAGTAAATACCTTATTTTGACATTTCAATGTGCATATAAGCTGGATTTGATTGTACACATACTTCGCATGCCTCATCTAGTGAGTAGTGTTCAATACCAGAGTGTCTCTATACCGTACTAACACACTGTACGCCATGTCTACTCCACATAAATTTAACAAAGATAGTAGAGGTTCCAAGCCCACGCCTCCTTCAAAGGATCCGAATAAACCGAGGTCGATTCCTGAACAAGCCAGCGACGCCAATTCGCAGCGCCAGGAATCTACTAACGAGTCGAGCCAACCTGAAACCAGTCAACTTAGTGAAGGACTCATGCTCACCCTCAACCCAAACGATATGGAAACTGTGTCGAGGGTGGTATGTGATTATTTGGTCCAGAATATTAATTCGATCATGGCACCCATCATCCAAAAGCTTCAGGAGGATATGTCTCAGTCCCTCAGTGCCCGGTGCGAAATTGCTGAACTGCAGTGTGAAAACGCAATGCTAAGATCTAAAATTGACGACTTGGAGCAGTATAGCAGGCGAAATTCTATTCGACTGACGGGCATCCCTGAACACTCTAGAGAGGAGGACACTGTCCAAGTAGCCTTGGATACCATGTCTGAGGCTGGAGCTAACATTAGTTCTCCCGACATCGAGAGCTGCATTAGGTTAGGGAGGCGACAACAAGGAAAATCCAGGGCGATCCTCGTGAATATGACTAACAGAAAGGCAAAAAAGTGCGCACTGAAGGCAAGAAAGCACTACCCCCGGGGGATTTACATCAACGAGGACTTGACCAAAATCCGCAGCGAGTTAGCTTACCGTGCACGTTGTCTGGTGAAATCGTCAACATTTAAAAAGACATGGACTGGCGATGGAAAAATATTTTTCATACACCACCAGGACGTGAAACAGCGTGTGGAAAATAACGAAAAGCTGGAACTTGTGAAAGACAAAAGTGTGCGCCCATCCATTGGCCAGTCCCGCCTTTCATACGCATCAGCAGCCGCTGGTAGTGGTTAATTCTCTCCCCCCTACTTTCCCTCCTTCTAAACAGAATGTGTGTGACAATGAACTCTTATTGCCATTATTCTATAATTGCAACAACTACTACAAATTCATAATTTCATTTGTTAATTATATTATCCAAAGCTTATGTACATGTTGCTTAAACTTGCTATGTCGACACACAACACTGTATCTTTCTTTTCTTTTTTTTTTTAGCTCACTTGAGCCAAAGGCTCAAGTGAGCTATAGTCATAGTGCGCCGTCCGTCGTCGTCTGTCTGTCCTTAACTTTTTCACATTTTCGACTTCTTCTCTGGAACTACATTGCAGATTTGGTATCAAACTTTGTGTAAATGCTGTACTCAAGGTCCCCTACTAAAATTGTGTTCGGGATCCAGATTCCCTCAGGGGTGGATCCAGGGCGGGGCCAAAAGTGCCCAAAACGGTACCCCTCTTCATACATCTTCTCCAGAACAAGTACATATATGGGGAAACTAATTGCATTTCAACAATCTATAAAGATGGGTTATAAAAAAATTGTGTTCGGGGTTAAGATCCGTCAAATAGAAATTTACGCTTTTTTGACGTGTTTTTGGACTTAGTCATTTCAATGCAGAAAAGAGTCATGTTTTTCAGTTAATTGATATTGATGATTTCTTAATGACTATTTTGATCATAATTGTGGTAAGGAATATTACTGTGAAAGAGTTTTGTCATTATCTCAATTTTTGGATTTTTTTATGAATTTTTTAAGACTTCCACAAAAAAAGGGGGCTTGGCCATTTTTCACATTTTCAACTTTTTCTACAAAACCACATGAAAGATTTTAATGACACATGGAATACATGAAGTACTAAAGGTCCTCTATCAATTTGGTAAATTTCATCCAAATTGGTTAACAGATAATGCCACCATGTCTAAATAGTAGGTCTGACAATGGTACATATACCACTTGGTAATTGAAAAATGGAAAGTAGCGGTTCAAATCCAGCTGTGATCAGAAATTTGTTTTTCATTTCTTTACACATCTAAATAAGTTTGTAGATGTTTCTCAACATATGAAATTAGGCAATTTTAAAGTTGCACTAGCTGTCGTTTTCCGTATTAAAAACAAATGCTGTAATTTTTAACCTGGACTCTCTCCCGAAGTTAGGCCTTTATACGAAATGACATTGTTATATTCGTTCGATAAGTATTGGAAAAAACAATTAAAATGCAATTAAATACTTACGACCTACCCGCGCAAAGTCGGTAATTTTTTCTCCATTTGGCATGCCCAGTGTATCAATGACCTAGCCAACTAACGCGAGATCAGGATACTTTCAATAATAACAACAACAATGGTGACGTACATAGAGCTATCGAAGATGAGACGTCTCCCATTAAAGACAGAAATCGAGGGCATCTGGGATGAAAAAGACTGTGACGAAACATTGTTAAGAACAAGGATAACATAGGAGTTGCATTGGGAAGCTGTGAGAGTTGTCAAATTGCAGAGAATACTTGGTGAGTGTTTACATTTTTCCACACCACGTGGAAATGTCTTTGCATTGATTACTTACGTCTTTGCATAATGGAAACGGTTCAATAATTACTGTCATTATATAAGGTAGTCTCTAATATCTAATTGTTCATGATAATGTGCAAAGCGGACGAAATAATGAAAATATATGCATCTTGTAAGTTGTATATATAGGGAAAATGCAAGTTGGGGCTCCAAAAAGGGACCATGTAACTATTTTATAGAAAGTATTTCGTTTATTTATACTTCTTTTAATAATGAAAAATGACAGAATAACCTTGAAAAGTGTCGTTCTATAATCTCTGTTTAGATTAAAATCATTCGTATTGTATTCATAGATAGATATTATCTTTGCTCACATGTATATATTACATATATGTACTCTTAGTCAGGACACTTTAAGTTCAGCAGTTGAGCATGCTTAAAACATTAATCTTGTAGCCTTTTTTTTATTCCATTATCTTCAAAATAAATTTTGCACAACAGCTAGGGCCTGTTGGGTTTGTACATGAATAATGTAGATCTAATATTTATAGATGCATAATGTATCGTTGTATGTTACACTGTTGCATGCATATTTCTGTCATCATATCCTTCAAATTTGATAATGATTTATGGTGAACATTAATGACTGTGTGGGAATTTGAACTGCAACAATGAACAATTATCTTGGATAGATATATCTGTATCGACATGTATTCTTACCATGCCAACAATTAATTGAAAACCTCACATACTCAAATCCACCTCAAAACAAAGATATATTGTTAACTGATGAGAGATAGCTGAACTTCAGTTAATAGGTAAGGTCAAATGTAATAGACACTCTTGGATTCAAACTTAGGTCCCATGGCTACAATGTACCTGGGATTGATTCTGTCAGTTGTATACAGTTTAATATTTATAATGTAAAACGCTCAATCTGTTAGGTAAATGAAACTAATTTGATGGTGAATTGTATAAAGGGTGTATACTACATAAAAAATTAAAAATATCTTGTAGAATTGTAGTATGATTGAGCCATGGAGGATTCTTGGGGTTTTCTCGTCACATATACACATGTATTTGTTATTTTAGGGCACCATGAATAACATCATCAATGTTAATATCCAAAAGAACTTAAAGAAGATGAGCCATTCAGGCGGCCATCTCTATGATTCATTGTTTGTTAAAAGGAATATTCCTTGTGACAAGACCTTTCTTTTGGTGCCATAAGTTTTTACCTTGTGACCTTGGCCTTGACATTTGACTTACTTTTTAGAAACTTTAACCTTAGCCATAACTTTTGAAAGAAAAGGAGATGGGGGGGGGGGGGGGGGTGTATACGTCCCGTTAAAACAGTTCTAGTTTTCATAGTAATTAGATATAGAAATACTACTTACAGTAACTAGAGAATTTCAAATTCAAGTTTTGAAAAGCATGGTCTAGCCCACATGGGTTAACTCCCTTGTAAGCTTGCTCATATCAAATATGATTTCTTTAATTATGTGCAAATTGGAATTTTGTTTTGAAGGAATATTAATACTATGTGTGTTGAATTGTATCAATAACTTTCCCATAGGAATGTGATTGAATAATCTTATAGAAGGTTTTCCTATTTATATGCAGATCAGTCTATAATATCAAGCATCATTGAAACAACTCAGTTCTTGACATAGCACAGATGATGATACAGAATCTGACTTTAAACCTAGTGAGTATTAATGATAATTAATTACAGCTCCAACTAACAGAAATTTGTGCGTACATGTATATAGGAATCATTCTATTTTTATCCAAGTTTGTCCAGATCATAGAATCTCTATGCTTTTGATGTGGTTGAGAAGCCGGCGTGGCCTAATGGTATCGCGTCTGACTCCTGATCGGGAGGCCGGGGTTCGAGTCCCGCTCAGGTCATGCCGGTGTCATGTCTTTCGGATGAGACAGTAAAAACCGAGGCCCCGTGTCCTGCTATGCATGGCACGTTAAAGATCCCTTACTGCTTCAGTTGGGTCCGTTGCAAAGGTCAAAATTTGTATGCTCCGCATCAGGCAGATACCGTCACCATATACGTAAAATATTCGTGGTGTGACGTAAAACAATAATCAATCAATCAATTGATGTGGTTGATACTTCATACAAGTGTTGCACATGATACAATGGTGTGTTCTGACTTGAACCAAGGCCATATTACTCCAAGGTTCAGGTACACAGACACACTAAGACATAACATAATTTTAAATCTGTTTCATATTTCTGTCAATTGTTACCTGTGACACAAGGTTGTCTTATGACCTAGAACCAAGGTTATATTTGCAAGGTCAAATTCCCAGTAAACCCATAACCATGTGTTTTTGTTTTCTACAAGAACTTTTCTAGTTCTACTTACACATAAAACAGTTCCCATACTGGTCTAACATACACTAAATTAAATTGAGTACTAGTAATATAAATATACATATGGAAATCAGTCATTATAGTGTTTTGCTTTCACTGACCACTTTAGTTAATTTAGTTATACTGTTAGCAATTTATTAATAGAAATTTAACATGTATAATTTAGATACCACAAATGATAGCAGATGGAATGAAATGAATTACATGTATACATTTCATATTTAATTTTATAATTATCGGACTTTCAGAAACCTCCAGCTTTATAAAACAAAGATAAGGCTAAAAGTGGATAGTAGTCAAGAAAAAAGGAGTTCCATTACATGCCCAAATGGATAAAGTACACATTCTTTGTGTATTTGGAAGACAGCTTCAGTGTATATGATATATAGAAAGAAACTAGCTTCTTTGCTTTGGTATCAGTGCTACTGAGCTAAATAAGGACCTGAAAAGTCACAGTGCATAACCAAAACTTTAGCCTCTTCAATTTGTCAAATACCAGCATTATTAAGAAAAAGCAACATGTGTTGAACATGTGTAATTTTAATTTTTACTTCTTATAAAAGAACACAGGTCATTGTGAAAATTAATGCATTTCAATAAATAGATATATATACCTTTTATTTTATTTTTATTTTTTTTAGCTCACCTGAGCCAAAGGCTCAAGTGAGCTATTGTGATCAATCACCGTCCGTCGTCCGTCGTTAACTTTTCACATTTTCGACTTCTTCTCCAGAACCACTGAACAGAATTTGATGAAACTTGATAAGCATGTAGTACTCATGGTCCCCTACAAGTGTTGTTGTTTTTCGTCCAGATTCATCAACAGGTGGCGCCACCACAGGCAAAAGTAGGTCAAAGAGGGTACCCTCCTTTGACAAACTTCTTCTTCAGACCGGGGGCATACAGTGACAAACCAAATGCATAGGAATGATCTAGAGGGATATGTGAAGAATTGTTGTTATTTTTGGTTCCATTCCGAAATCAAATTTTTGACGTTTTTTTGACGTTTTTTTTGTACTTGGTAATTTTAATGCAGAAAAGAGGTATTTTTTTCTTTTAGTAAACATTGATGCATTAATTTGGTTTAATTTGATCATTTTGATGGTAAGAAATACTACTGCGAAGAAAATTTTTCAATATTTTATGTTTTGGATTTTTTATGAATTTTTTAAGACTTTCAAGAAAAAGGGGGGGGGGTGGGATAATTGGTGTAAACATTTCACAGTTTGAACTTTTTCTTCGGAACCACTGGCTGGAATTCAATGAAACTTGGTATGCATCAAATACTCATGGTCCCCGACAAATGTGGTCATCTTTGTCAGGATCCATGAACAGGTGGCACCACCACAGACAAAAGTAGGTCACAGGGGGTACCCTCCTTTGACAAACTTCTTATTCAGATCGGGTGCATACAGCGACAAACCAACTGCATAGGAATGAGATAGAGGCATATGGGAAGAAGTGTTGATATTTTTGGTTCCATTCCGAAATCAAATTTTTGACGTTTTTTCATTTTTATTTTGGACTTTGTTATTTTAATGCATTAAAGAGTTATTATTTTCTTTTAGTAAACATTGATGCATTCATTTGGTTTCATTTAATCATTTCTATGGTAAGGAATGTTGGTGTGAAGGAATTTTTTCAATATCTCGATTTTTGAATTTTTTATGAATTTTTTAAGACTTCCAAGAAAAGGGGGGGGGGGGGGGACAATTTTTCATATCTTCAACTTGATCTACAGAACAACTTGAAGGATTGTGATAAAACTGGGTAGGATGCAAGTACTCATAGTCCTTTTCAAAGTTTTTGTTTTTTGTGCGGATCATCCAAATTGGTTAACAGATAATGCCACCATGTCTAAAAGTAGGTCTCACAATGGTACATATACCACTTGGTAATTGAAATATGGAGAGTAGCGGTTCAAATCCAGCTGTGGTCAAAAAAATTTTTTTTTTTTTTACACATATAAATAAGTTTTTAGATGTTTCTCAACACTCAACATATGAAATTAGGAATTTTACGTTTAAGAAAAAAAGGGGGGGGGGGGGGGGGGGGGGGCCATTTTTCACATTTTCAACTTTTTCTACAAAACTGTTTGAAGGATTTTAATAAATCTTGGTAGAAATAAGTCACTTATGATCCTCTTCAAATTCTGTTGTTTTCGTCCAGACCTCTTTACAGGTGGCGCCACCATAGTCAAGAGTAGGTCACAAAAGAGTTCCCTCGTTTAACAATATTCTTTTTCATACGGGCTGTATACAGAAACAAACAGAATGCATAGAAATGATCTAGAGGGATGAGTGAAGATGTATTGTCATTTTGGTTCCCTTCCAAAATCAAATCTTAGAATTTTTTTCGACATTTCTTTGGACTTGGTGATTCAATGCAGAAAAAAGTGTCATATTTCCTAGTTAATTGATAATGATGATTTCTTATGGGCTATTGTGATCATAATTATGGTAAGGATTGTTACTTTGAAAGAATTTTGTCAATATCTCAATTTTGGGATTTTCTATGAATTTTTTAAGACTTCCAAATGAGGGTGTATAGGAACAATTCAATCACATTTTTCACTTCTGCTGTTATACCACATGAAAGATTTTAATGAAACATGGAATACATGAAGTACTAAAAGTCCTCTATCAATTTGGTAAATTTCATCCAAATTGGTTAACAGATAATGCCACCATGTCTAAAAAGCAGTTCTCACAATAGTACATATACCACTTGGTAATTGAAATATGGAGAGTAGCGGTTCAAATCCAGCTGTGGTCAAAATTTTTTTTTCATTTCTTTACACATCAAAATAAGTTTTTAGATGTTTCTCAACACTCAACATATGAAATTAGGCAATTTTAAGTTAGATCTGGACAATATTTGAAACAATTGTTGTTCATGACCCAGACTTGAAATCAGTCAACAAAAGGCCCCACCTAAAGAAAATGACTAACTTGTTGCCCTGAATGACTTCTTGCAGAGACAAAGGAAATGCTTAATATCAAAATCACCTGAATGGATGTGCAAAAAAGTGTTGTTTTTTATTCTAGCCTGAAATAAAATTTGACATATTTTCAACATCTGTGTTGACTTAGTCACATTAATGCAAAAATAAATGAATTCTTCCTTCATGCATGACTGATAATATAGGTATTCAGGTGAGCGATATAGGCCCACTTGGGCCTCTTGTTTGTGTATAACCTGCATAACACAATAGATTTACCTATGGGACAAGGATATAACATTATGAAATAACATATATATAATATATACACAATGGCTATGAAAGTTTTAGAACAATTCTGACAGCTAACAGTTTCTGCCTGGCAGACTAATAAAATTCTGGACATGGGTGTAGGTTTTCATCTTGACCTTTATGTGCTTGGTATGTTAATATTTGATACATCTTTCATGATCGATGGTTATAGAAACTTCCTTTTTTCATCTGTTGTCATTTCTGCAAAATTATCAATACATTAGTATGCAATTACAAGAAGACATGCAGTAAATGAAACAAACATGACAAGTAATTTTTAAAGGCTTTCATTATTAATGTTTATAATCTTTTGTATCAATTTATAGTAAATAACATATATAATATGCAATTTAAATAAACTTTCAAATGTAATGCCCTTGACCTTTTCTACCATAATACTTTTAAATTCTGTAGAGTAGCATATAGAAGGTCAAGGTCATATATATCATATTAGCTGTCGTACCTCTAATCTTGCATTCCTTTCTTTTAGCAGCTTTGAAAACATTCCTATAGTTCTTTTATTCCTTCTCATTCCGTGGCCTCTAGATTATTTAATTTATGCCATTATTCTAACACTTTCTTGCCTTGCTAAATTAACTGAACCACTTTGTTTCCCTGTGACTATGACTGCTCAGTATCTTTTATCTTCCATAGGTACAAAGTAAGTCTCTAATCTGCTATACTGCTATCCTATAATGGAAATTTATATTACATTATAAATAAGCTTAAATATCTTCATTCCTAGCTGCCTTGATCTGGAATCAAACCTGGATTTGAAAATGTTAAAAGCTATAGTGTGTTTCAAGCAGGACTGTAGCCTATTTTGTCACTGAGGTTACATGTGTATTTATAAATACTATGATAATATAGATATTATCAAATAGAAATACACATTTACAAGTAAAGTATAATACTGACACTAGTAACATGTTTTAAGTCTTTAGTAATAAACAGTGAGATTATGCTCAGCAAATGCAGTCATTAGCTTCAATGGAAGAAGAACTCATTGTCACATCTCAGATATTGTTGAAAAAGGATAGAGGCCAGTTTTAATTTAAGTTCTTCATCAATTTACCTATGACCCACTTTTATCGTACAGAAAGACTCTTTTCGTAAAAGACAACATAATATTATGAAGGGCTGCATTCAAATTTTACTTTCATATAACTTCATGTAGATCTACAGAAATTATGAGATATTTTCCAATAAAAGTGATATTCTCTCATAATAAAATAATATATGGAGGATGAATTGGTGTTTTTCCAAGAAACATCAGAAAACATCTTATTTCCTTCAGCATTATATATTCAAAACAGTGTGAAAGGTATGGATGAAATTGTTGGAGAAAGAAAAAAAAAGAGGGGGGAGGGGGGGGGGTATTGAATTGGACATATGAGTACATGTAAATGTCGTCATCAAGTTGTCTTCAAGGCAAATAAATTTGTGAATCAGAATCTACTACAATGTACTATAAATAACTATCACTGTTACAAATAAAATGCTTATAAGTGAAGACAACAAACGGAAACAGAAGTGTGTGTGTGTGTGTGTGAGGGGGGGGGGGGGGTTAACTTCCAAAACACTTTTCCTTTTTTTCTTGTTCCTTCAATGGGTAAATTGTAATTTATTATAGTTGTAACTAAACTGTTGTATATACAATATATACATGTACTCCACTTTGTTGTAATAACTTTATGATAAAAATATAATATTGTCACTGTACTGTAAAAAAAATTCTTTATGAGCCCGTTTTGGGGGCCCCTCGATCAAATCACGTTGGACAACTACTGTGACATAAATCTTTTAAATATTCATTGCATAAAGTCAAATTACTTATGACAGTATTACTAATCATCTTTTTCGGTGCCTTTGTGTAGTAAGTGTGTAATTACACATCTAAAAGTGTTAACAGAGTTTGATAAAACACGTTTTACGAAGTTATACTCACCGTTACACTCCAGTCCTTTGTTTTTGCCATGTGATATGCTGACCCGATCTACATGCATGGCAAATGTTGAGTAAATGGTGAGTATAACGGACATTTCTCAATTTTCCGGTTCTTATAAACACGTTAATGTCGTCAACAGAGCCGACTTTCGATTTAGTTTAACTGTATTTTGTAGTTTTATTGTATTTAGCTTCAGATAAGTAAATGATACATAACATTTATGAAATACCAATTCCGACAGCTAGTGCAACTTTAAGTTAGATCTGGACAATATTTGAAACCATTGTTGTTCATGACCCGGACCTGAAATCAGTCAACAAAAGGCCCCACCTAAAGAAAATGACTAACTTGTTGCCCTGAATGACATCTTGCAGAGACAAAGGAAATGCTTAATATCAAAATCACCTGAATGGATGTGCAAAAAAGTGTTGTTTTTTATTCTAGTCTGAAATAAAATTTGACATATTTTCAACATTTGTGTTGACTTAGTCACAGTAATGCAAAAATAAATGAATTCTTCCTTCATACATGACTGATCATCTAGGTACTCAGGTGAGCGTTATAGGCCCACTTGGGCCTCTTGTTTAATTTGCCTAAAACATTAATTTCCTTTAGTCTTTTGTCCTTATAATTGTGACAGTGGAGACCTCCTACTCACACAATGTGGTTTTTTTTTTGTTTCTCTTTCTCTCTCTCTCTCTCCCTCCCTCCCCCTATATCTCTCTCTCCCTGTGTGCACTGCTCACAAAGAACTGTTGTTATAAACACACATGCACTGTGGTATCGGGACTAGGTCGAGCAACGTTTCATGTAAACGAAAACATCGGGCGGTTCCAATTAATTGGTTAACTTTTTGTTATGTGCTCAATCGGGCATATACAGAACCTGTATTATCACCTCGACATTAACCCGTGCGAAAATGGACTCGTCCATGTGTATATAGCTTGCCACGTTCGACCGTGTTGCTCTAAGGCGCCAGTGCATGTGTTCGGAAGTATATGGATTTGATGCGAACCTTGCATTGTTTTTTACTTTGTCGAAATCTGTACCGATTGTCCAAATATATATGTACACATTCAGTCTTCACGAAAAACTTTTTGAGGCACAGGCCCTTCAGGCCTGTTAACATACTAATTTTACAGACCCGACCTTTTTTTACAGGCCCGACATGATTTTTATTAATTCTAAAAATAATATTACATATCTGTGTATCCATGTATATATTTGTACATGTATGATGCCTATTTGATATTGTACATTATAGCCCAAGACTTGGTATAAAATGAAAATTTGAAAGAAATGTATATAATAAATATTGATGAAAATGATAAAAAAAATTCAGTTTCAACTTTGAAACTTAGCTTGATAATTTCCAAATTTCTTCTGTTTCATATACACTAAGTTACAGTCATTTGGACAGTTCTAATCACGACGAGTTCTAGATTTGGGTATTATTTATGGCAAATAATTAATTGGGTAAATATTTTTTTAACATAATACATAAAAATAGAATAGATACACTTGTATACATATCTTTATGATACGAAGACGTCCATTATTCACTATTAGAAATTTTATAAGTGGGCAAAGCGCACGCAATGAAATTAAGATTTTATGAGCAGGACTGAAGTAAGGTTTAATAATGTATTAACCCTGACCTCCGGTGAACTCAGCCTATTTTAAATACGAGATCTCGCGAGATCTTCCTTCTTGGTTGTGGCTGACAAACGTAATATGCGGCATTTTCTTTCTTTTTCCGTTTTTTTCCAAACCACTGTGAATTATGTATATTTACTTCCTCTTGCAACAACACTAGGGTGCAGACATTTCTACAATATATACATGTAATACTGCTGGTCTGTTGAGCATTGTGGAGTTTTCCCAAGAACACCCTCTGATTTACGTCACATGACTTCAGTTACTTGCTCCCGTATTTTACATTATAATTTTCTAAAACAATGATAGAATCATAAGCTCCAACTGTCCAATGGAACATTATATTCCAATTTCCCATCATGTCTTTCCCTGTCTGGAATTTCTAAAATAATGCTATAAAACAAAATATTCATTCAAGACTTTTATTTTCATCTAAAATTACATTTTTTTGTTTTTGTTTTTTTTTGTTTTGTTTTTTGTTTTTTGTTTTTTTTTTTTGTTTGTCACAACACCTCTGACTTGCACTTCTGTCTTTACTGTAACTGTGAAATGTGCCCTGTCTGGGCAAGTACATGTATAAACAAAGTATTAAGCTGTCACTGTCTCCATTGGCCATTTTCTATCCCATTATGTCCAGATGGTAGATACACAAGTCACCTCTCACTTCGCACTCCTACATAAAAGAAACACATATGCAATTTGGACTTCTTTACATGGGAGAGGTGGGTGGGAAAGAAGTACCTTACTTCAGTTCTGCTCATAAAATCTTAATTTCATTGCGTGCCCTTTGCGCACTTATAAAATTTCTAATTTTATTTCGCAGAACCGAATTAAGGTTAATAATGTATGTTCAAAGCAACTAATATATGTGGTTTCTTTCCTGTAATGAGTCACAAATTTGATAAAATGTATAAATACAATTTGTTTGGGGTTTTTTGTGTGTTTTTTTTTTTTTGTGTGGTTTTTTTTTTGTGTTTTTGGGGGGTTTTTTTGTGTTTTGGGGTTTTTTTTCTGTTTGTTGTTTATATTTATTACTATTAAGTTTTATCACGTACATGTAATTTCAAAATAGTCTGTGCAAATTCATTGTCCTTATCCTGAATGGGTTTGTTGTAAAATCTTTGGAAAGTATTTGCAGATTTCCAACTAGCTTGCTTCATTATTTGACTTATAGAAAGTCCAAACTTGTTGGCCTTTGGCTTTGATGTGCTCGCTCCTCTTGTAGAGTGTGCTTTGAAAACAGAAGTGTTTATTCCTGCACTAAATAACATGCTCTTCAGCCATGAGGCAGTGGTACAAGGTTTGATACCTTTATGTGGTTTAACATGACTTATAAGAAACTGGGACTCCTCCCCCATTATTTCTTTAGTCCTGTCCATATAGTCAAGTATGCATTTTTTTGCACTAAGCTTTTCATTTTCACAATCAATAAATGTGATGACCAATGGATTATCATTCACTTTCCTTGATTTAGTTAATCCTGTCACAGTATAAAATGTGATTTGCCCAGGAACTACTTGCATGTATTTAATGTCAAGTTTGTGAAGTTCTGATGATCTTGAGGCTGACGTCGGGGCCATCAAAGTCACTAATTTGTGAGACAACATCTTGAGAGCTAAGGATTTATTGTGATCTAATGTGTTTAAGTGCTTGAGCACTTGGTCTACGTCCCAGGTCTCATTATATCTTGGCAAAGGGGGTTTTGAATTAAAAATCCCTGTCATAACTTGTCTGATAACATTAGCTTGACCTACTTTAGTTCCCCCAATTTCAGGATGGAAAGTAGAAATGGCAGATCTGAAATTATTAATAGATCTATATTCATATCCTAACTCATACAAATCAGCAAGGAAATTTGCTATATTTTCCAAAGAAGCATGAAAGGGATTAACTTGTTGTTTATCACACCAGCTACACCACCGCTTCCAGCAGCTGTTGTAAGCTGATTGTGTCCCTTTCCTCCATGCTGCTGAGAGTAAATTTGAAGCTTTCTCTGAAAATCCCAGCATTTCTTTTGATTTGCAGAAATTTTCCATACCGCTAGTTTTAGGGTCTTGTTCAGAATAAGGGGATGACAGTGCCCCTCCGATGACTGTAGTAGATCCCCCTGGGGAGGAAGTAATATTGGGTAATCTATTGACATTTCTAGTAATATTGGGTAATATGCCTGACTTTGCCATGTTGGAGTTATTATTTTTAGATCTCCCCCCTCCCTCTGAGCATTCTGTCGGTCTGCAAACAGGTCCAGTTTTATTGGTCCCCTTACATTTGTTATCAGGTTGAATATGTCTGTGTTCAACCTCCAATTGTTTGTACTGGAAGGGTTGTGCCTGCTTTCCCAGTCTGCTATTTGATTCTTTACCCCTGGGATGTGCTCGGCTGTAAGTCTGACCTTTTTTTGCAAGCAAAACTCCCATATTCTCTTGGCTATTTGAGTCAGTGTGGTGGATTTTGTGCCCCCCCCCCCCCCCCCCCCCCCCCCCCCCCCCCCATTTTGTTGATATGGGCAACTGCTGTAGTGTTGTCCATACGTAAATGAATTGTAGGCACATTTTCTCTGTCTTTCAATATCAATCTCAATGCATTTTCTGCAGCCATCATCTCTAGTGCATTTATGTGCATTCTTTGTTTTTGGCTGTTCCATGGACCCCCTATCCGTACATTTTGGGTCTGACAGTGAAATCCCCACCCTTTTAAGGATGCATCGGTCTCTATTGTAAGATCTGGACAAGGTGCCAGTATTTCCTTCCCATTCCATTCTTTCAATTTTTAGATCCACCAAAAAATTCGTTTTTGCAGAAAGTAGGGATGTCTATTTTTGCATGATAATTCTGATATTTCAGTAATGATTTGGTTTGATGCATTTGTAGTTCCCTTACATACAAAGCAGCTGGTATCACTGCCTCCAGAGTTGCATTTAACAACCCAATCAAACTTGCCAACTCTTGAATTGTAGAGTGGTTGGATTGCACAATGTTTTGACATTTTTTTTTTTATAATTTTCAATACTTTCTCTCGAGGAAGTGATACCATCATGCTCAGAGAATCTATCTTCATCCCCAGAAATTCTAGGCTGTGGGTTGGTTCTTTTGGACTTTTTCCAATTTATTATCCACCCCAGATTGTGAAGTAAATGCAAGAGGGAATCCCGGTCTCGTATTATGCCCTCTTTTGATTGATTCATGACTAGTATGTCGTCTAAGTAAATGATCAGTCTCGCCCCATTCTCCGAAGAATAGCAACTATTGGTTTCATTAGCTTTGTGAAGAGATGGGGACCTGACGCCAAACCAAAAGGGAGGCTCGTGTACTGCATAATCTCCCCCTTTTTCCCCATCTGAACCTCAGATATTTCCTGCAGGTTGGGTGTATTGGTATGCAAAAATATGCATCCTTCAGGTCTATCTTGATCATAAAATCTCTTGATTTCAGAATGTTTTTCACCATACAAAACCCTTCCATTTTGAAATGTACATATGTCGTGAAGCTGTTTAGCTTTTTTAGATTGAAGATGGGGCGTGACCCCCCGTCCTTTTTGGGGCGTACAAATAAAGTACTGAGATACTGATCCTTGCATATCATTGCAGCCTTTATTTTTTCTATGGCCCCCTTTTGAAGCATTTCCTGTACCTCTAAGTCCATGATTTTCTGATCTTCCTGAGATAAGCAATTTTGCCTCGGTTCCCTGTCTTGAATGGGTTCGTTAATGACTCTATCTTGTGTCCGTTTACATTGCTTAGTATGAATGGATCTGAAGTTATCTTTTCCCAATTTTGAGTGAATTTCTCTATGCGACTCCCTAGGGGAATGTTGTTTTGATTGATTTTGACCATATCCAGAGCTGTGTTAGCGGTAAACGATCGCCACTTCGCCAAATACTGAAAAGATGTGAATTTGGCGAATAAAGTTTGTCCTCTAGTCGCCACACTGGCGAATCAAATAAATCTAGATATACTGCAGTATTTCTCATACGGGATTTAATATATTGATTTTCTACACGGTACGTAATTTAAAAATCAAAACTTATCAGAACGAAACAAATATATGCGTACTGTACAGTATATTCTTCTGGGTTTTACCATAATATGATTACGTAATGTGTAATAGTGTAAAACCTCATTTTTAGAATATGCTTCGCGTTAAAATGACATGTACGTAATATGTACATGTAATAGTGCACATCGTCATTTTTAGAATATGCTCTCAAGCCGGCGTGGCCTAGTGGTATCGCGTCGGACTCCTGATCTGGAGGCCGGGGTTCGAGTCCCGCTCTGGTCATGCCGGTATCCTGTCTTTCGGATGAGACAGTAAAAACCGAGGCCCCGTGTCGTGGTATGCATGGCACGTTAAAGATCCCTCACTGCTTCGGGTGGGTCCGTTGCAAAAGTCAAAATTTGTATGCCCCGCATCAGGCAGATGCCGTCACCATATACGAGAAATATTCGTGGTGTGACGTTAAACAAAAATCAATCAATCAATCAATAGAATATGCTCTGCGTTCAAATGAACATGACAGGGACAAAACGGCAAGCATCGTTGCTTTCGTTTAAGCCAAATAATATTATAAGCCCTTCAATAGAAAAAAACCCCTAGAATTGAGTATGATCGGGATGACAAAAGGAAGATTAAAGCCGAATGGTTCAAACAATTCGAATGGCTAAAGCTACAAAAATGATGATGCTTTTTCCAATTTAAAAGTTCTTTATGAAGCAGCATTAGTGTGCCCCAGCACCTCTGTTGAATGTGAAAGAGGATATTCCCAGTATAATCTAATCAAAACAAATCACAGAAACCTTTTAAAAGTTAAACATGTCAAACAATTGGCAATGATATCAATTGAAGGTCCAAGTCTGTCTCTATACGATTTTAGAGAAGCTTTCAAAATCTGGATTTCAAAGAAAGATAAAAGGGCATTTAAGATGATGTTTGATTTGGAGAGCAGGTGTACTGCAATGAAAGAGTCTCAGTCTGATGGTAAAAACAAAAATGATGATATGTACAGTATTTAATATGGACAGGAGAGGATGCGTAACATTTTGAGCTGACAGAAAACAAGCAAAAACAGTTCTACTGGGAATGAAAATAATATTTTATATAGAATCCTAATTCTTGATTTGAGGCTATATTGTACTTTGTCTACTTTTCACTTTCCCCCTATATTTACGTTGTATAATCCTAATGGTTATGAATTGATATTTTCTTACTACAGTCTGCATTAAATACATGTACTTAAATGAATTAATTGTACTTATGCTTTCTTTTGTAAATATTATTCCCTTTGTTTCTTAAAAAGAAAGAAGCCGGCGTGGCCTAGTGGTTATAGCGCTGGACTCCTGATCGGGAGGCTGGGGTTCGATTCCCGCTCTGGTCATGCCTGTGTCCTGTCTTTCGGATGAGGCAGTAAAAATCGAGGCCCCATGTCGTGGTATGCATGGCACGTTAAAGATCCCTCACTGCTTCGGGTGGGTCCGTTGCAAAGGTCAAAATTTTTATGCCTCAGACAGATGCTGTCACCATATACGTAAAATATTCGTGGTGTGACGTTAAACAAAAATCAATCAATCTTAAAAAGAAAGTCACATGAAATATTGAAAAATTATTAAAATAAATCATTGGCTACAAAAAGTTCAATGTGGCTAATGAAAATTTGGTATACTTAGCCACATTGGCTAATTAAAATTTGATGTTACTGCTAACACAGCAGAGACATATATACACATGTGTATATATGTCTCTGCCATATCTAACTCTAGAATTGCTTGGTGTAAACAAGTAAAAACCTTTTCCATTTTGTCTACTTGATCTACCACCATGGGTATTCCATTTTGACTTGATTGAGCATGGTATGTTAAATTTGCATACGTACCTTGCAATTTTTCCAGACTGACTAGAGTTTCCTCTGACTCTGCTATTCTTGGCTGGAAAGGCCTTCCCTCGATTGCTGGGATTAGTGGTGCTCCTGTACGACCCCCGAGATTGTGAGCTCGGTTTCCAGGATCTCGAGGGTCCCCCACGAAAGGGCCGTTTTGCTGTGAATCCGGTCTTTGACATGTCCCTTGACATTTCTCGTGCCCTCTTCTTACTTTTGCTTTTGCGGTCAAGAGTCTAGTAGAATTCAGAACCGAATAGGCGGTTCAATCCGTCGAAATTACTTTTGTACTCTTTTACCGTCTTTTTCGCCGTCTTCACACTTTTCATTAATTTAGCGAGAAAATTTATTCGTCTCTCATACAGACATGTAGTGTTAACTTGTCCAATTAATAAAATTGTTTTTTTCCACTAGTTCCGTCACCATTTCGATGCTCATTGTTGACGTCGAACCATCGGAAGCGCCGTCCAGTTCATTCCATATACCGATATACGTGATAAGGGACCCATACAAGAGGCCACTTTCTTCTGGATGAGTTTATTAGTGCATTATCTTGCATCCTCAAAAATTTGAAAGATTTCTTGTCAGTAATTAAATCTTCCATATAATCATCAAGTTCTGGTGGTATCAAAAAAGTGTTTGTTGGCACCGGTGAACTTTCGAGTACAGCTGTACCGATTTTCTCGTCCGAAAGGTGCTTATGAAAGAATTTTTGAGCGTATCTCTCCTTGCTCGAATCAAGTTTATAATCAGGATCCATGTCATCAGGATCAAATCTCTTGTGGCCATCGTTTTCATAACCACTGCTATCGGAAACGTTGCCGACGTGGGGGTCATCTTCGTCACTAACCCACGTGGCCGTGGACGGTTCCTCGTCGGAAAGCTCGTCCTCGTCGGTCTCATAAGGATCACATTCACTTTCATCGCTAGAGTCACTAACGAGAATTCTGCTTTTAGTTGATCTCTTGACTTTGGGAATTTTATAACCATCCCATTGTGTCCTCGATTTGCCACTCTGGCCATGAATTTTCTTGCCACTTTGGTCTGCTGGAGAAACATCTCTCTCCGTGCCCATCGGGCCTATATCTATAAAATCTGGCCTCTCATGTGTGTTGCTGGCCATGATTTTATCTTAAAATGTCCAAATAATCTTCTATGATAAGTATATATACGCCGATTGAAACAGATTAAAAAAATATGCCGCTGTCTACTTGGAAGCCGAAAGGAAGAAGGAAGATCTCGCGAGATTTCGTATTTAAAATAGGCTGAGTTCACCGGAGGTCAGGGAGAATACATTATTAAACCTTACTTCAGTTCTGCGAAATAAAATCTCAAATGACAGTAAATAGAATGCCACAGCTCTCTTAATATTCATCAATACATTATATTTAAGTATAATTTAGTCATAGTAGGTATAACATGTATAACTAACTTAAAAAGATGTTTCTAGTAATTCTGATTAATATAAAGTGCCGTTTCTGTGTTTACCCTGCCGTTTCGGTGTTTAGGTGCCGTTTCGGTGTTTCGATTCACGGATGAGAATGAGGGTATACATAGGCTAGCCGTATACATAAGACCTTTACGTGTGCTTGTGACGTAATCAACCGATAACAGCCGTTTAGGGAACAAAGTCAATACTCTTTACATTTTTTAATTATCTTGAAACGGAAAATCTGTTTTGAAAAATGTGTAATGGCGAAAATAATCACAGGCCCGTCGGACTCCTGAATTAGAATTTTTTACAGGCCCGATTCCGATTTTACTGGCCTCGGGCCTGCGGTTAACGTTGAGGACTGCACATTCTAGTAAATCATTGTTCAAAACAAAACATTCACGTACATTTTTCAGCTTAACAAGCTTACTGGTATCACATGTTTATCCCACTAACGCCCCCCCCCCCCTTTCCTAAGCGATATTTTCGCTTTCAGTGTGTCTCCATGATCTCGCTCATTGTCTGTTAAGAGGTATCTTACTGTAGACTTTATTCAATGTTCCACTATGTAATTTTTGTTTCATTGCCTGTTTGTATGTCCATTTTGTGAAGCAATTTTGATACATTTTTATGCTTACATTATCTTTCATTTCTATCGTGTTTTACTCATTGCTTTTTCAATGCAAACTGTTCTCATCCTGTTATTCTTACGCTAAATACAGCGCATCTAATATCCCTACTCAAACCATTGTTAATATTTACGCAAATGAGCATGTGTTCTCCAGACCAACCCCATCACCTGACTTCTTGTGTCCTACTGCTGTAACATAATGCCAGCCTGTCCTTTGTTAGTAGGTGTTAGGGTTGGTCTTTTTTATCTACATTCTATTTGCGTGATTTTTTAACCCTTATATCTGTTAATATATTGATGTTCACCAATTTTAAGGGTTTACACATTGCATTGTTTCTATTTGTATTGTCTTGTTGGTCTCAAGTGCAAATGCATCCCAAACTTCCTATGTCAAATGAGGTAAACGTCGACCATGTCTCACTGCAAAGTAAAAACGTCCCATACGATACTCGCCTTCCCCTTAATTTAATTACCTATTTTGTGATCAGCTTATTAATTCTCATACTATCTGGGGATATTGAGATAAATCCTGGCCCAATTACGACTCTCTCAAATGATACATCATACTCACCTGTTAGCTCACTTGAACCCGATATAGACATTTCCAGGTCAGACCTAAAATCACATGTTTCTCTAATTAATCTTAATGTTCAAAGTTTAATTCCGAAGATAGGTCTCCTTCATTCTGAACTACATGATTTTTACATTCTTAGTTTCACTGAAACATGGTTAAAACCTTCCTCTTGTCCAGATAATTTCCAAATCCCAGGTTATAAAGAACCATATAATTACATTAGAACCAATCGAATAGGTGGCGGCATATCAGTTTATGTTAAACCGCACATTACATCAAGACGTCGACCAGACCTTGTAAACAATCAGATAGAAAGCGTGTGGCTGGAACTAAATCTTGATAAACAAATCATGCTGATCGGGACATTCTATAGACCCCCTAACGCTCTCCCTGATACCTGGAACCTTATAAAATTGTCTATAGAAAATGCAATGTCCACTAATCACGATAATATACTTATTTGCGGCGATTTTAATTGCAATCAGCTCACTAGCACGACAAATGAAATAACTGATACCCTTGATTCGTTCAACTTAAGTCAATTAATCAACGAACCCACTCACTACTCCAACGCTTCTTCTTCCCCCTTGACCTTATGATCTCAATATAATATACAAATCTGGCGTGATGGAACACTTTCTTGAAAATGACATTCGTTATCATTGCCCTATCTACGCTTTACTAAATGTTGCCAAGTATCGCTTTCGTTCATTCCAACGTAAAATTTGGATATACAGCCGTGGTGATTTTAATTCCTATCGCGATCAGCTCGCCAATACCGATTGGTCACATATTATAACGGATGATCCTAATGTATCAGCTTGTCAGCTTAGTGACTACATCCTCAGTACCGCCGCTACTCATATCCCTGCTAAAATCGTGACAATTCGAAAAAATGATCTTCCTTGGATTAAAAACGGAATTAGAAAAACAATTCGAAAACGTAAACAAATTCATAAACGCGTTAAACATTCAAGCGACTCATCATATTGGTTGGCTTTCCGTAAAATAAGAAATAAATGTGTTGGTTTAAACAGTATTTATTCAGATAAATCATCATAACATGTACTTATTATAACATATGAATTAAATGATTTGACAACAAGATTGAAAATCTTATGTTAAGTCATCTCTTAACAAAAGATTTAATTGACATACATTGTTGTCGACAAGATGATCGAGAAATAATATATAAACCATAATTAAATAATGAAATATGACTATAGTAATAAATTACTGGAAACTGGAATGGAAAGAGAATGAAGAATAAAGAAGGAAGAAAATGATAGTGTTTGGTCATGTACCCAAGTATTTAGTGAGAAGACAATATAATATGTTCACAAAACAATCTCAACACAGTGGAGCTTAGTAATTATAATAATAAATGTGTTAATATGATTCGTAAATCCAAAGAAAATTACTTCAAGAAATTATCCGAGAGACTTCACCATAGCGATTCGGATCCAAAAGAATGGTGGAAAATTGCCAAAACCCTAACCAACACCAGCAAAAATACAAACAAAATTCCGCCGCTAAAACATAACAATTCTTATGCCGAAACGGATATTGATAAAGCTAATGTCTTAAATAACTTTTTCATGCTTCAACAAATTGTAAATGACAATAACAAACCGGGGCCGAACATCCCTGATATAAATAACTCGACATTGAATAATATCGAAATCAGCGAAGATGACGTGAAAGATGCCCTTAACTTACTGAATACTTACAAAGCTACTGGCCCAGACCAAATAAATCCAATCATACTAAAATCAGTTGCTAATGAATTATCCGCTCCCCTCAGCAAACTTTTTAACCTATCGTTGCGCTTGGGTATATTTCCTGATATTTGGAAACTAGCTAATGTAACCCCGATTTTCAAAAAGGACGATCCATCCTTAACAATGAATTACAGGCCGATATCCGTACTGAGTATTCTCGGTAAAGTTATGGAACGTTGTGTGTTTAAACACTTATATTACTTCATTCAACAAAATAATATAATAACCGACCTTCAGTCCGGCTTTCGACCAAACGACTCGACGATTAACCAATTAATAGACCTGACCAATCAATTTTGGCAAGCTTTAGATCTGGGTAAAGAAATTCGAGTAGTATTTTGCAATTTAAGCAAAGCCTTTGATAGGGTGTGGCACAAAGGCCTCCTTCATAAGCTTCAATCAATTGGCATCTCGGAAATCCTCTTATCCTGGTTCAAAAGCTATCTTACTAATAGACAACAGCGCGTTGTCTTAAATGGGTGTTCTTCCAGTTGGACGCAGATAACAGCAGATGTTCCCCAAGGTTCTATACTTGGTCCGCTTTTATTCCTTATATATATAAACGATATAGTAAATGATATAAACAGTCATGTAAGACTTTTAGCTGACGACACATCGCTATATATAATCTTAGATGATCCTGTATCCTCCGCACTTAATCTAAATAATGATCTGGAAAGAGTGCACTAATGGTCTTGTAAATGGTTAGTCGATTTCAATCCTAGTAAAACAAACTCTTTAATTATCTCCAAAAAAAAAAAAAAACACATCCCCCATCCCTCCCCCCGCTAGTCATGAATCATATACCTATACAAAACGTTAATTCTCATAAGCACCTTGGACTTGTTTTCAATGCAGACGGAAACTGGAATCTACATATCGAAAACCTTATAACTAACTTTACCAAAAAAAAAAAAACTTAACATCTTAAGAAAGAAAAAAGAGGAGTTAAAATTCCAAATAGACCGATCTTCCCTCCAGAAACTATATTTTGCGTATAGAGTACGGCGACGTTATCTGGGACAACTGTTCTCAATTATTAAAAACCCGTTTAGAACAGATACACAATGAAGCAGCCAGAATAGTAACAGGTACAACTGAATTAGTTAGTATTTCATCATTAATGAAAGAATCTGGCTGGGAAACTCTTCAAAACCGTCGTCTTAAACATAAACTTGTACTGTTTCATAAAATGTACCACCACTCTGCACCAGATTATCTAAACGTCCTCGTCCCCCGTAGTGCATACGAAACTCGTGGTAGAAATACTCGTAACAGTAATAGACTAGTCCCCCCCCCCCCCCTTCTATGTAGCACTTCATTTTATCAGAATTCTTTCTTACTTTCTTTCATATCCCTATGGAATGAAATTCCCGAAGAAATTCGTAACAATCCATCCAAATTAGGGCCTAGTATCCAAAAGATTTCTAAATCGTGATATAACTCCTCCTCCTCCGTATTATCTATTCGGCACAAGAAAACGCCAAATAATCCATTCGCGGCTAAGAACTGAATGCAGTTCACTAAATTCCCACTTATATAAACGCAATATAGTTCCAAGACCACTTTGTGCATGTGGTAGAATCGAAAATACAAACCACTACCTCTTAGAATGCCCATATTGACGCGCGTTCCCGTACTATAAGTACGATTAACACCGAATAAAACCCTTCTTATACGCTTCTGTACGGCAATACGCTCTGTCCACCAATATCAAAATGAATACACGTTTTAGCGTGTACACGAACTTCTTCTTCAAATTATCCAAGCGTTTTGAGTGAATGACATTTTCACCCCTTTATCACACATAACATATAACATTATGGATGCCATATTTGAACATGGATAATCTATTCTTAGTACTCTTGTTGTCTTTACTTTTGTACATAATGCTTCCCCTCTTTATTCACCCTGCGTGTGCTAACTTGATATTTTTGATGTTGTATTGTTAACTAGAGAGATGAATTAATATAAGTATTTAATACTTGTTTTCAAATCTTTTATGTATTGCTACTATGAAATTTCTTTGTATTGTTGTATGATTCTTTTCAAAGAAATGTTTAAACTAAATCTAATTCTCGAAGTCGGGGTATTTGATAAAGTATTTTGGGTAAATCATCGGACTTTATCATAGAGAGCATTTGCATATTCTAGGAGGAATTTTGTTAAAAAGGAAAAATATATATATTTTTTTTGGTTTAAATTCTGAATACATATTTTACACATTTTCGTATTTTATAAGAAAACCCTTTAGAATTGATACAGAAGAACTGAAAGTTGTATTAACGCTAACCCTAAACCCCGAGTTTTACCTCAAGTTTCATGGCCAGACTCCTCGGGTATCTACGTAGACTAATAGAGATAATGATTTCACACCGACTTCGAGAATAGGCCAATCAGCCTTGCTCTTCCCGTTATTGTCGGCCATTTCTAAACAATTCAAACTCATTTAGACTCTTAAAACAAACTCTTTTATTGCAAACACTGATATTACCATGACATCGTAGCATTTATCACAAACGTATTTTGCCGACCATATTGGACATTTGGACCGGCTCTCAATGAATATTTGTCGGACACGTACGAATTTAGTCGGTTTTGCCGACATGACCGGCACTTTTCCACATCTCTGATATCTTGCATTAATTTCAAGTAACAAATATGGTAGGTTTGTCCATGATTGAACTGATGAGGAACAAAAGATCATAATAACATAAATTGTTGTGTTATGTTTTGTTTGTAAGTCTGATGTGGAAAACTAATTTCCAGTGATGTTGAAAAGTGTCAGTCCAAAGGTTTTGAGTGACAAAATTTCATTTGGACTGACAAAATACTGAAATTGTTTATATATATATCAATGTTCTGACTGACAAAATTTCACTGAAAATGACTGACATGTTTGAAAACTTTTCAACATCTCTGAATTCCCCCCTCTGCAAGGCAGATGGGATATAATCATGATATACCAATATTATTCGATAAAATTCAATGATCTGGATATAAAATAATTAATTCATTGGAATGTAACTCGTTTAAAAAGTGGTATTCAATCCGATTGATCCATTTTTTTCCATTGATTAGTCAATTAAACCTCTTGTAATTAATGTGATATTAAAGCGTTATCTAGCGGTAACACGGACACGCATATAGACGAATAAGATCACTTTACTTTACTGACATCATGGGGCACGGGCACCGGCAGATTTTTGCACTTTATCTGTAGTCTGACAACCTACTGTAAGAAAGTGATGTCTGAAGCATTTAATTGCATCAAAGTTATAAGACAAAATTTTAGACTCTTTCCTTGCCCAATATATACGGCTGTGGCATACAAATGACGAATATTTATATCACTGTAGGGTTTCATGTAGACCTTTTATGCCTAAAATGAATTTTGATATCATACGGGGGCAGGCTTGGTGTAGTGGTTAAGCGCTTGGCTTGCGGCGCCGACGATCCGGGTTCGATTCCCGGGTTGCGCCACTATGTTTAAAAGGTTGGTAACCTCCTGCTTCCATGTCGCGATATAACTGAAATATTGTTGAAAGCGACGTAAAACACCAATCAACCAACCAACCATTGACGTTTTATAAAACTAGTGTGTGTTTCAGTATCTCTGAGTCTATGCGAGGCTTGAGCTTTCCAACTTGAGACAGAGATTTGAGTTTTTCCAACTTGAGACAGATTACGATCTCCCCCATTCGGAACAATCTCACACTATTGCTATACAAAAAAAAAAAGACTCGGACGTCAACCGACTTGTTCAATCATGTTAAAAGTAGTGCATAGTTAAGGAAGTCAATCGAGACTGCACAATATACGGTAATCTTTGTATTGTAACTCAGTAATGTCAAATACACGGTATATTATAAAAACACTATTCTTCGCGTCGTAACACACCGCATCACTCAACCAAATAACTTTTTCGTGGATTTTATGACATTAATGCGCTGATTGGCATCCGGGTCTATATACGCAGGCACAAGTAAAGGGCGAGGAGTTCCGAATGGATCTCACCCTGCTTTAGTTCTCTTGCACTAACATCCGTCTACGTCATAGGTAAATCCACGAAATGATTGACGTCAATGCATGATAACGTATCTCACTGTCTAAACCTCATACCGGTACTGGACTCATTGGATGGGAGAAAAGGAATCAAACACCAGCATCAGTCTTAAGGGGCATTTTTCAAGTTAAGCTTCATATTTCATTAATATAAGAAAAATTATATGGTGAAAGTTTCATCAGACCATAAAATTTTTTAATCTAATACTAGATAGTTTTGACAGTCTGGTAAGTTTCGCATACATTTATAAATCCATGACAGGCGCGTACAGGTTCCGCACTGAAAACAGCGTTTTTAAAGGTCTACTGTATAGAAAGTCAGAGTTAATTCTGGCATTTTATTATTTACGTGTTACCATAAAGTGCTCGCTTCGCTTCACGTATTACTGTCAATATGTCCACGAGATTGGGGGGGGGGGGGGGGTGTTGGGGGGGGGGGGGGGTGTTAATATCGAGTCCTATACTGATAAAGGTATATACAGACGCGCGGCTGGAATCGGGTATACTTTTAAGGCCACTAATTACATTAGTGGGTATCATTTTCCCTTCAAATATAAATCAATGGGCAGTGGCGGATCCAGGATTTCCGAAAAGGGGGGTGGGGCATGTGTATTAGCGACTTAGCCATTTTTGGTGGTAAATCTGAATTTTTACTAGTAAATATGTGGCCAAAAGGCCCCCCTCTAAATCCGCCACTGAATGGGTATCAAATCAAACTACGAGCAGTAAAGAGTGATATTTTGACACTATATATGAATGTAGTAAATGTTTCATATCGAAAATTTAGTTTGTGGTTTTGGTAGCACATACATGTATCCATGATTTGTGTCAGTTAAGTAAATATAAATTATATATGAATGGGTATGCGCTTCATTATGGTAAGTATATGAATGGGTATGCTTTTACACTTTGCTCAAATGTTCACGGAAACTGATAACAAAGGGTTAGATCAGTATATAAAAATGCTCAATGCATTTAAAGGATATATATGCAATGATTAAAAATGCCTCATCATATTTATTCTTTGCTTAGTCCTTTTAAAATAAACTTATTCACTGATTGATGTAGTAAAAAAGCTTCCTTCTATATCAGTTAAAAAAATTAACCCAGGGTTGCTAAGTTATTCAAAGATGAATTACCCCCCCCCCCCCTCCCCCGCTTTCCTTCTCTCACTAAGCTCAAATGTCCATACGTGATATGTATAATAATTACTTCACACACAACATTCTGAAAACATTTTTCTTTTCAGAAAATGTTTGAAAATATTGAGTGTCTATACAGTCCAAGAATTTGCGTATGATATTTCCTTTATATGCCCCCGTATCGAAATACGTAGTATTGGGGGTCCATGTATATTACTTTTGCCCTATCTATGTTTCAAGTGTCAGTCTGCAGCATCGCTCTTGTCCATAACCTTTGAACTATAAAAGTAAAAGACATCATATATGGCATGTGTACTTCACCTATAAAACCCTTTAAACAAATGACCTTGAAGTTACTGACCTTGTCACCCTGACCGTGAACTATATGCTAGGATTTGCTAAAATTAACTTTACCCACATTTTTTAACATAAGAGACAGAGACTTCTGTCTGAGATGTGTACTCCACTAGTGAAATCCTTTCAAATGACACCAAAGTCTAGGGCCAACAGTTGAAAATATTGGACCGGTAATCATTATGAATTATATAGGGATATTGTGTTTTAAAAGGCTATAACAACATTAAAAATTATTGGACTAATGACGTCATTACTTATGCCACGTCATTACTGATGCCGTCATTACTTATCTCGCTTTCAAATCTGTCAAAACATAGATGGCAATATATGTGTGATATATTGTCCAAAGCCGAAGATATAACAAAGCAATTATTGACTGGGGTCTACTGCAATGCATGATATTTTGGACCCTCAGACAAAATTTTGCCCTCGCCTTCGGCTTGGGCAGTATTTTCTCTTCGGGTTCAACATATATATTGCCATCAACCCCAGTCCATATTTGTATAATGTTACATGTTCAAAGTCAGAATCACGCGATTATGGCATGTTGACTTTGTGTTCGAGCTCTGAATCTTACCAATAAGGTCAATGCCACAAGATGATATCAGTCATTTGTAACTTCACGATATTTCTTTCGTACGGGGACGAAATACGGACTATCACCTACTTCCTTCCTCAGTGCTGAAATGATCTTTTCCTTGTCTCACTTTATATTCCCTCCATATCCATTCCTCCCTCACACATCTTTTCCCTTCCCAATTTTTTATACGTCCGTCGTAAGACGAGACGTATTATGTTATGGCGTTGTCCATCCGTCCGTCCGAGGTAATGTTTTCCGAACTTTTTTCTGCAGTCTTTCAAGGTACTGGATTGAAACATGGCATATAACTTTATATTAACGAGGGTCATTACCAGTGCGCATTTGGGTATGGTTGCTTTGGTTTTACAATTTTCCGGAATTTTTTCTGCAGTCTTTAAAGGTATTGCATTAAAATTTGGTATATAACTTTATATCAACGAGGGTCAGTACTAGTTCGCATTTGGATATAATTACATCGGTTCTGCCAGAGTTATGCCCCTTGAACTTAGAAATTTTCAAAGACTTTAAAGTTTTCCGGATTTCTTTATGTAGTGTTTAAAGGTATTGGATTGAAACTTGGCATATATATATCGATGAGGGCCAGTACCAGGGTGCGGTGTTATATAATAGTTTTCCGCCTAATCATTTTCCTCCCGGAAAAATGGCTATATAGCAGCCCCCCCCCCCCCCCCCGGAAAAATGGCTATATAGTAGTATTTCCGCCGGGGGAAAATTTGGTTATATAGCTATCCCCCCTTTTATAGTCTATTTCTCCCCTCTTTTAGCCCCCCGGGGATAACTACTATAAAGTGAATTTTCCCCCCAATTTGAAATTCTGGATTTTCTTTTCACACATAAGTAAATCCAACTAGATAGTTTGTTAACAACAAAAAGAGAGATTTCTATTTGAAATAGAGATGTCTCAACTTTTGATAGGGAAATATTTCCATTGAATTTAGAGATATATCAATTTCTTAAATAGAAATATCTTCAATTTTAATATGTTTTCCAAATGCAAATGTATATATTTAGAATAGAGATATATCTACTACAATTTCATTTGAGATATCTTTATTTAATCTGCGAAATATATATATATATATATATATATATATATATATATATATATATATATATATATATAACCATCGAGTTGATCCACAGGCTATTAAGGAACTGCATTTGTATTTCAAATGTTATCTAATTCGTACAATAAGAACGAACGCGTATAATTTCCAAACCGTTACGTAAAGGGAGAAAAATACTACGGGGGAAAGACTACTACATGTATATAGCAGTTTTACCGCCATGGCGGAAAAACTACTATATAGCCATTTTCAGGGAAAAAAGTACTATTTAACAATGGCGCCATAAACTGAGGAAATACTCAAGTAATAATTTCAAATTCTTCTGTTCAACAATGAATGAATAACTGGGATTTGGATTTTATTGAGTTTTATTCTATAGATAAATAGAATGAAACCATTCTGTAAGACAGTGTTTTGAACGTTTGATAATGGAATAAATTAAAATGGAATAATTGACTGAAGTATTTTCTCAGTTTATGGCGCCGGACCCAGTTTGCATTTTGGTAAAATTGCTTTGGATTTGCCAGAGCTATGCCCCCTGTCAAAGGTCAAAATCACAAAGCACTATATGTGTAAAATATTGTCCGGACCATTTTCATAATATCATTATGAGGTGTTACATGAGATACAAATGTGTTGCAATGTACCGAAATAAGAGTAAAATCACGTAATGTACGTTCAGTTTAAAAAAAAAGGGAGGGGGGAGAACAATAACTCAAAATAAAAAAAAAAAAAAAACAAGCCTCGTATAGATCATATATATCATAACCAAAAGTAGTATTCCAATACATCTACAAGTATGTAGTTGAAATATTGCAGATGATGCTCATGACGATTTGTTGGATACACCATGGAGGAGAGAACCAGAGTGGAATAACGAGGTATATAGAGGTGCTTTATAAAGTCATTTTAACTAATCATTTGTCATTAATATGATCGATACAGGAAAATGATAAAATAAAATAAAATCTAATTTTCATGCATGATCATAGATTCAGGTCCACAAGGTAACTTCCTTGTTTCTTGACGTCGGCTGATGAAATCATTATTCCAAATGTAATCACAGCGCATGCTGTCAAATCTGAGTATCTGCCTTTATCAGAAACACAGTAACACTGTATATGATTTTAATTGCTTCATAGGAAATGATGATAAAATGAATAGAATAAAACGTGCATGTATTGCATTCATTATTAAAGTATTTTTTTTTTTGTAAACTTACTACTGATATTATAAAATCAATCTTCAGACCATGCAGGATCTCAAAAGATTCGTTGAGACGTATAAACCTGTAAATGACGTAAAAGAGGTCAACATATTACTTCTGGGTCAAGTGGGTGCTGGAAAATCCAGCGTTTTCAACTCTGTCAATTCTGTGTTCCGTGGTGAAGTTTCAGCAAAGGCCCGAAGTGGTACAGCTGAACAGAGTCTTACCACAAAGGTACGTTTCTCAAGTTTTGGCCTTATTTTCTGTCTCATGCATAGCTCTGTCCTTAGATAGATTCTTTGGTTCATTTTTTGGTTTCAACACTGCTCTTCAAATAAATATATATTATGTGATTTCCAAACATTCGTCCACGAGCATCACTGAAGAGGCATAAGTTGTCGAAATGCGCTTCCCGTGCACAAAATTAAAAGGTATATATGTTCTATATTTATTATAACCACTAGGCTGGTGTCACTGCTGTTGGACTGACAGTTCCCGAGGGCATCTAGTCTAGTTTTCAGTGCTTTTGTACTGACATGAAATATATACATGTACTTAACATTTTCAGTCATCAAATTAAGTAAATCACTCTAAAACTAAGGAATATCGCCCTCATGCATAGATCTGTCCTTAGATAGATACTTTGGTTCACTTTTCGGTCATTTTGGTTTCAACACTGGTGCGCAAAATTAAAAGGTATATATGTTCTATATTTATTACATAAGTCACTCTCTCCCAGAATTTCTTTAAAATTATCAATATATTTGTTTTCCCTACCTAATACAATATCTAGATTCCTCTTTTAGTTGTGACATATATATGTTTGTGGCTCTTTCCTCTAAATGACATGTTCTTCCTTTGTAATTCAAAGTCATGTTTTCAGTATTGATTTGTGCATTCAGTTTTAAATGAAACAAGTATCATGACATCAGACTAGTTATTTTACATTTCTGTATTAGGGCTGAGTATGACTCAAAACGTATGGCGATATATCATGATATTGGAGACTATATTCAGATTATCAGGATATTAACATTAAACTGTTTTGAGTTAGTTTTGTTCCAAATACTAGTAATTAAAGATGAAGTGGATAATGCTTATTAATATAAGAAAGGTATTTCAGGTATTTAGTTTTTTATGCTGCCTATGCCTTTGTTCGATATATATATATTTGACTATAGAGGTGCATCAGTACAGTTATACATCTTCCAATTTACATTTACAGAATATCAAACTCAACACATTGTATACATGTATATAAATAAATAAATAAATAAATATATATATATAATATATATATATATATAATATATATATATATATATATATATATATATATATATATATATATATATATATATATATATATATATATATATATATATATATATATATATATATCGAAGGCAAAATATTGTGATGCAATACAAAGCACAAATTCATTGACTCAATTGGCATAACGTACAGAACCACTCTATTTATACAAAAAAAAAAACGTAACGGGCAAGTTGCAAATGAGTTAACAAACGTTAAATTACTTTTAATTTAACAGAAAGTTTTTTCTTTTTTATAAAATGTAATCTGACCTCATGGGGTTTGCTAACAGAGCTGTAAATTGTTTCAAAGCATTTGGTTTTGTTCTGATTGTAAAACCGTTCATGCGTCATACCTCGTATTTTTGTAAATCGACAAATGACTTTGTTGAGAGCACCGCATCCATATGGCACCAATTATCAAGTTTCTCATTTGGTTCGTTGGGATATGGTTCATGTCTGTAGGCAGAACATCCTGTCTCCGTTTTTTCTCCAAACCAAGAGGTCCAGAAAAATTGGATGTTGGCAAACTGCAGTGCATGAATTGAAGTCGTGCAGTTGTGTTCTATCGAGTTCTGTTCTCTGGTAAGTTGCATATCTGGTTTCACCGCATTTTTATACGCCCGAGGTCATTTTTTTTTTCGCATACGAGACTGAAGAAGTCCACCGGAAGAGCGGTTCTAGATCAATCGATCTGGAACATCGATCTAGCACGGTGTATTACTACGTTATTATTACTATACATATTGAGCCCAAATGATGGTCTCAGTTCAAAGTACATAAATAATAGTAATAAATTATAATGGTTAATATTCATTCACATTTATTGACTTACAGATAATAAATATTCTACTGATTCTAGAAATACTAAAAAAGTCATGTTTTATAATTAGTTATGTTGTTTTATAATCAGTTATGTTGTTCAGTTCTTTGATGTAAAAAAAAAACCGACACGTCTGATAGTGTGAATACACTTTGTGAGTTTTTTACTCCTCTTGTTGCAACTACTTATGATGATATTGTTGTATCAAGTGATATTAAGTAAAGCATTTAAAATGGGTAGTTTTTGTTTGTATGAGTGAAGCTTCTAAGCGATCGTGATCGGTTATGTAAACCAATTCGGTAATACGATATTCAGAGACGACATTACTATCCTAGAATAGGCCTAATTGCTTTTAAGGGACAAACATCCTTTAATTTTCTTTAATATCGACTGAAAACAGATGTGAATTTGACCTGCAAAATTACTATTTTGGCACTCAGACAACCGTGTCAAACTCTGTTCGTGTACGAATGTAATCTAAATCTAAGAAGGTAACATTAATTAAAATGCCCCAATTAACACCCGAAAAGTAGCAGACAGTACAGTACGCTAGTTACCGATGATATTTAAATTTAGCGGGTCAAACAGCTGACTTAGACAATTACGTAATGTTGTGCGGAAAGTGTTACCAAATTCTAAAGAGGGCATGTCCGAAGCGATATTCGTAATATACTTGCCCCGTAAATAACGATCTTTTTGAGGGTTTCATATTACATAGATGAAGATCGATCTTCTTTAGTCTCATAAAATGATAAATTAATAACTTAGGAAAAATAAGGACATGGCGCTCTGAAAAAGGGCATGGCGCCGCATAAAAAGGGCATGGCGCGGCGCTATGCTAGTTTGCTTTTGATAAAACGCTAACTGATAATATCCGCGCCGATTTACGCCGCCGTCATGGTTCTTCGTTTACAATTTAGTACTTGATTTTCGCTACGTCAATTACAAGTTCGTAGTCTTTTGTGCGCTTCTTAAAACGACACAAGAGATTGTTTATGATTGTCTCTATCAATTGTGCGCTTGGAAGTTACGATTGGACACTTTTCTTGCTTGCAAATACCTATATTTCCTGTGCTCATGATTGGGAATTTTTTGCCGAAATTGGGAAAAAAAGATACGATTTGCAATTGGGAATATAGCCGAATATCGGCCATAAAATGAGCAGAAAAAAGCCCTGGTACGAGTTCGCATTTGGGTATGGTTGCTTTGGTTCTGCTAGAGTGATGACTCTTGAACTTAAAAGTTTTAAAGGGTTTTTTAAACTTTTTTAAAGACTTTTTTCTGCAGTCTTTAAAGATGTTGGATTAAAACTTGGTATATAACTTTATATCAATGAGCATACGTGCTAATTCCCATTTGGGCATGGTTGATTTGGTTTTGTCAGAGTTGCGGCCCTTGAACTTAGAAATTTACAAAGATTTTACAATTTTCTGGACTTTTTTCTGTAGTCTTTGGAGATGTTGGATTAAACCTTGAATTGATCTCCGACTTCCTTTCTTAATTTGGCAAAAGGCACTAAAATACATTTCAGGATATGTAGTTATTGGTCTATGCGTCTCTGTTTCTGTTTTGTTTCCAAAATGAAATCGGTTACAGACAATTGATATTTCCAAGTGTGACAACGAAAGTTTTACCTCCATATGGGACATCAGTGTATATATCACTTTTTTTTTCTTTTTCAATAGTTTCGTCGATATAGCATTAAAGACAGCACGCAGGAGAAGTACCTCAACTTCCGGATGTGTGACACACGAGGATTGGAACCAGAAGCTGGTTTGCAGTCACATGACATTGGTTACTTGTTGGATGGACATGTCCCAGAATATTATCAGGTTATTCCATCGATATCTTTGCCCGTAAAAATTATTGAACAATTGAATAGATCAAAGATGAAAGACCATAAAAAATTTATTGAATATGTACATAACAGGAAAATTCAATAAGGCGATTTATCTGTTCTTAAAAAGAGATCTCCCGCTTATTGCATATCATGGTGATGTATAGAAATAACCGCTGCTTGATTAACCATATCTCACAATGATCTCTGAGCATACAGACAAACAAAAATAGTTTGAATTAACAGTCATTACACCACTATCATGTCAATTTTTCTTATCAAAGAAGAGCCGATAACTCACCTTCTATAACTGCCCTATTCCTGATGATCTTACGAAAAACTCATTTATATTGATTGCAATGGACTGTAATCTGCTACCTTTACTATTATAAAGAGCATACTTGTTGTAGGGGTAAGGTATCCCGTTTCAGATGTAGGCAATCCAACTTCGATTACTGAGTTTCGCCACTATGCTTTAGAGATTCTATGTTTGCTTAGCGCGGTATTAGGTTATGAGGTAGATTTAGCCAGTCGCACAAAACATGAATGTCCAAAATAAATATAAATCGACCCAGGAGAAAAGTACGTGTATGATTATTATTTCATAGAAGGAACATCAAACATGTAATACTTAAATAAAGTTGTTATTCTCCATTTTCATAGAATAAAGAGAAGACAGAAGATATCTGATACAAATCAACAAGGATATGCACATAAAACATGATAATAGTCAAATGAATAAACAAAATAGACATCACAAAAGTATTCGATTGTACTGCAGTTAGGATACCGACTTAAAACTGTCGATTAAAGTAACAAACTTCACCCAATTTGTGTGGTTAAGAAACGGGCGCCAACCTTCCCACTCATCGCAAAAGCAACACAATCACGGGACACACATTTCAAAGTTTATTGGGATCAACAGCTTTCTCAATATGAGAGGTCATATGAAAAATATTCACACGAAGCTTCTTTTAATAATATGCTATTATCAAAAATAGGTGACATCAACATAAATAAACCGTGCTAAGCCAGTCTGTAAGCAAGCTAAGATCCTTCATCTGTAGAAGTCCCTACTAACAGTCAGAGGGAACAAGGCTCTGCTCAGGATGTTGATGAACATTATCAACACCACGCTGTCGACTCATTTTCAGAAACGAAGTTCTTATTTTAATCATTACATTATGTCTTAAGTACTATAAAACCAGTTTCTTCTTGAGCAATTTTAATAGATATAAACATATAGTATACTGATTATTCTTATGGGTTTTATTTGTCATAGTTCAACCCTGCTGCACATATTTCACCCACTATGTTGGGATTTATAAAGAAACCATCTGTAAGAGATAGAATCCATGCCATCATCATGGTAGTGGATGCTAGTACCTTCGATGTGATGCCAGAGGCTGTTACGGAGAAATTCAAAGATCTTCAGAAAGTTTTCAACGATAGAGGTAAGTAAATTCCATGAATATCAGAAAATTTCGAATAAAAGAAGTATTTTTTTAACTAAGAGAAATTACGAACAGATTTAAAGGGTATTTTAAATTCAGAAAAATAGAAAAGTTGCAATGGTTTGAGTTAAATATATTCAGGGAACTTCAAAAACCTTTCAGTAGTAGGGGAGAGGTAAATTCAGAAAACGTTGAACGAAAATTTCAATGATAGATGTTAGGAAAAATCATAGTGGTTGAAGTTAGTTTCCAGTAATAAAGGCAAGTGTTTAATGTAAAATACGAAAGTAACTGATGTCACATGACTGTGGCACTAACAACAATGTACCACAGTGGACATTCACGGACCCCTAAAATTCAGAATCAAGACCAGGTGCTCGTACTACATTTCCAGGGAAATGGACATTTTGTAATGTTGAACAACTCTTTCAATACTAAATATGTAATGATATATACAAAAACAATTGGTACTATATAACCTCATAAATGTACAATCGGGGATGCTCTTTTACCAAGAGATATCAGAGCAAGAAGTCTCCATCCTTATGGCAGTTGTTTAAAATTCAAATCAGTGGTTATACTGAACAGAGGTCAATGTCGGATATAACAGGAAGATATATTTATACATTTCAAGGATTAATTGCACTAAATGAATATACTACTATACCTTGATGCACAGATAATACTTACACAATATTACATTAATATGAAGAAGTAATAACCTTTTTTCAGTAATAGAGTCATACATTTGAAATACATTTCCCTCTTAAACAAATTAATATTCTGTGACTAGTATTACAAAGTAATAAGATAATTTTTTCATAGGGGTAAAATATAATTGAGTTAAGCGCTAATCTCAGAAAGAGTCATGCAAAACAGTCCACAGGAATATGTTACTGAACACAGAAGTGTTGAAAAATCAGTCATTTTCAGTGACTGTGAAAATTTTGTCAATCAGGACAATGAAATATATAGAAACAATTTCAGAATTTTGTCAGTCTGAAAAAATTCAAAACCTTTAGACGGTTATTTTGCATGTAGAACCACCTTTGGATGTTAATTTCATTTACATAGATATTTTGTTGAAATATCTATGTTTTAAAGTTTTATAAAGCGCCATCTACCCAATACATTTTTACCTCATATATTGATAAGAAAATACAGTAGTTTTAAATATTTTTGATGCTCAAAACTTAGATTACTGCCATTTCTAAACAGTAGATAAGAGGTAACCCTTCTATGTTGTAAATAAAACTAAACATGACTTAAAATTTCTTTCATATCCAGTTACTGGCGTTTATTGATTTCCGCCAAAACAATTGCTTTTTTCAGCGATTTTTAATATTGTTTGATTCTGTCATTCTTCTAAAGTATGACAAATTGCAAATAATACTGTGAACCTTGGCAATAGGATATAGAGTGTACCATCAGGAATTACGACGTCAGGAAAATGAGCCACTGAGTATATTCCAATGATATTATGTATAATGATACCCATTCTTAAAGACAGACTTTAATCAATAATAAAAAGAACATGGTTTTTATTATAAATATGCAAATTATTGTATTATAACTACACTTTACAAAAGTCATAAGGGGTACATATCTCTCGATAACATGAAACCCTCGACACCTTAACAGTGGACAAATCTGGTATATGTAATACAACATTGCATCAATCTGATTAAAACCATATCTTTATTCGGTTTCTCTATTTGTCCCGTTGCGTTTAAAGATCTAGTGAAACTCCGTAAGGAGTCCCGTTCTGGTGAACTCTGGTGACGTCTCAGTCACCAAAACCGTTATTTCTCATAGCCAATCAAAGACTCGGATATTGCAATTGACGCAATATGTAACAAAAACTATTCAAAAACTACGTTATGAAACAAGCGAACGCTGGCCATGTTAATTTCATTCCTAGGGATTTGTAGCCGATCCACCGATTGGCTGAAAATCAGAGTTCACCAGAACGTGATCCCTTACGGGGTTTGTGCTTTTAATAAGATTGAACATTGCATAAGCATTTTCCAAATTTGATTTTGTAAAATTTTCACAAAACTCTTTACCTGAAAATTTTTAATACACAAATAAAGACATAAAAGACACCCCAAGTTTCCTATCATAGACTACGGGAAGGAAATGAGTAATATCATAACATCTTGCATGGAGAAAAAAAGCAAACAACATCATAAAAGAATCTTACTTCTCATTGAAACTAAATATTGTATAATTTCCGACAAAGTCCTAAAATTATTCTGATTCTTTTGAAGTGTTGATATGTGGTGAGATTCTGAAGAAGTAATACTATGTAACATATTAGGGTATCCCCCATAACCTACATTTAGCAACTGCCACTAAATTAAAGCCGAAATAACAACGTAAAAAGGGGAACTTTGATATCGTCAATTCATATATACGTTGTTCCAGAGTATGTTCAAATTACAATGACTTTGTTCTGAGACCTAGGCGACTTTCAGTTAAGCTGCTCAAACAGGGTTATATATGTGCTAGACTAGCAACGTCACTGAGGAAGTTCTACGGTCGTTACGAGACTCTTATTACTCCAAACGATATCTCGTTATCCAGACTTTTAAATGATATTCTGGACAGAGACCGATTCCGATCATTTTACACAGATTTGACACTAAAGTTTTATATGGAATTTTCACGATTTGACTCTTTCTACTTGGTATATGTGACGGGTGTTGCTAGCAAGCAGGAGATGCTCACTCTCCCTGGGCACCCGATCTCACTCCATCAAGGGGGTTCACATATGCTCTTCAAGTAGACATTTTTCGTTGTTTTCTATTTGGTTTTCATTTTCACTGATTTTGTATGTCCTTTGACTTCATGATTTTCGGACTTATGGTTTGGATGTCTCCATCATCCAAACTTCTAAATTGTCTGATTACCAGTAATACAGCTGTATGCAGTCAGCTCTAACATTTAAGTGAAGTGATGTGAGAACTGTGAATATCTGTGCTGTTTAAATTTTTATTTATGATTAAAATATTTGGTTATGCTTTAATAGGATTTATATTCCCTTGTTTAAGATAAGTCACAGGACAAAATAGTACGATAGAATCAGATGATGCTCATGAGAAACATCAAAGCCTTATTTTCAATAGTGCATAATTAACGGGCAAAGTTTAAGTTTAAACTTAGAGGGCAAGGTCGCAAGGTAAAAAATAAAGTTTTCATACGGACGGAGAGGTCTATATATAATGAACACACAATTGAGATAAGAAAGAAAGCCCTGTCCTTACCTGTTTCATTGCACTGAAACTCCTACTCCAGTGGTGTTGAAAAGTGTCAGTCAGAAACTTTGGACTTACAAACTTATTTTTGGACTGACAAAGTTCTCAAATTACTTCTATATATTATACTGTCCTGACACACAAAATTTACAAAATTACTGAAAATGACTGACATGTTTGAATACTTTTCAACATCTCTACTACTCAGTGTGAATCGGGAGATATTTAACAATGCAGTAAGTGCAAGCTTCCTAAATATCACCCGATGACAGAAACAAAAACATTGAACAAAGGAGATATAATGATCACAAACATTGAAATGTAAATGTATTGGAGAAAATCGCATGTAGACCCCTTTGGAAAGCCGTTCAAAAAGATGCTAAAAGGAGAAGCTTCACTCTAGGAAAAGCCTCACTAGGAGAGTCCCTTAGGGGAGGGGTGGAGGGAGGCCCACTCTATAGCGAGACTTACGGTTGAAAGTCCGGTGTAACATTAAAAAGTGACCCGTGGGTCGGTTTTTAACGCTAAAATTGGTCCAAAAGTCGTTGAAAATTGACGCAAGCCGTTAAATTTTGACTCTCCATGGGGTCATTATTTAACGATTTTTAATTTTATGTATAGCATTTAAATACAAGTTTCCATGGAAGTGGGGTGGACATATGGGATGTCTCTCACCATTCCATCTCATTCTCCCTTCCATATAACCTCTGTCTCCTCCTTCCATATCGGAGCGAATCGGGCTTCGCAACTGATACACATTGTGTATACAGAAAAAAATAATATAAACAGGTGGAAAGATTTATGGTTTGGTTGTGATTTCAAACTGAAACTGCTTTTCTTAAATACTAGTATAATATTTATCTTGGGAGAAAATGAATTTACTAGGCAGATTATCCCGGGGGGGGGGTTATTTTTTGGGAAAAAGTCTTTACTATCTTTTTGTTTGTCTTTAACCTATTATGCATATGGTCACTGGATCAAGTTAAAAGCACCCACATCAAAGACTTCAGCGGATCGAGAACAGAAGTGAGGATCGTAATTATGGAGGTCTGGATTTATGGTCAACCCCTCTCATTTTTTACTGAATATATATATATATATATATATATATATATATATATATCTGTGTGTGTGTGTGTGTGTGGGTGTGTGTGTGTGTGTGTGTGTGTGTGTGTGTGTGTGTGTGTGTGTGTGCCATATTCAGGGACTAGAAACCCTCACCTCAAACATAGAGCATTTGGCATCGTGATTCAACCACTTTTGTATTTCAAAAATAACGTCAACGTTTAAAATATGCATATCTGTATCAGGACTTTACTAGTTCTCTTGCTCTTGAATTATGTCGCTGGGTAATAATGCAAGTTATTATTTCATACACTTGCAAAACATACATGTATTCGACTGATGAGTCCCTTAAAACGGCAAAACGACTCTTGAAAGGCATGCACAACTTAGAGTCTTAGTGTAGTAACATTTAATTCACAACAAGAGGTCACGTGGATAACAAATTGTCGAAGCGTGACGTCAAATATACATATATTATAATTTCAATTTATTATTATCATCATTATTTGTTTTGATTGTATTATTTTCAGCATTTTTTTTTTCGTCCTGAACAGATCACGTATGAAAAGTCGTCTCGCCGTTTAAAGAACAGGCCAGTTGGAATAATCATGTAAAGGGCGCTGTTCGCTCCGGTGTCCATCTGTCCAAAAGTGCCTTATGATCTAACTTCCTTGACACACTTTATGCAATCTTGGACAGTTAATTACTGTATTTGTACACAACCTATTTTTCACCCAAAATGTTGATGATAAGGTTTAAGATATTCATGAATTAGCGTGATCTGTGATTGTTTTTCATAATGTCTTCACAAACATTTAATTAGCGAAATCATTAATTAAAACACAAAGATCAGCACTTACTCCGCTTAATATCAATCCGGAGAAAGTAAGTACAATCCAGTAAAGATAAATTTGGTTATAACAACAAAACAAGATCGATTTACGTCGAGTTTGATAATACTTTTACACGTAATTTATACGAACTTTACTGGGATTTCTAAAATGACAGATCAAACATTGACAATTTACTTCCACCGAAAAGAAAAATCACACCGTTGCACTTTAAGTAGGTTACTTTTTGAGTAACATATGCTGTTTCCAAATTATTTTTTTTTTTAATTATCACTAAACATATGGACAAGTATATGTCATCTTTCAGAAAATTTGATAATTTGTGAATGAAGCGAATGCAAAGTGTAAATGAAAAACAAATTCATAAATATTACGTTAGAAAGTGGAAAATGGGATATATACTCTACATTGATTGATTCTTGTTTAACATCACTACACGATTATTGTATGTATTTGGTGACGTCATCTGCCTGATGTACATCTTCACTAGCCAAGGCTGCTAGGAGAAGAAAGAATCGAATTGGAGCCTCGGCTAGCGAAGATGCTGCTGCATGGCATAGAAAATTATACCTTTGCAACGGACTTATCCCGAAGCAGTGAGGGATCTTTTACACGTCACGCCTACCGTGACACGGAGCATCGGTTTTCACAGTTTCATCCAAAAGAGAGATAACCGGTATGACCAGGACGGGACTCGAACCCGGGACCTCTCGATCATAAGAAGAGACCCTTAACCACTTGGCCACTTGGGCTCTATACTCTAGATATTGACCAAAACAATCCCCCCCTCCCCCCCCCCCCCCCCCCCCCCCCCCCCCCCCCCCAAAGGATATTTACTTTCGCATCTCTTCGGTCAATATTTGATTTTCTTGTCACGTTAAAATTTGACCCCACTGAAAGTGTATCTAGCTAAGTACATGTATCGTAAAAAAGAGGTTTTCTCAACTTGGGGTCGTTGACATTAAACCCTACCTCTAATGACTAGTCTTCAAGTTCATTATACTTATTATCAGATAATCGAATAGCCACACTATGTTATAAACCGGAGTTCGATTTTTTCATAGGGAGTCATTAATTAATGTTGAAGTATGAACATCCCCTTCCCAGCTACTGTCCTTGCATTGTCTCAACAAAACATCCCTCTTTATTTAACAAAAACAGATAGTGTACTTAGCTAAATACTTGTATTGTAATAAGGAGATTATCTCGACATGGGGTCGTTTTTAATGTTAAAATTTGACCTCACCTCTAATAACAAGTCAAGTTTATTAAAGTCTCATTACATTTTAAGCAGGACTTCGATGCTTTTTTTTCATATGGAGTCCGGAATTGATACTGAAATGTGAACACACACCCCTCCCACCAATCCCCTAGTTATAATCCCTGCATCGTTTCTTCAAATTATCATTGTTTATTCAACGAACGCACACAGTGTACTTGGCTAAATACTCGTATTGTAATAAGGAGATTTATCGACATGGTGTCGTTTTTTAATGTTAAAATTTGACCCCACCACTAATAACAAGTTTTCAAGTTTATTAGAAGTCACTCTTTTAAGCAGGAGTTCGATGCTTTTTTCATATGGAGTCATGAATTAATGTTGAAATATGACCCCCAAACCGTTGAAAATTGACCCGTGGGTAAGTTTTTAACATTGAAAACTGACCCGTGGGTCAGTTTTCAATGGGGTCACTTTTTAATGTTACACCGGCTATATGAACAGTCTCATTCTATAACACCGCCGATCTAAAAAGTCCTACTACAGAAGGGATGGTCAGGGAAACTACATTTAATTCGATTCCATTTCCAATATATGCCGTAATAGTCGTAATGTTTTTGACAAATTATAGATTTTTAATATCTACTAAGCCGGCATGGCCTAATGGTATCGCGCTAGTCTCATGGGAGGCCGGGGTTCGAGTCCCGCTCTGGTCATGCGAGTGTCCTGTCTTTCTAATGAGACAGTAAACACCGAGGCTCCGTGTCGTGGTATGCATGGCACGTTAAAGATCCATCACTGTTTCGGGTGGGTCCGTTGCAAAAGTCAAAATTTGTATGCCCCGAATCAGGCAGATGCCGTCACCATATACGTGAAATATTCGTGGTGTGACGTTAAACAAAGCTCAATCAATCAATCAATCAATGTCTACTCGTTCTATCCGTAACTGCACAAATGCCTGTATCTGTCCAGTAAAGGTATAAATAATGAATCTGGTATATCTGTGTCGTATTAAGAACTCTTTAATGAACGTAAATGAATGCAAAATATTGTTGTGACATTGAAATAAAGAACCCAAAACATGATTTTCTAAATAATATTTCAGAATTTCCACATATTATGCTTGAATCAACATAGGGCATCGTCATTCATTGTTTATTTACAATACACTATTTGTATTTCATTGCTGAAGAGTTACACAAGTGGGGATATTCAATATATTTCTGATACAGATATTAATACATATAATTTATTATTGCTAATTTGACTCGTTCCTTTTTAATCCTAGATCTTTGAAAAAAAAAGTTGACTTATCTATAGTGTCATCGATTCAATTTTCATATATAATAAGGTTTTACCGCTTATTAGATTTTCAGGATAACTCTTATTCTATGGCGATATTTAGCTTCTTTTCATTTTTTTCCAAGCTCAATAATAAAACTACATGTTTTGTTAGATCATAGATATATCAGTTGTCTCGAAATTAAAGCATTGAAAGCTATTGTATACCTTACCTAATACTGGTTCTCGAAATTTGGTCAAAATTAGCATTGGATGTAATTGACAATGTTTCCTTCATCCCCTTCAAGGCGCCATATATGATACATTAATCTACATATGCAAATGATACTTTGGATTGTTTGCTTCACCATAACATTGCTGTTTAAGATAGACAAATTATATATTTTTAATCAGTGACAAATACAGGCAATTTCAACCCATGTTCTGGATTGGATCGAACTGAAATACATTTTTGCACGTGTCAGTACAAATACATTGTAGAATTAACTTTACCTATATTTGTGTTGTATGATTGACTTCTTTTGCCCCAAGTATTAAAAAAGATAATATCATTCTTCAATATCTTTGACCTTGCATGTGTACGATTTTTCAGATTTTACATGTTTCTATCTCCGACAAGCTCTAACGATTTCGTTATATGGTTGCTAAAATTAATATGATCGGCTACTTTACATTTTTATCATTATATTTCATCTAGATCTCCCACAAGTAATCTTCTTGACGAAAGTCGATAAGCTTTGTCAATGGGTGAATGAAGATCTTTCGAACGTATTTAGAAGTGAAGCAGTCCTAGAAGTCCTTGGTAAAGTTGCTGATAGTTTCGGAGTACCTCGAGGTCACGTGTTTCCAGTTAAGAATTACGAGAACGAGACCGATACCGACGTGAGGCTGAACATCCTCGTCCTAAAAGCGTTGAAACAACTGCTTAACTTTGCGGATGAATATATAGAAGATCAGGGTGAAGAATTGTCAGAGGCAAGAATCCAAGAGTGAGAATGACACGTAGAAAGTTATTGTGAAACTTTAATATGTATTATACGACATTTCAATATGAGAACAATTAAGAGCTATAAGAGGAAGAACTATTGTACATTGTATTAAGTAAAATATATATCACTTGATGCTGGGTTCTATACATAGAACTTTTGCCTATAAAGGGGTGGTACCATCAGGTAATCAGGTGAATATACTGGAAATACTTTTTTATTTCAGTATTCTGAGTTTTCTCGGCAGTCTGCATTCACACGTACTTCCCTATTCTAAATGCCTATGTGGACATGTAAATATTATGATTTTATGATCACATGAATCAGACACTTGACTAAAAATAGAACACTTGGAATTTCAGCACACTTAGTAATAAATATAAATATGGAAACTACCTTTATTCTAATAAAGTATTACCGACAATCATGACGTAATGCTGCAGTCCTATGACTGAAGATGTGAAATATGATATTTATTATCTGAAGTGGTACTGAAATTGGGAAATCACCTACTTATACGTAACTTATCACGAAAACCAGAGGAAAATTTGCTTGGAAGTTAATGTGAAATATGACGATATTCAAAGATACGAATCTTCTGAGAGCAAGCAAATTGTTAGGTGACATATGAAAACTTTACCCAGCAATCAAAAGATGAAGGGAGAGCAACCAATGTTCCAGATCGGATTATTGTTTACTTCACGTCAAGATCATTTCACTTATATAGCAAGCCCACGGGAACCGTTGTCAGGGAGGAGGGCACTTTGTTGCCGATCATGGGTCGATTTTTATCTCGTAACCAAACGAAACGAAACTCATGGATAACCCCCTCCCCACTTTTGAGATGCTTCCTACGGTCCTGATATTATAATTATTGCCTATAGTGACAAATCTGTACAACACCTATCATGACACGGTTACTAAGGACATCGGCGGTGGGACTAGAGCCCTGAATGCCTCGGCTCCGATCTAGATTCTGTTGTACAATCTTACGACATAAGCTCGACGTAAGCTCTTGAATAAAGAAACCTTTAAATTGGAAACTCCTAAATTATGATTTTTCTCGCGAAAAAAAAAAAAAACAACTAAACTTAACAAATCCCGAGCTGAAAATCTGACATTTTTGCAAATGTCTACAATTAATGTGAAGTGGTACTTGTACGATTCCGTAGTAAAATAGCGACTATTCTACCAAAGACAGACTGAAATACACCTGCGCTAAAGGATTCCAAGTTTCCGGATCCCGCTAATCCTAGTACTGGCGACCAGACAATACTGGATTACAATTTAGGTAAGATAAGCTATAAGATAAGATATGTAAGCTCCAAATAGCAAATTGATCCTTTCTCAGAACGTCTACATAGCTATCTCGCTTTGTATTCTTCTACCATAAAATTTTAATATCACTTTAATTTTTCGTTCTCCCTTTGTTCAGTTAACAAAAGAACACCCTGTTAAATTATGCATTTCCCTTAGTTTTACCATATGTACATGTATGTATCATGTTGATATTCATCTTTGATCGGTTAATTCCCGTCAAAGTCAAAAAAAGAAATAGGATAAAATTCTCTTCTATTAAAGTTCTCGGTGAAAGTCTGATCTAGAGTGTCTTTTAGACAGTTGACACTATGAAAAATCTATAAAAACATGGACCAACCAAAGATTCTCTTGCCAGATAAAGTTATCATGGTGTCAGCATGACAAAGGTATGTTTTTCTCGTTCTGAATGGAACTCTCTTTCTCACTTTTCGCTCATAAATACATATGAGAACATAGTTCTGTGCGCCAGATGTGCATTTCGACAACTGATGCTCATGGCCGAATGATTAAAATTCTAATTGCATATATAGATATTTGAAGAGCAGAGTTAAAACCAAAGTGGCCGGAATAGTAACCCAAATAATCCATCTAAGGACAGAGATATACATGAGGGAGATACACCTTCGTTTAAGAGTGATTTACAAAATTTCATGACTTGAAATTATAGGTTTATTTTTCATGTCAGTACAAAAGCACTGAATCCTAGACTCGTGATGCCCTCGGTCATTATCAGTCCACCAGCAGTGACACTGGCCTAGTGTTATAATAAATATTAGAACATATTTCAACACTTATCATCTTTACCGTTTGAACTGTTGTGATAAATTTAAGTCTTTACGGACTTTTGACTGACAGTCCCTGCTGCAAGATTGAAAACAAATCTTTGAGAGTACTGGACCTGTCACTGCTTATCGTATGATTTCTAAGTACTTGTACCATAAGTGTATATAAATATAAACACATTGCTCTTACAGCATTGTGTCAGTATGTCACGCCATGTAGTAGCCAGGAAGTCCTGCGCACGGAAAGTTTACAGTATTTACGTATTTATTATACTTGATTCACACGAGATAAAAATCGGTTAAGAGATTTATCAAATATGAAATTTGATAACAAGCACGAGCTTGATAGTAAGTGATTTATAAATACTAAAAGGAGATCTCCCTTCCTTCCAATACCACCCATATATACATTCAGACACTCGATATCAGAGATCAATCGGGGTTGTTTATTACCAGTTCTGTTTTGAGAATCCTGAAAACAATGTTTTCCTATTGTCATGTCCACCATTTTCAATGTGGTTTTGCTTTTGGTTTAATGGAATTCACTAAGATGCGTCCCACTACCAACAGATAAAAACTGTCTTTTAAACAGACTCGAAACTTTCAAAGAAATAGCATTTCCTTTGCATATTAAACCACTTTTATTTATTTATTTACAATAATAATAATAATAATAATAATAATAATAATAATAATAATAATAATAATAATAATAATCCTTATTATTATTATTACTGTTTTGAAAGATTGCAACTTATTCGTGAAAAAATGTACAATGCTGCATAATATATAATAATGTAAACATATGATATAACATACACGGTATGAGTTGCTATTTGAGTGCGACACACACATTGCACTACGATAGGCATTCACAAATTGCTGACATTCTGAGGTAATACCAGGTGCCGAGGAGCATCTACTGTTTGGTTAGCCGCACCCGAACGCTTAGAAATTATAGACTATACATTCAAATTTACAGATTTCACACACATCTATGTATGCACTGGATTGCTAGAGATAAAAGTATTACATCAATGTGTAAAATGTGTCATTGCCACCAAATACTGAGGAGGAGGAGGTATGATAATATTAAAGTCAAACCCACTCCTCTGAACTCTTGCATGAATGTTTTCCTCCTTAGATACAGCTTTCTATTATGGGAGATTTTAGAAATAAACATATTCATGTGGGTCCGTTTCAAAGGTATAAATTTCTACGCAATGCATCAGTGAGACGCCGTCAGCATATACGAGAAATATTCATGGAGCGACTTAACAGAATAATCAATCAATCATGAATCACTGAGTGTTAAAAACAGTTGTGTCAATAAATGCATGTCATATTGGTCGTTGATAAAACAAATTTCACAAGCATATATACATGCATATCTACAAAAAAAATCATATTACACACGTAACAGAATGTGATATCTAGTGTTACCAGACAGAGAACAAACATTTGTTGCAGTAATTAACCATTTCTCATGTTTATTTGAGTTGACAATAACTGAACAAGATAAGAAAAGGAAGGTTTTCTTCAATTTATTAAAATTATTACAAAAACAATTCTACCATTTTGTTTCAATATGTATATGTAGATATACATAGAACAGTCCTTTTAAAATGATGGCATATACGACTATAGAGACGATTAACAATTAATCAACTATTATGCTCAAATATGTCAAAACAATTTTACATTTAATTCAAAGGTATACAATTATATACGTATATATTATACTACAAATATAACAAAATCATGATTGATGGAGAAGATAATTACATGTATGATGATGATAATTAACGAAAGGAATAATGATCGTTCCTACGAATTATTGAGATATTTATTAAAATAATAATAAACCGAATCCTTCTTGTTAGGAAACCTTTGACAGCAAGTGAAGTAAGGAGTATCTTCCTCATGCATAGTTCTGTCCTTAGATTGATTAGCTGGCTCACTATTTCGGCCACTTTGGATTTAACTCAAATATTTATGTTATTAGAATTCCAATCCTTCGGCGCTGAACATCACTGAAGAGACATAAATTGTCGAAATGTGCATCTGGTGCACAAAATTGTAACGTATATATGTTCTTATATTCATTTTCCTGATCATTTAGGTAGTCAAACGCCAAATAAAAGTTGTGCAAATAGATTATTTCTTTGCATACAACATAAAGGTCAATGTAATAAAAAATGAAATACATCTCCAATATCGCTTTCACAATTACAAGCTGAGGCATTGATAAGATTGACACGATGTAGGTCGACTTTTGACATGTTACTTAAATTACGCAGTTGTGTAAGAAGAATATTCCGTATGAATTTGTAAGGTGAGATGGCATATCGTCAATCGTATCCAAATTTCCCCTCAGAACTGGTTATTTCATCTATAATCATATATACAAACTATATGTAACTATATCCAAGTGATCTGTAACGCTTACGTGTGTTCGACATACAACTTACGTATCTTCTTTCACATACATGCATATTCAAACATATATCTTTACATGGCAGTTAAACTATGAACGGATCCAGAAATTTAACATTCCACCTCATTCGTGAAGATATCTTCAAAACAACCGTGAGCATACTTACTTTTATGACGTGTGACGATGTGTACATTAAGTGTCTGAAATTTACTCATTTGCCATTAATCAATTCGTCTACGACATTTCTGTCGACATCTAACGTCACACGCTCAATTCTTAATCGATTTTATTGAAGTTACAAAGAAACCTTGTTCACCAAGATCAGCCTTTTTCTTGATTTTCAGCTAATATTATCATATCACACCGCGAGTCGTCCATCATAAATCTGTCGACCAGAAAATTTTCGTATTTTCAACCTCTTTTATTTAGATCCTCTGAAGAGATGTTAATGTATTTCGTTCTTTTTAGCGTCACTCCACACTTATTACACATATATGGTGACGGCATCTGCCTAATGCAGTGTATAAAAATTTTGATCTTTGTAATAGTTCCATTCGTAGCACTAAGAGATCTGTTAAGGTGATGGATAAATGCAAACCATAAGTCCAAAAATCATGAAACGAGAGGACATACAAAATCAGTGAAAATGAAAACAAAAAAGAAGATAAAGAAAAATGTCTACTTGAAGACCATATGTGAACCCCCATGATGGAGTGAGATCAGGTGCCCGAAGAGAGTGAGCATCTCCTGCTTGCTAGCAACACTCGTCACATATACCCAGTAGAAAGAGTCAAATCGTGTAAATTCCATATATGTTTATATAAGTCAATGTAGGTCACTTTCTAGTATAGAGGGTGTCAAATCTGTGTAAAATGATCGGAATCGGTCTCAATCTGGATAACGAGATATCATATTGAGTAAGAAGAGTTTTGTAACGACCATAGAACTTCCTCAGTGACGTTGTTAGTCTAGCACATATATAACCCCGGTTGAGTAACTTATCTGAAAGTCGCCTCGCCCTTAGAACAAAGTCATTATAGTTTAAACATGCTCTGGAATAACGTATTAACTGAGATATGAATACGACGTATGCGGGTGATGATGGAATGTTGCTACTTATGAAATGAAAGTTTGTGATAGCGAAATTGAAATCGTCATGTTTGTCATAGAGTGAAGTGTTCAATTGACCATTAATGTCGAAAGACAACACAATATCTAAATACGAAGTAGAATTACTACTTTCTGTGGTTTCTTTGACCTCCAGTTCACTTGGATAGATGATGCTAATGTAATCTGCATGTGAATAAAGGATTATTAATTGAAAGCAAGTCATCTATATAGCTATAAGTGAAATTGAATACAACCGCCAATTGTTTCTTTCCTTGCGAAAGCAAACACTGATTGAATTCAGCTTCGTATGAGTGAAGGAAGCGGGGCACAGTTAGTACCCATTGGAATGCCGACAATTTGTTGTGTATGCTTTAACCTTGGATGTGACATATCCAAGCACTCCCCTCCCCCACCTGCACCACCACCACCACACCCCTTTCGGAAATTATTTTGAAATTTAGAAGGCACAAGAAGCCTATTCGTGGATTTTACACCCTGAAATATAGGATAAAATGATCTGTTGATTTATGCTTTATTCTGTAAAAATACGAATATTTGTTTACTTTCCTATTTTACATTAACTCGTAAAAAGTTCCCCGCGGAGGGTTTTACTATACCTTTTTTTCCTGATGTTGTGTGGCTGTGGCAATTTCTACACAGTGTTTGGTCACATACACTTCTGATTTAAGTTTGTTTCGCCTGTATTTAAGGGCATTTACGGCGGGTGTTGCAAGCCAAACAGGAGACGCTCACTTCTCCCGGGCGCCTGGTCTCACGTCTGAATTTCAGGGTCCGTGAATGTCCGCTATGGTATGTTGTTGTAAGTGCCATAGTCATGTGACACCGATTACTTTCGTATTTTACTTCAACATTTTCAGTAATTATCAGGGTTGTGTGTTAATAAATATAGAACATTTATACCTTTTAATTTAGTGCACCATATGCGCATTTCAGGGTTGGGTATTAAACAATTTCACAAGGACATTTTGATGACAAATCATTTAAATTCGACAGTACCGAACCGTTGATTGAATGTATGTGGAAATCTTTGTGACACAGCTGAATCCAAAATTTTCGAGACCCTGAGTAATGAAGCAACATTATTATGAGGGCTGATTGATATGTTGTGAGCCTCATATGTAAGGGTTTAAATTTGGCGGATATGTTGCATTATTTTTCTACATATTTCCCCTCAGTATTTATACATTTATGTCAGCAATGTTTAAAGGCCTCAATGCCACTTTTAAAGAAGTCCTTTTCTTGGCCATTCAGAAAGTCCTTAACTGCTTGTATGACGTCATCATCTGACTGACAGTGGGTACCGGAAATGTCCGTTTTCAGTTTTGGAAATATATGAAAGTCTGATGGACGGCGATCAGGCGAATAAGGCGGATGCTCAATCAATTTAAAGCCACAATCGTTAATGGCAGCCATGGCAATGACAGCCTTGTGAACAGGGATATTGTCCTAATGGAAGAACACACTTTAACGCTTGGGTTCAATATTTTTCTGTAACTGCCTCAAAAGTAATGCATAGTATGTAATCTATCATCAGATTACCATCAGCGTCCCAGAAAACCGAGGCCATAAACTTTCCAGCTGATGAAACAGTCTTTGCTTTCTTTGGCGGGGTGAACCAGGGTGCCATTCCATTGTTTGGTTTTAGGGTGAAATGATGGACCCACGTTTCATCCATAGTAATACATCTCTGGAGAAAGTTAGCAGGATCTACCTCTAAAAGGTTCAGATTAACACGCGACAAAGTGCGCTAAGTATGTTTCTGATAAACTGTCAGAAGTTTTTGGTATTCAACGGGCTGAAAGCTTTCTCATTGCAAGATTTTCTGTCAGAATGGAATGTTTCCTTAGAAACGCCAACTGTACTGACTACATATCTTTCTGTAACTGGTCTGTCAGTCATAACAATATTATGGACTTTATTTACCTTTTCCCTGGTTGCAACATGTGGCAAGCTTTCCAAGACGGGGCCATCCCAAAGGCTCTGTTTGCCGCGCTTAAATTCTGCCACCTATCGTTTTACTGTTGCATATCAAGGGGCGTCTTTCCATAGTGTTGCTGCTATATCAGTATGGATATCCTTAGTTGCTAAACCTTTGTTAAGCAAATATTGGATCACTTTTCTTTCACCGATTTTTTCCATCTAGTAAAAGTCACTTGCCTTGTTTACTTTAGAGTATTACCTCGTTTATATTAACTTACCAAATGATGGTACAGGACCTGAAATAGTCAGGGAATAGTACGGCTGAAAAATGAAAGCTCTGCTAACCTCTTTCAACACAAAGCTCACAACATATCAATCAGCTCTCGTATCATACATTCTGTTTTATACCAAAATCCACACCAGGAATTAAGTCAGAGAGAAAGGTATACTTTGGTAGCTGTCGTAATTTTGAGAAAGATGAGAACTAGTGCATGAATGTGAAATAATAGTGTCACTTAAATAACAAACTGTGCTCTTTTGCATTCACAAATGTCTGGCGGATCCAGGAATTACCAAAAACCGGGGGGCGAATGGTTAATAGCCAAACTTCTCAGCTATTTTTGGTGCAAAATCTGGATTTTTACCAGTAAATATGTGACCAAAAGGGGGACCCGGAACCCACACACCCACACACCCCCCGGCACCCCCTCTAAATCCGCCACTGAACGTATCAACGACCCGTGCAATATTCAACATGGAAAGTGGGGATATCATTAATCAGTATGTTCTTTTTGTGAAAATCATGTGTATTTTTTGGCATACATGCATATACTGGTAGCTACGTCACTGCAGACTAAGGTCTATTTCACTTAACTTCAACAATGTAACCATCGACTCATCCCTCCCACTCGCTGCCAATTTGCTGTTCTCATTTGTCCGGTTTGGGCTACAAGACCGCACTATTTTTAAATAATCAACGCAGAACAAACACGATTTACTTTTGGCACAAAGTTTTTAACATCTCACTTTTGCGTAATTATTTCGGTGAAACCTTGACATATTTAATCTGATAGTTTCTGCTATTCATTCTTATACTACTACTACTACTACTACTACTACTACTACTACTACTAATAATAATAATAATAATAATAATAATAATAATAATAATAATAATATGTCCTGAATTAATTTGCATTTTCTTTTATATCATATATTCAATTAGAGAAAAGTAAATGTCTCAGATTATTCAGACAAAATTCAAAAACTTTTTTTCTATTTTCTAGAGTGATAACGCTTCATATATCCGTCCTTGGAGCATTGGCAGCACTCTGTCTTATAATACACAGGATCAAGTCCTATGTGTCAAAGAAAAACAGTTGTAGATGCAACTTCTGAAACTTTAATTTTAATAGATGGAATATGTCAAAATACTAGTGTCAGTCTGTGTTACAAGCGGTTTACTATTTTCTCAAAAGAATGAAAGACGTCACGTACTCACATCATATGTGGGAAATTTCCCAAAACGTCACTGCATATGGACGCTAAGAAGGTTTTCAAATCCAAAATCGAATGCAAAATAATGGCAATAGTATACATTGGACGCGTGGAACATTAGGCATGGAGAAGTAATCTGTAAAGGGACTTTGTTTCATTCTAAATTAGCAAATAAAGTGTGATTGCAATTCAAAATCAGCTTGCTGCACTAAAATGAATGACAGGGCTTTGAAGCCCAATATATGTCCTATGATAGGTAACAGTGTGGGTGGGCGAATGTGGGTGGGCGAATGTGTGTGGGTGGCCGAATGTTTTAATTTAACTGTTTGCTCGAAAGTAGTCTGTACCCCTGACAGCTCTTCTGCATGAAGGGGATTGTAGTCAGTTTTGAAGATGTACAGATGGACTACGTATATAGGATTGCTGAAACTTAGTTTTACACTGCATTTCATACTTCAGATTCAATTCAAAGTCAAATTATATTGTTTTATATTAGGAAAACTACCACTTGCCTCGATCACGTGATTTGCATGTCATTACAAACTTTACCGCTACGGTGATTTGAAACAAACAGTCTGATTGGACAATTTTTCCCGGAATTTTGATCGGATTTTTCTCTTCTTATCATACGCTTTTAAAGATAAAGCTCACGGACTAATTTGTTACAATGTCGGATTGTATTTTTTGCTTATATAAGAGTAGTTCAGATCTTCAATTTGCAATTTGAGTTAAGAAATTCAATACAAAAATGATCTTTCAGTCATTCTCTATATATTACACCTGTCTGTTTCATCTAATTAGGTCGTAGTCTCCTTCAAGCTAATTTAGAGTAATTAGAAACTGGAACCATTCCATATCATAAGCCTCGCATATCTCAAGAAGCAGAAGGAACTTTGGGGTAAAATTTGGCAACAGTATAGAGTGACTATATATGTATCGTACAGGTGGATCTAGAAATTTTTTGAAAGGGGGGATTGTAGCCTCCTATGACTAATGCTTTGCAATATTCGGTCCGAAAAGGGGTTTGCAACCCTAAAAATGGTCGAAAATTACCGTTTTTGGTAAAAATTTTCCGACCAAAGGAGGTTTCAGGGGTGGCAACCCTCCTCTACATCCGCCAATGAATCGATAAGAATTATTCCTTGCTTGGTTTTCTTTACTAAAACTTCAGCACTGGGCTACGGTGCTTACGAGAGTTATTGGCCTTAACCTAACAGAAAAGAGACACCCGCAAGGTCTGTGACTAACAACATACATTCGAAACGGACACAATTCCTAATAAGGCGATCAAATTCTATTGTGAATAGAAAATGAAAGTCTATAAATAATATTTATTGCAGCGCCCTACTGATAACAGGCGTCAGTGCATTTTGTTACACTAACATTTAAAACATCTAATATGTTTAAACATTATTATAACAAGCTACTCTGACTGGAATGAAATTGCCGAATGATGCAATGTTACAACTGGTTTGTTCAGACTGATATTCCGTTGATGTGTTATAATCTACTTGTTTGACCATGCAAAAACCATTAAAACTACATGTATGACAATTTGTGTGTGAATTCAGAAAACAGAATTTCATAACCGTTCCGTCAAATTGTAGTGTCATATAAATGTACTAAATAGGATTTTGGGATACTAGATGACCATGTTAATCCATGCCTGAAATAAGAATATTATGTCATTATCCATACATCTCATATAATAGTAGTAGTTATATCACATGACCAAACCACTAGTTATATCTCGCTATTTGTGTAGTGTTAAACATTACATTCATTGATTTTCACTTATTTTTGTAGTATTAAACATTACATTCATTGATTTTAACTTAGTAGCGAAAATAAGTGTAAAAATTGATCTTAAATAATTTTGGACTTTGCAAGGTAATCCTATCAGATTTTAGACTCATCAAAACCTTTAAAATCTCATACAAGAACAAAATTTGAAGTGCTTGCAGATGCATCCGAAATGAAATAATCTTGACTTCGATTGGATATCATCATTAAAAGGAATATAGATTAAACGTCAAGCGTGTTTTGACCTTATAAATCGAGTGGTGTTAATCGAATTGAAGAAGTATGCAGGAAAGCCTATCAGGAAGAAGTTCCAGACTGGCAGCATTCAAGCCAAAAGTTGATAATTTAAATAACACATATCAGTATGGAATAACATTTATTTGTTATTGCTTCAAGTAACTCCAAATATAAAGGCGGCACCTGTCTGGTGCATGGTAACAAAATTGTGTCCTGTTCTACAAACCCACACGAAGCAGCGAATGATTTTTATTTGCCGAGGTGGACCGTGACCCGGGGTGCCGAGGTGGACCGTGACCCGGGGTGCCAAGGTAGACCATGACCCGGGTTGCCAAGGTAGAACGTGACCCGGGTGCCGAGGTGGACCGTGACCGGGGGTGCCGAGGTAGACTGTGACCCGGGGTACCGAGGTAGACCGTGACCCGGGGTACCGAGGTAGACTGTGACCCGGGGTACCGAGATAGACCGTGACCCGGGGTTCCGAGGTAGACCGTGACCCGGGGTGCCGAGGTAGACCGTGACCCGGGGTACCGAGGTAGACCGTGACCCGGGGTACCGAGGTAGACTGTGACCCGGGGTGCCGAGGTAGACCGTGACCCGGGCTGCCGAGGTAGACCGTGACCCGGGGCCTCGGTTCATATCGTGACATTGGGCCATGGTGTATATTGTCTCATCCGACAGATAGGAACGCAGAAGTTGATAAATCATCTTGGAGAAATTCGAGCCGACAACCGGCAAGGCACATCCTAGCCGACGACCAGGATAATAAATACGAACAGACAACCAGGATGATAGATTCGAACCGACGGCCAGAATGATAAATCCGAGCTGACGACTGGGTTGATAAATCCTAGCCGACGACTAGGATAATAATTCCCAGCCGACGACCAGGATGATATATCTTAGCAGACAACCAGGATGATAAATCCGAGCCGACAACCAGCAGGATTATAGATACAAGTCGACAACTAGAATAATAAGTCAGAGTCGACAACCGGGATAATAAATCAGAGTCGACAACCGGGGTAATAAATCAGAGCCGACGACCGGGATGATAAATCCAAACCTACAACCAGGATGATAAATCCAAGCGGACAATCAGGATAATAAATCAGAGCCGACGCCCAAGATGATAAATTCGAACCGACGAACGGGATGATAAATCCGAGTCGACAACCAGGATGATAAATCCAAGCCGAAAACCAGGATTATAGTTCAGAGCCGACGCCCCAGGATGATGACTCTTAACCGACGACCGGAGTGATAAATCCGAGCCGACAACCTGGATAATAAATCCTAGCCGACGACCGGGATCGAACCTGGGACCTAAGATTTGAACTCCAGTGAGATACTACTAGACCAACCTGCCAATGTATGGAGAACGAAAGTAAATTCATAATCGCCATCTTTTATTTCATTTTATTTCAACTCTAATATTATATCGTAGGAAATCTGTTGTATTGTATCTATAGTGAAGTGAGACGAAAAGAACATAGGTACTTACTAGTCCGAGATTCTCTGCCCTTCTCCCGCTTTTGATATCGGCGGCCTAGCTCTCCCACAAACCGCCAATATCAAAAGTAGGAGAAAGGCAGAGAATTTCGGATCAAGGTACTTACACAACACGTTCTCTCTCATTAAATACATTTTCAATCCCATAGTGAGAGGGTGTTTTGCGTGTAGAAAACTTAATAAAATTGTCTCGAGCACGAGCCCCTAGTATCCTGAATTTCGTACAAGACAGTAAAAACCGAGGTCCCGTGTCATGGTAGGCGTGGCATGTAAAAGATCCCTCATTGCTTCAAGTGGGACTGTCAAAAAGAAATAAATTTCTGTGCAATAAATCAAGCAATTGCCGTCACTCTATACGTGAAATAATCGTGGAGTGACGTGAAACAACACTCAGTCAATCCAAGGAGAGGACGCAGATCGCAAAGGCCATATAATCTCTCTCTCTCTCTCTCTCTCTTATGTCCAATATCTAGATTTCACTTTACCTTTACTTCTTTAGGTGTACAACCTAAATCTATTCTATGACATATGTCTGTCACACACCTTAAATCTTTGATCTCACAGCATGAGTGATTGAAAAGGTAAAGTTACATAATCCTTGTAGGAAAGGTAATAACACAGCACCTGGACACGTGTAAACAAAGCTGTCGTACCAGGAGTGGTACCAAGACACTGCAAATCAATTTTTTCCGACGAAGAAAGTAAATTCGATTGAAGTACACAATACATTCCATTGCAAGAGCAACAGCGTTAGGCAATAGTGGAATGCATACACCTAAATGCATACAGTGGCCAGCATGTGTCTAAATTAAATTTGTAAGTAACAAGAACCGATCAATTTATAATCTTAAACCCGGAATAGTCAAATGGTTTGCGATTCTTCTCTTTCCGTCCTTTCGTTGCAAGACTCGAAAACATACGAGGCTAAAATCAGCATTGCCACCCAGGGACTACTGCAGATTCGAACCTCTCCCAGCACGAGAAGTGATGCGAGCGGCCTTTACCGCGAGACTGTTGATATTCAGGTGGAGTAGGTGTATCCTGCTCGGCTAGACATACCCGCCAGAACATTAAGACGTAGTATTTCAATGCTGAACACATTGAACTGAATATCACACACCATTCTGTTTTAATTGCTCAATAATACATTATGAGATGGGTATAAAACTATAGATAAACCCCTTAAAGGGAATCCTTTCTTTAGATCTACTCTATCAAATATCCCGACCAAATTCACGACTATCCACTATATAACAAAAAACCCATTGGATATACATTATTCACTTGTAAACATTTTAAAGAACATAATAAATTTAGAAAGTGTGGAATCATTTTCCAGTAAAGAGTCACATTTAGAAACTATCCCAAACACACAACTACTCCTTCTTGAGCACTTATATTTAACTTTGCATTTTAAATGGCCTATCCGAAGTTTGCATTCACTAACGAGCGTGCCTTCGTTATCTTCATTTCCAACTGATGATATTCTACGGGAAAGATCTAGCTAATGAACACTTCTATAATTTATTTATCTTTTATTGTAATCAAATCTTTTACAATATCATTTTAAGTTCTAAAAGAAGAAAACATACATACAATTAATACATTATAAACAATATACAAGAAAAGAATATGAAAATGTACATTAAATTTGTGTCAATAACAGTGGCGGATTCTGAGAGACGGAGGCTCCCTCCTCCAACCAGAGAGAGAGAGAGAGAGAGAATATCTTGTATTTATCATCCGATAATCGTACATATACTCGACTTCTCCAAGTCATTTTAGCAAGGTTTAACGCTTCAACCCCAATCCCTCCCCTTTCCGATTGTAAAGCATACATGGCAGGTTGAAACCCCCTTTCTCAAACATCTCTGTCCATAGATGCTCCTGCATTGTCCAGTAATGTGGGTAAGAAAAGGCAAGTGATGATGGCGGATGTAACTATGCAGCTGAGTCAACTGGATGACAAAATACACCATAGGTACAACCAGAATAACAAAGTATGGAGAATTCATGAGTAACATCATAAAAGCTTCGATTATACGGCACCTGCAATACTGACTAAGTAAGGCCACATCAAATTTATTATTAGTTCTTCAAGAGCGACCGCACCTAAAATTGCCAATTTTAAATTTTAATATTAAAAAAATAATCCCGCACGAATTTTCCAATCGAACGCCAAGAGCTATTTTTTCCTTCTAGATTTGACACTATGCTTCCTGAATATGCTTTAAAAAAGATGTTACTGGTCTTCATAAACGACCTGATAGATTCCCGAGTCAGAATTGTACACCAAATTCATGATGATTTGCGTTTAAAGGCTTCAAATGGAGTCATTTTTATTACTTAAGACATCGATATTCTCAAAATGAGGCAGATCTTATAAATAACTTCCGTAACTCTATAGGTCCTTATTTTGTTAAACTTTTGTAATTTCAACTTCATTTTGAAAATTAATTTAATTTGTTTTTGCGCCCGCTCGCCCCTTAAAATTATCAGATATGCCTGAAGAACTAATAATTAATTTGGTGTGGCCTAGGGTGAAAATGCACGACTGTCAAATTGCAGAAGTTTCCGCAAGAGGGGCTAAGCGGTCCCCAGCCTCTTGTCTCTCTCCTAACTTCAAAACCTGGATCCGCCAAAAGTTATTTAGAAATGGATTAACAAAAACTGCAACACTTGTTATGACATCGTTTTAGATCATTGTGATAAGTTTGGTTTAATGATCCATGTAACCGCTCTGCAGAAAAGTCTCTTAGTTTGTTCTGGAAATCTCTCTGATTTTTTTTCTTTCTAAGTTCTAAGTTTTATCGAAGTCCTTCCATTAATCCTATCTTGATCTAACATAGAAATAGCGACCCCTACTTCTCATTTTAGCCTTGAAAAAAAGATTCCCATATAATCATATCCTTTGATATTTGGGGGGGGGGGGGGGTTATGTGTGGTTTTTTGTTTTTTTTTTTTTTTTTGTTTTTTTTTTTTTTTGGGGGGGTTTTCTTTTTCTTTTTTTTTTTTTTGTTTTTTTTTTTTACAATAACATTATGCGTCATGAATTTGTTTCCGGAAAGGAACAAAGAACAATAAGCAACACTTCTCATGCCACCCTTTAAGGTTACTCGGAGACATTTTATTTGTTGATATATGCAGTCTTCCTTATGAAAAACGAAAAAGTTTGTTAAAGAATGATGCCTTGTGTGTGGATCTTGATTACGTCATCCCTACCAAAATCATCAAAATCCCCTCAGTGGTTTTGAATAAACTGGAAATGTGAAGAGTTCACAAACGGAGACGGTCGAGGGAGCGGCCCTATTGCACACAATCAGGTAAGCAAAAAGCAGTAAAATTTTTCATTTTATAATACTTCTCTATCCCCTGATAAATACTCCAAATTTATAATTATCCAACATTGATGATTAGTACATATAGAGTTCCTTTGCCAAACATGGTTAATGTCTGCAGAATTCTCTTTGGTTCATCATTTTTTTATGACATGGTGTTGTAGAAAAACAAAAATCATCAAAATCCCTTTACAGTGCAAGTGCTGTGGCATTCCACGACAGGTACAACGTGTCTCAGCATACTGAAAAGCTATTCTTCTTCAATACTGTTCTCTCTATGGTAGCATATATTTGCCGCCCATATGGAAGATACATGTTGACTGGTTAGAAAATCATGTAGACTTGTTATACGTTATATGTCTACTTGTCAAAAAATAATGTTGAATATATATATATATATATATATATATATATATATATATATATATATATATATATATATATATATATATATATATATATATATATATATATATATATATATGGACAGATGTTAATGATAGCTTGAAAATGCTATGTAGACTTGTAAGCAAATTCTTCCGATATGGAAAATAGACACATAACAAGAATGTCTGACAACTCGGCATAAAGATCTGACAACTCGACATGAAAAGTTGACAACTTGACATAAAGTTTGGCAACTCGATCGATATGTAGATCTGACAATTCTACGTGAGGATTTGACAACTCGACATGAAGATTTGAGAACTCGACGCGAAGATCTGACAACTCGACGTGAAGGTTAGACAATTAAGCATGAAGTTCTGACAATCTGACGTGAAGGTCTGACAACTCTACAAGAAAATTTGACAAATTGACATGAACCTTAAGATCTGATGACTCTGCATGAAGATCTGAGAAGCTGACGTGAATATATATAGGTAGCGGAAGCATTTCAACAAATTTCTCCAAAATTTTCATTCAAGAAAAAGATAAACGAATTATGACTGAAATACAAAAAAAAAAAAAAAAAAAATTAACAAATCTTTCTTTTTTATTTGAAGGAAAACAATTTTATAGAGAAATTGTATGAAATAGATCACCTTAAATCAACATTTAATCTCATTGCAGTAATTAATAATTCCATAAATTAAATGATAATCAATATGGCAGGGGTGTTAATGATGAATTTTGCGTAACTCTACAAAACATACCAAAATACAGAAAATATACCTATTTTGAATATTTCGTGACTCTTTAGAATAAAAACACAAATATAATAAAGATTGTTGTTTCCATTTCTTGTATCATGCGCCATTTTAATTTCTTAACCATAAATTACAGGTTCTCAAATACAAAGACTACATTTTGAGAAAGAAAATAATTAATTAATTCGTTTTAATTTCCATGAATTAAATGTATTCAGAGATAGAGAACTAAAGTTATTAACAGAATACATTTTATTCATTTTAATTATTTTGATACGAAAAATCGGACAGGATGATATGTAAGTGGCGCTGGAAGGAGATCGAGGAGGAAGTGGGAGGTAGGGATGTGAGGGGGCAAGAGTGCCAACCCTTTGTTTGTCCCCTTTTATTTGAAGAGTGTAATCTTAATTGTCAAATCTTCCATATTCACTTTGAGAATTGATTTCGGCGTTGCATCGTTAGACATCACTCTTTATCCGCAGTGTCGAAATCAAGTGCGCTAAATACACGTACAAAGTCTTTAATATGAGGTTCCCCTTCAGAAGGGGGTGCGGGAGGGGGATACTCAACCTTTTATCCACTAATCACAATGCAAATAAAGCTAACCATTAATCCCCCACCAGTTATATGCTCATTGTGACTAAAAGGTTTACATTTCCGAACTTTCTGGTATAAAAATAGTTTAAAATCTATTGATGTCCATGACACGGGTAGTATTCCCACGATATTGAATAATAAAAAATAGTTCACACTATGCACAGGAATGAGAAAAGAACTGTTGTAATAATGGCTGTAAGTTACCACATTTATCGTTATTTGCCCAATCACGATCGGTCAAGGGTTTATGAGCCTTAAATGTTAAATCTTGAAACCCTGGATTTGATAAAAGAAAGAAAGAATGAAAGAAAGACAGAAAAAAAAGAAAGAAAGAAAGAAAGAAAAGAAAGAAAGAAAGAAAGAAAGAAAGAAAGAAAGAAAGAAAGAAAGCAAGAAAGATCATAACAAAGAGATTACCGCCCACGTATCGCTTGAATTATTGCAATTATCCAAGTGTAACAGATCGTGAAGACCCAGTTTTTACCCTACTTTAAAATCGTTTACAATAAATGTCACTAAATTTTCCTGAGATAAACTTGTTTGTTGTTTATTGCTATGTTTGTCAAAAATCGGTGGTGTATCCAGCTTTGAAAATTTAATCAGTCAAAGCTAAATGGAGAGAGAAACAAATTTTATAAACTATCATTATTAGAGTTTTGCTTCTTTAATTTGATTTTGGATGTCATTGCCGCCTTTATGCCAAAAAGACCGCCAGTTTTATTTACTGTATCCACCTCTGTGTGTTTCAAGATTTAAGGTATATGTTATCTAAATTCCTATAAACTGTGAGTCAGTAACAAATTCAGAAAGCTGTTATTTATTTAAAGCACAGGGTTTTAAAGCATGAATTTGAATCATACATATAATATGTACCGTGGATGATTTGACCTGGAAAGAGAGAAATTGGGGGGTGGGGGGGGGGTGGATTTGCAAAAAAAATGAATATGATTTCACTGACTCATCTTTTTAGATAAGAAAATTTAAAATTACAATTCTAGGTACTGCATGCTATATTCATCAAGTACATCTTCATCATCATCGTCGTCGTCGTCGTCGTCGTCGTCATCGTCGTCATCATCATCATTGTCTTCATCGTGGTTATCAAATCACCGTCGTCGCTCTCCCTTTCGTTTTCAACATTAATGATTGTCTGATCAATGCACGTATGATTTTCCATATCGTCTGAATTTGAAAAAAAGAAAGAGCAAACCTTAAAAATATGACTCAAATACACTTATGGTCAAATATACCTTCCTGTGTAAAACAACATATATATAGGCAAATGAAAAAAAAAATCAAGATCAGAGCCAACCACGTGATTACACCTACCAATCAAAAACTGGAACCTATACAGGCACGGTAATACATTAGCACTATATTGAATACACAACCTGCATTGAGAGTTTACCTATTGGTAACCTATATTTCTCGTTTTTATTGGATCTTAGGAGAATAAGTGATTGACTGATAAAATAATAGATATCATACTCTTTATGGATTGTGAAGTGATTGATAATGGAATTATTAAACTTTATTTGGTGTTTTTGATTGGAATTTAAGTGTATATTTTACAGGGATCGCACTAGTGTTCCTTCTGTCACGGCAGAGAAGCACCCGTGTGTACCTCCGTGAAAGATGATGGAACTGGAACCAGTAAACATACATACCAACAATCAAGTTCCTCAGGTAAGTGTTTTGAACGGTTTGTCACCTAGATGTACAGTGGAACATTCTTTGATCCAGAAATTAAAGTGGATCATAGTTTGCTTAATTGAGCATGACGATTTTGGTGTTTTGGTCTTATTTTCAGATATATAGTTCGGGTCTAGTCGAGAAATTTTGAAGTAAAGAAAGTTGTTTGCATAAATTTATTTCTGAATGAACGTGGTATGTGAATACAAGGAATGTTGACATAAAGCGGCAAAGGTCATGAGCACCTGTGTTACCCGGAAATGACCCCGAATGATTAAATACACAAATTGCGCACGCATAATATCGTGACGTCAGTTTCAATCTCGCTGATTCACAACTTGTTCCTGTTTGTGGCTTTTCATCATAGAGAAGACGATTCCAGAACAAAGCATTTGACTGTTTTCGTTTAGGTTGAAGAAAACTTGTCAACAAATGAGCTAGGAGAGAGTAAGAGTAGAAAAAAATGAAAATGGTCGCTTCGTGAGTGTTGTCACACCGCACGTGCGGCAAGATGGTGGTCAAATTCTTTTATTTCGTCAGAGGAAAATAACATTCATTCATTCCAGAATCCAGTACTAAGTTGTATATTTTCCAATTTGCTATTTATAACTCATGACTAATAATCATTCGCAGTGCAGAGAAAAAATAACAATATTTACGCTCTAAACTTTGGGGATAGGATAAGAATAATTTCTATTGAAACGGTCGGCTCATACCTTCACCACCGTTTCTATTTCACCATTCATATTTTGTGTGGGAAAACTTTGCTGATAGAAACCGGGTCATTGCATCCAAAAAATTGAGTGACAGGCACAAATCACTTACCTTTTCAGCTAATTAAATCCTTAACTATTCATATTAATCCATTTTCTTGTAAAACAATCCATGTATACTCGAATAAATACATTAAAAAATATTTGGTGTATTTCTCCATTACTTTCAAACAGCCATGTTCAAACTAGATTGAGTGCGCATGTGTGAGGCCATGAGGTTAAATAGGGAAAAAAATTAAAGCCTAATTTTTTTTCATAAAATCCTGCCAATTAAATTGTAGATATCTTAAAAACACTTTAAATACAAATACTTAATAAATGTCTAGGAATATTTCAGTGAAAAAACAACCCTTTTCTTCATTTTTATAACCATGTTTCCCTTGGATGCCTCCAGTAATTAGAACTCTTCAGCCAGTGAAACCACATATTGACATAATTTTAAATGGCTATTTGGAAGTAGTAGAGAGCTACACCAAACATTTTGTGATGTATTTATTCGAGTATACATGGATTGTTTTTACAAGAAAATGGATATATATGAATAGTTAAGGATTTAATTAGCTGAAAAGGTAAGTGATTTGTGCATGTTACTCCATTTTTTGGATGCAATGACCCAGTTTCTATCAGCAAAGTTTTCCCACACAAAATATGAATGGTGAAATAGAAACGGTGGTGAAGGTATGAGCCGACCGTTTCAATAGAAATTAGGATAAGAATTAACCTTTTCAGTTTTGTTTATTAGTAAACAAAGAACAAAGCCATGATTTTGAAAGAATATTTCACAGATGGATTGTTGCAAATTGCAATTGTTTTGAGCTTATTGCGTACAGATTTGCATAACTACATCAACAGTAATTTAGTGCAATATCCGGAAGTGCAAGACATCATCTTGGGGCCTACTGCTGCAATATCACAAACAAACTTTCATAGCTATGACAACCAGTTGCATTCGTTTCATGGTAGCCTTAAACGACTTGAAAATGAAGAAAGTTTCATACTTCGAGACCTACGGTCATTAAGCAGACTTAGTAATTATCAGATTTTCAGCCAAAATTTGAGAGGTTTTCCTGCTTTTCTCGTCGGACTAACAGGCAATAGTGAAAATACATTTCAAACATCAGGCACAAGTACTGTGACTATTCCTGCAACAGCATCTTTGGTTGAAACAAATAATAACAGCACAAACAACTCCACTGATGAAGGTGAAGAAGAATCACATTCAAGTCTTCTAACAACACTTCAAGATTTAGAAACTGATGAAGGTTTTGAAGATGTTGTTTTCGGAGCAGATCATTTGCAAAGAGTTCCCAATGATAGTGACGATTTGACTCATGAGGTATTGATCAACAGTGTCGTGATTTTTTCGATAGGTTATAGTTATGATCTATTTGCTTTTCAGATTGCCGCTTATAAATTACAACTGATTAAGCATGCAGTAACAGGGCTTTTTTTCTACTCATTTTATGACCGATATTCGGCTATATTCCCAATTGCAAATTGTATCTTTTTTCCCAATTTTGGGCAAGAAATTCCCAATCATGAGCACAGAAAAAAATCGTAAATTTGTCGTAAAATATAGGTATTTGCAAGAAAAGTGTCCAATCATAACTTCCAAGCGCACAATTGATAGAGACAATCATAAACAATCTCTTGTGTCGTTTTAAGAAGCGCACAAAAGACTACGAACTTGTAATTGACGTAGCGAAAATCATGTACTAAATTGTAAATGAGGAACCATGACCGAAGCGTAATTCGGCGCAGATAAAATCAGATAGCGTTTTATCAAAAGCAAACTAGCAAAGCGCCTCGCCATGCCTTTTTAAGCGGCGCCATGCCCTTTTTCTGAGCACCATGTCCTTATTTTTCTTAAGTTATGAATTTATCATTTTATGAGACTAAAGAAGATCGATCTTCATCCATGTAATATGAAACCCTAAAAAAGATCGTTATTTATGGGGCCAGTATATTACGAATATCGCATCGGACATGCCCTCTTTAGAATTTGGTAACATTTTCCGCTAAATTTAAATATCATCCGTAACCAGCGTACTGTACTGCCTGCTACTTTTCGGATGTTAATTAGGGCACTTTAATTAATGTTACCTTCTTAGGTTTAGATTACATCTGTAGATCTACATGAACAGAGTTTGACACGGTTGTCTGAATGCCGAAATAGTAATTATGCAGGTCAAAGTCCCATCTGTTTTCTGTCAGATATTAAAGAAGATTAAAGGATGTTTGTCCCTTAAAAGCAATTAGGCCTATTCTAGGATTGTAATGTCGTCTCTGAATATCATATTACCGAATTCGTTTACATAGCCGGTCACGATCGCTTAGAAGCTTCACTCATACAAACAAAAACTACCAATTTTAAATGCTTTACTTAATTTCATTTAACTAATTTTCTCAATTTGACACAAAATATTTAGGATCTACTCTCCGCATATCCTCTGATAATTTTGAACATTGTTTAGTAATTCCGATGAAAATGATATTTCAGAATATCTTTTATCACTTGATACAACAATATCATCATAAGTAGTTGCAACAAGAGGAGCAAAAACTCACAAAGTGTATTCACACTATCAGACGTATATCGTTTTTTTTTACATCAAAGAACTGAACAACATAACTGATTATAAAACATGACTTTTTTAGTATTTCTAGAATCAGTAGAATATTTACTATCTGTAAGTCAATAAATGTGAATGAATATTAACCATTATAATTCATTACTAGTATTTATGTACTTTGAACTGAGAATATTATTTGGGCCAGCAATTTATTTACAAAGAGAGCATCATATAAAGCAGTCATAATACTAAAGTAACTAATAACCCAAAGGGACAGATACACTTTATATTTCGCATTAATGCTTCCAGCAATTTCCTCTAAGATTTTGAATTTCAATTATTCAAATGTAAATCACACTTCCTACATGTAGCAGATCCAGGAATTTATTTATTAAGAAAAATTGGGTGGATGGGGGAGGCTGAGAGAACTTTTTGGTTTTTTTTTTCTCTGTAGAAGCACAAATAAACAAGAAGTTTGAAATTACTAATTAATATCTTTCTTTTATATTCTAACAACAGTACATATATAATATCTTATCATATTTTATTTTTAAAAATTCCCAATTTGGAGCAAAAATGCCGCAAAATTCCCAATTCCAGTGCCATGGGCCATGTTCCCAAAATAGTGAGAAAAAGCCCTGAGTAAAATATATATCACAGTGACCAGTACATGTAAAAGAATTCTTTCTTCACCCTTTGAATTTGCACCTTATGTCTACTTATTACTGGTAATTTAATTGCCATTCAACGTTCATAAAAATCAAGCTTTCAGATTTAAATTAAATTTAAGTTCACGTTTAGCACTCACAGCTGGAAAGTCCATTGCAAAGGAATAAATTTTCTATGCGATGCTTCAGGCAGATGCCATCAACATATATGTGAAATAATTGTCGAGTGGCAACAACAAACAATAATCAATTGGTCAGTTATAGGGATGAAACAGTAATCCTGCCAGTCTCTGTGAAACCCACCTGACCGCCTGACATTTCTAGTAAAAAATGGTTTGAATAGGGATCAGGCTTGGGCTTTTCAATAAGAAAGATTTTAGGAGGTGATTTAGAAATTTGAGGAATATCATTTTGAGCACCGTATGCATGAATGTGAATGGTAAATTCAGAATGAGAGGAGAATTCAACTGGCGATTTCCATTATTTGAAGCGGCGGTATTTTGTTGGATGTTGGCACTTATTGAAATCCCTACTCAGTTAGATGTTTCACTATCATCATATTGAAATATGAAGCTTTGCTAGACAAATGTCTTGTAAAGCCTACATTGTGTAGGAAAGTTTGGCACATGTTGAGTCCTACCCCACAATACATTACGTATATTGTGTGGATATACATGCATTTATACGTGTGTATATGTATTATTATACACAGTCATTATCAATGATGTAAAATGTCCAATAGATCACTTTCTGGTGTTGAAAAAGGCGGTCTGAATGTCCGAACTGATGTAAAAGCGTAATTTCATTTAAAAAAAAAATGATGATTTTCACAGGTGATGAGGAAGTCAGTACTGCCTTACTGGTCATTAGCCCAAATACATTGTAACTTAGTTAGAAAGCACACAATTCCACTACCTGTATATTGCTCATGTAATTCCATCTCTCATCATGTGTTGCTGCTTCAGTTGGTGTTTTGGACTAGGAGTTGTAGAGGTCTGACTGGTTTTGTGTACATAGTATATGATAATGAAAGTCATAACACATGCATGATGTAGAAGTTCATGCTACATGTAGTTTAAAAAAAAAAAAAGAGATTCTGATCATGTTGTGCACCTTTGTTTCAATCTGATGGTCAGGACTTTGGTCGTTTAGGGAGAAAAAATGTCTTTTGGATCAAGATTGGATAGAAAATCAAGACCCTATAAGATTTTCATAGTGATGATGCAGTAAATCAAAATCAAAAAGATCCCTCACTTCCTTGGGACTCAAGAGGGTTGATTGGATAGGATTAGGAAAAGACTTCATGTACGGGGTCGTGGCATGATGCAGTACGCAGATGCTGCAGAAGGCAGGTGCTGTCAGTATGTAAGTGAAATAATCTTGGTGAAGTGTTAAGCTATTTAAACAAACAAAGCACCATACACTATACATACATATATATATATATATATATATATATATATATATATATATATATATATACATGTACAATGTATAGATGTAATTGTTAGCATGCTCATAAACTAAGTAATACTTTGGGTAAGAGTGATAGTGAGTTCCTTTTGGTACATGTACATGAAGGTGCTGTTACATTAGTAGCCAGTACTACATACATGTACATGTACATTTGTAGCCACACCTGTCATGAATAACTACAACTCTGCTATGTACAGATATGAATATAGTTTTCAGCGGTGTTTACTGATAACTTTGTTTTCTCGCCACGGTTTTTATGTTATGGTGTTGTCCGTGTGTGCATCCATCTGAGGTCATGTTTTACAGACTTTTTTCTGCAGTCTTTTAGGGTATTGGATTGAAACTTGGCATATAACTTTGTCATTGAGGGAAGGTACCAGTATGATTTTGTATGATTGACTTGGTTAACTTGCTAGAGTTATGGCCCTTGAAAATTTCATAGATTTTTATTACTCCTTGCATAGATTTGAGTAATATTTTACAGAATTGGTCTTTACTTTGAACCAAAGTTATATCTGCAAGGTAGAGGTCACACTGCATTCATGTATGATGGGTAAATCTTTACAGTCTTGTTCATAACATTTTACCCATTGCACAGATTTGAATAATATTTCACAGAATTGTTGGCAAAAGGGGGAATGTTTCCATACTTTAAAATTCATCCTTTCAAACTAAGTGACGGGTGTACTGTGCCATGCTAGGCATTGCTCTGGGGTTGATTCTGTATTCCAGAAAACATTTTCCTAGTTTTGTTTTAAATAATAGATTCTGAATCACACACTTCTTAAATCTTACATTATTGATGCAATAAAACCTTTTTATTGATTCAGATCCAGATAATCTTGTCTTATCAAATCAGTAAATAAATTGCCTGATAATAATAATTGCATACACAGTAGTAAACATGTATTTTTACTGTTTTAAAATAACTTTCGAGATTGAATTAAATTGTGTTACTGGTAGATACTAAATATCACAGTATTTGTAGAAAATCATCAACATGTTTATATCAAGGAACACTTTGTGTACAGATATGAGATATTCATTCCTAATAGAAAGTGATATAAGTACTGGAAGACAACATTGAAACATAGGATTATGCTGAAGTCAAATCCTTCACGAGGGACCCATTTTATAAGATCTAGGCTTCCCCGCCCCTCTAAATCTGAAGTATGTATGCAAGTCTTTCTCTTGAATTGTGGTCATACTTTCCAAGTCTGTGTACCATTGTGTATTGATCCTTATTTTTAGTTGGATTGCAAAGTAAATCTGGCTTATAGATTGATGATGTCCTTTTGTCTGTCCATCTGTCTATGATTTTGGCAACATTTTGGTTAAAGTTTTGGGTTTAAGCAAACTCTCAGCAGTTAAGAGGAGGATATATATAATATTTCACACATAGGTTCCTTATGTCCAGAGCTTTCAACTTTTGACCTAGTGACCTTAACCTTGGAGTTTGACCCACTTTTAAGAAACTTTAACTTTGGCTGTATTTTTTGAATCAATAGGGATAGGGCTTTGATACTTCACACATAGGTTTCTTATGACAAGTCCTTTCAATTGATACCATGACGACCTTGTGACCTTGACCTTGTTTTGAGTTTGTTTTGAGTTTTCTGTGCAATCCGGCCATACTGTCTTAAGCGGTTTCTTGTTAGTTAATATTATTGTAGTCGTCATTTCAGATTTGTATCCCATAACCTCATCTTTGATTTACTATTCAGGTCCAGCTCTAGTGTTGTGATAGTGGACATCTGTAAATGTAGACCCACTAGTCCTCTTTTGTTGATGACAGTCCTCACCAGTGTTGTTATATTATTGGTGCACACATAAAGTGTTGTGGTACTTATTTTCAAGAAGTAATATCAATGTATTTCCTAATCCTGCAAGTTTTGCTGTATCTGATATTATAAATGGTTACATAATAGACAATGCAGTTATTCCATGCAAATGTTCAGTTTTATTATTTTCCCAAAGGTTTTTTCTTCATTCTACTTATTTACTATTGATGTAATTCCCAACCTGTTTATGAATTAATCTACAAGAAGAGAGATTTACGTGGGTGGGGGTAGCAGTAAGAGAAACTGCACTGATGTACCCCTACCTGACTTGTGGTTATTTTTACCTCTTTAGTTGAAGTCTGAGAAAGTCAAAAATAGCAAATAGTCGGAAAGAGATTCATAACTATAGTCAGGGTAGGAGGTTATACTGTTTGTCATAGAGTAGGTTGCATCTTTCAAATAATTGATATAGATCTGTCTACATGTACATCCATGGGTTTTATTTTATGTGGTTACATGATGGCCTATATAATTGTAGGCCTTGGGATCCCCCAAAATAGAATTTTGATTTTTCTCCTAACTTAGGGATGTACCTTAACATACGTCTGATAAGTAATGACTTTCTACCGTGGGTTTTTACTATCCATTCAGTATTATTGGTCATCGAGATAATACTGTGTACCTCTTGATGTAATGGCAGTGTTGGTCTCAAAGTCTTAATAGCCAAAGTAGAAACATGAGACATGTGACCCGAACAAAGACTTCATTGTTGCCTTGCAATTTTAGCTGGGTATACCCATTTCAAATCTAGGTGTGCCTCTTTAGAAAAACAACACTAGTAGGCCAAGGAAATAAACAAAACGTTCTGAAAGGATCGGATAAACGACGATAAAAATAGATATGCTGGTCTATATATAAAGATTGAAAATAAATTGCCCCAATTTTTTGTCTGTTTTCTTATTAGTGCAAAATTTCAACTGGGAAGCTATGGAAATGGAATTATATATTAATTTATAATTCTAAAGTTAATTTCCGAAAATTGTCAAACAGAAGTGAAATTTTGTAAAAACACGCAAGTAGGCGGATCCAGGAAAATGTTTTTCGTTGGACATTAACACTGAATGACATACTCGCAAGTTAACCCTCTGTTACTCTCTCAGTTCTCTACTGGAATTTCCGCAGTGTTACCCTTTCTTAATTTTGAAATCCTTTTGTTACTACGTGAAAATGTAGATCTACACAGAATGCATACATGTATATACATTTTTTTTTACCAAGTTTATCATTTGTCACCATGATTGCATGGCTATTGCACCAACTTGAAACGTAATGCAGTCGGGTATTAATTTTCATGGCGCATGAATTATTCATGAATATCGATACCCAGGCGTTTTCCCGGTACAATACTTAATCATCAAGTTCATGGTTTGGACCTTTATTTGGTAATGCATCTTAAGATGTTAAATGCTTCACTATGAATAATTGTTTGATATAGTTAAGCTGAGGGTGTATACATGTAATATAGTTGGTTTCGTGCTCAACTTTTTGGTGAAGTGTTACTTAAAGACTCGAGTTCCACTGCTGGCACGGTGTGGTCGAAATTTGACGTCAGAAAACCAACTGGCAGATTCGAGGGATCATTTACGCCCATTTTGTTACACGAAAGCTGTTTGAATTTTTGTTACATGTACGTCGTATGCAGCTCTTCATTTCTCTTTTCTTTTCTTTTCTTTTTTTTTTTTTTTGAATGAGAAAGCAACTTTGTTTTGTTTTTGTTTTACCAAATGCTTTTCTGATAGGACGATGGTGACATATACACGTGATATAGTGCAAAATTTTGTTTGATTCGAGTGAGTCACTTATAATCACGTTTTCTACCTTGATTCTTTATCGAAGATTTAGAAGTGGTGAGATTTTTAAGAAGATGCACGTAAGTTGTGAATACAAGCTTACAGTAAAAGTTAAGGTATAAAAATGGTGCATGATACGGCAATGACGAATTGTACATTTTCGCTCTTGTCTGTGGTTTTGGGGTATTTGATCATTATATAATGTCGTAAATTGTAAGAAAAGAAAGAGATCGAACTGACCGCTAACATGCATAGCATGCTGAACTCATAAAAAGAAATCAGAAAAATATTTTACTTGTACTGCAGTTACGGTTCCGACAATAGGCAGTTGAATTGAGGATTGTCCCTCGTGTTGTTTAGTTGCGGTTTTTTATTCAACACACAATCAGTTCTATCGAAGAACAAACATTTTAGATCTGTAAGCAAACCTCACGTTAAGGGAAATTATTATAACACGTTAATTAAATTGAGAGGTCATAAGAATATAATTAGATGTAGAATAATTGATCAAAAGGTACCGCACTACAACTGTAGTTGTAATATTTCATCTATCATCGGTAATTGCGATAGGGATAGTTATGTAGTTTCTTTTCTAGAGTTTTGGTTAAGATGTTTGCTTGCATTGCGGTCGACCTGGTTCGATCATTCTATGAAATCACCTTGTTTCATGGGTTTATCAATTCTTTTTTGATGACAAAACCAAAAATATCAAACCTGAGTTTAATGTTGGCCTTTGTTAAATGGAACAAATTTCCCAGAGAACTTGTATCAAACCACGGACTCCAATACTACAAGATTCTTGATTAAGAAACAGGTTTTTGTTACTTGCGTAACGTTTATGTTGTCACCAAAACGTGAGAAAAACACAAAATTAAATGCCAATGCATGGACCGTAGAGCGTTTTACATAGTGTAATGTTACAGGGAGAGAATGTCGATTGATATTGAATCGATATTGGTATTTCCTGCATAGAGGTTTTCGGTTACACGAGAAAGGCTCTTTGTGCATAGTTTTGTCGAAGTGACCCGAACCCTGATCTTGAAAAGGTAATGGATTCCTTGACAAAATCTCGGTAGATAGGCTGTTGACACGAAATGTCTGGGTTATTTGAAACTTACCTCTAGAGTAACATTCGGCAGAAAAAGACACAAATGTCTGTGTTGTCAAAAAAGCTTCTGCAAAACTACATACATGTAAATAAGAGGACGGAGGGGATTTTGTGTTCAGGTTTTGTAATATATAGGAAATTGTGTTACATGTAGCAAGTGGGTGCCATTCAAATAGTTCTTCCAAATGACTTGCATCATAAATGAAAGTTTGAGAAACGTCAGGTTATTCAACTGCATGCATAAAACTGACTGAAGAAGAGCCAATGTATTTGGACCATTAAGATACTCGTGCATGTGGCTATGTAACGGTGTTTTGATGTGTTTTTTGGAGGAAAGGGGGGGGGGGGGATGGTAGTTTGCTTTCAACAGTTTCCAGTTCTGCCTTGATTTGGGAACAGGGGTTTACCATTGTCCTCCTACGGAAGTTATATGAAAACGAATTCTTCAGTTTGCAACGACTTCTAAAGAAAACTGTCTATGTTGTAGATGGAAAATATATTTCCATAGAACAATCCGTCATGAATCTTAATTTAGATACGATTTACCTATCTGTTATAGTGCTTGTCAAGGAATGACATGATGTCAAAGATGGCATGTTATATCATGTATAAATTTAGTAATGTATTTCTCAACAGTGTAAGGTGAATTACATTTTTATGTGTTATGAGCTATGTTGTTGTTTGAAATAATTGATCTTTCATATATGGCAAACTCGTTATTGTCTGGAGTTTCAGTGATTCTTTTATATATACATGTACATGTTTCTGGGACGAAATTTGTTGTATACGACATGCCACATGTAGGTAAAGCATTCAGCTGAGTGCTGATCAGTTTTCTAAAAGATAAAACAAATGCATGCCCCCTGGGGGAGGGGGAGGATCGAAACACTTCCAAAAATATGTCAATCACGACCAAATGTGAACTTGATCTGTATCTCATTGATACAAAGCTATATACATTTCAAGTCAGTATCTTCAATGGTAAGCCGGCGTGACCTAGTGGTATCGCGTCGGACTCCTGATTGGGAGGCCGGGGTTCGAATACCGCCCTGTTCATGCCGGTGTCATGTCTTTCGGATGAGACAGTAAAAACCGAGGCCCCGTGTCGTGGTATGCATGGCACGTTAAAGATCCCTCACTGCTTTGGATGGGTCCGTTGCAAAGGTCAAAATTTGTATGCCCCGCATCAGGCAGATGCCGTCACCATATACGTGAAACATTCGTGGTGTGACGTAAAACAAACAAACAAAAAAATCAATCAATCTTCAATGGTTGCCAAAACAGTCCGGATTTTTTTTTTCCGAAGTGTCTTTAGACAGAAGGAAAGGAAACTTATAGTTTTTGAATAATTTATTGTATAAATTTAGGTTCGTGGTCAAAATTCATAGACCAAACTGTTTAGTAATTTATTTGCACTATATGCATAAGCCTGTTGCCGTGTTTATCTTATAGAAAAATGAGAGAGAGAGAGAGAGAGAAAGCCTACATAATTACAGACGGAACTAACGGAATTTTCAATGCAGATTGCTTTAGATAACAATATTGGATGCGAACGACATATTCAAGTCCGTCTACCGCGATCATGAAAGATTACGGGCAATACTCGAACAATTACCGCGAATTCTATACACAGACATTGTTCTGACAGAGAGTTTTAACCTGTTTAGAGGATTATTTCACAATTAAAGTTATAGGTAGAGCGAGCCCACTACAAAGCAAATGGAATTACCGCGAAAAGTAGAGCGACTTCTTTTTTCTCTTGTAAACCTGTGACACGATGTGCCAGAGCACATGCGACGCCGTGATAGATACTGGCTTTCTGATAACAAGAAGTATACACTTGAAATCCATTCTTTAACGTCAATCATCTTTGATATGGAATATTACCAGAAGGATTAAACCCTTTCCCCTCCCCCTCTCTCCCTCCCGTCACAAAGTACATGTATGTCAGTCCCAGATAAGTTGTTGTTCGCACTGGGCTTTACAGTTTTAATGCAAATTCATCGACCACTAACTTTTTACTGATTTGCCTTTCTTTCTAGGTAAAATACCGAGATACATTATTGTTAATGATAGCAATATCGTATGCAGCAATAGTCATTGTTAGATCAGAGAAAGGGAGGGAGGGGATGACAGACCCCTGATAGAGTCGAGCACAGTGGAGGAATAAAAATTCCTTGCCGACGCCTACTACGATATTCAGTTTTACTGGTTTAGGCACAATGGGTTTTACGGGTTTGAATTATTACATGAAATTTTATCATCCTCCATTTTATCACATTCATTTATCAATTAATTTCTTCAGTGCTATTGGAACTCCTATTCCGTCTGGTTTTGTTTAAATAAATTTATCGTCTTCCACATTCCAGTTAATTCTATCATTTGCTATTAATCTGTGTTTGTGAGAAGTGATTATAATATTTGTAGGAAACACCCCCCATCCAAAACACACACACACACAAAACAAAACAAACAAAAAACCAAAAGAAAAAAAAACATAAGTATAAACATTCTAAACAGAAGATCCATACAGTTGCCTGTATTGCTGTGGAATTACTTGATAATATTTTACGCGTTTTTCTTCAACAAACTCAAAAGGGGGATCTTGTATATACACGTACACTTTATAACCAAGCCTTTTTCACAAACAGTTGACAATGAATCGCACTGTTAACGTGAACGCCTACAATGGTTTGAATATCATTCAAAAACTCGATGAATTGTTGAATATTATTGTCGATTTCATAGGTATTATGTATTAGACTGTGAAGACTGTGAGTCTCTTTCTTCTCAACCATTTAAAAAGTGTCGCTTTTCGTGACTCATCTCCGTAAGCACATGTTACGTCAGGCACAGGTAAAGTTTCGTCGGAGAATGACGAATGTATTTCCGATTTTTTTTTTTTATTATGAGGGAAATAAATGCACGTATGTGGTTAGGCTATTTAGGAATATGAAAGACCGTAAAATGTCCGTACATGTGTTAGAGAGAGAGAGAGAGAGAGAGAGAGCATATTAATTACTGTCGGACAGTATTACAAATGATTACACAATCCTCCTTGTATCATACTTTAGTAGCGTAGTATCCATACGAACTGTTCTGTCTTTAGCGTAAGAACTGTATCTGATACAATCTCATTCTGCGCACTATGTCTTTAGTGATGGAGTGGACCAATGCAATATAATTCGATGATGTACAAACCCATGCAAACGACAGGCCAGAACAACACAGCATCATTTGTTATAGAATGGACAGTAAGACGAAGTCGGTCAGAATACTGAAGGTGATTCGAGTAGTACTGAAAACGTGAAAAATTTCGCGTGAGGGTAATTTTCGCGATTACGCAATTATCTCGAAAATAATTCCCGCGAACTAAAGCCCACCATGACCTCCTTGGACTCCAACATGTTAGTATGCATGGTGATTTGTGTCATACAGTTATGTCAGTATCTTTCAGTCTGGGGCTAACTTTGTTAATATTTTGTTTACCAACTGTGGATGATTGTTTACATTTAACAGCGTTAGACGAAACAGACAAAACAGCGTTTCTGATTACATTTTTATGATTTAATTGTGGGAAATGCGCTACGAAATCCCGTCACGGAAAATGTCGCACTGGTATTTTCGCGAAATCCCCCCCCCCCCCCCCCCCCCAAGCAAAAATAACCACGTTTACAATATCATCAAACAATGATGAAATCGGATGAAAAGTAAGCCGGAGTCAGTCACAGTACTGACGATCCCTCAAGTATCATCAAACGATGATGACATCAGCATCTCCTACTGGCCAATTACTCCCTCAATGTAGAATTCCGGTGTGGAATTAGGTATAAATCATAGCAGTGTCTTTGAAACTTAAAAGGATTCTAATGATAACTAAGGCATAGTCAAGTCTGTTTGATGCTAACCCAGAGCATAGATTTGTTGTATTATCAAAGTCAAGTCTGCAAAGGTCAAAACCTCCCATGTCATTCATTGTTACATAATTTATAAATGTCTAGAACTTACTTTTTTTTTAAATCCTGGTCTTAGATTAACGGTATGTTTCAATGAAATATTTTTCCATGTTTTAGTATTCTTTTATGTGATGTACTATTTTAACTTATGCATATTATGCATACTAATGATACTTTAGTGTACACTACGTGCATTTCGGTGCAAGTACAAAGTTGTACACAAGTAAATACTTATAGGAATATCTTAAAATAACTCTCTCCCCATGATACCCTTCGTTGTGTATTTCTGATTTTCTTGTTCACCGCAAATTGTAAGGGATGACAACACATCGAATACACAAAATACTTAGAACACGCTCGACCTCCTGTCGTACTTAAAAGATGTATCAACGTTAGGTAAACTGTTCGCGCTCGGCTGCGCGAGAAGAAAGAGTCCCATCCAGTAATAATAGCTCGGTATAAGCAATTGTCTCCATACTACCATACAGGGAGTGGGGTCGCCTCGTAACAAAGCTCTGACCTAGAATCTGTCGGTACATAAATCATGGGTTGTATAGAATTCGTCAGAGCAATCAAGTTACCTACTTACTTACTGATTGTGCTGATAGGTTGAAGGTCTTGTGTAGTTTTAGTCTAGTAATCGAGGTCGCCAATATGTGCAGTGCATTGTTTATATATGCACTTGAATATGTTGATGCTGTCTCCCAAATTATGAGAGAAATCGTCTATAGAAAAATATTGTCAATTCATACTTTAATCAAAGAGAATTATACATGTACTACATGTAATATAGATCTGTCGGTTAAATGTCGACTGTCATTCTTAATTGTCAGGCAGTGGACACCCAGATCGAGTCTCTATCATGTTTGCCTTTCACGATCGGTCATTCGGTCATCTTTGGTCATTCGGTGTACCTTATATGATATATAACTTGTGAGGTTCATCATTGTAGCGGTTACAAAGCAGGTTCTGGTTCTGACATGAGATTTTTCTCTTGTTGAAGGCGGAAGTCGCTACAAAAGAATCAGAGTATCAAAGACACCCGTGCATTGTATAGATATTTCCTGACGTAGTGAAGTCCACAGTAGATTTCGAATAATCATTCGTCTCTACCACCAATGTTAAAATGTACTGTACAATTTTTTGTTCAGGAAGATTGTGAATTTTCCGTTCGCGGATCCAGAAATTTGAGAAAAATATTAGGGCATGGGAGGGGGAGCTATCCAAGGAAATTTCCGAAAGGTAATGAGAGACAATTAATTTAATTTATATGAGTTCTGTATAAAAATCTAAATTACTTTACAAAACTTGTTTCAAATGCTTCAATTCAGTACACAAACTATCACTCCTGAAAAGTCTTGTCGTTTCAAAGATATAATTAGATGAAATTTAATCATTGGTTAGCTTAACCAGTGGCTAAAGTTTCGAACAACTGGCCCCAGAGGGAGAGGGGGAGAAAACTAATTTTCTGCGGATATCAAGGTCATTTCAGACCCTTGGCAAACCACACTGAACCTGTGCATTTTAATTGCTTTGTCAGAAAGTGAAATTAAGAGTGAAGGGGCCAATATGTCATTGAAAAGTTGTTTCTGATATCATTTTGTAGTCATTTTTGTAAAATCTAAAAAGCGCTCAATAGAATATAATGTATTTCGCATACATTGTGTACAGAGGATAAAGTTGCTTTTCTGAAAGTTAAGCAGATGTATTAATTCAATGGTAAGGCATTACTCGGCAGTTTCATCGCATGGATGGTGTACGGTATTCTTCTATGTATCTACACGGAAATAATATACTTCTTCATTGTGAAGTGGAAGTTAGACGCAACGTGTCGTGACGACATCTGTAAACATAAATGCTACTCGAGTTGGTTGTCGGTTGGTTGATTGGTGTTTTACGTCGCTTTCAACAATTTTTCTGTTATATCGCGACATGCAAGCAGGAGGTAACCAACCTCCTAAACATAATGACGCAACCCGGCAATCGAACCCGGATCGTCGGCGCCGCAAGCCAGATACTACTCGAGATGCAATAATGTACATAACTTGATGTTTAAGAAAAATGAAATTAAAGAACGATAAGATGTACGTGTGCAATCAAACCATTTTAAGCGACCATGGGAGGGTGGTCTTTAAAGCAGGTTCATTGATATGAATGCATTAGATGTCGTCGTTTGTTGTTCTCTTCTTCCTGTTAGATTTATCGTAAATAATATGTCTAGTCACTTAATGTGAACATTGTTTAACAACAGTTAATTAAAAGGAATTTAAATTCATTTTTTAAAAAAAATCGTAGAAATAAGTAATAGTAAATCAGTAACAAAAACAAAACGAAAACAAAGTCAATTTATTTGAGATAAGGGTTTGTCATTTGATGCGAAATCTGAAATGCGAGAAAGTAAGATTCATTTCATAAGAGTTACTATTTTGATCCGAAATGTGAACAGAAACAAAATAAGCTACATTTCAGATTAAGAGGTACTAATTTGAGATACTTGACGTAGTGAAAATTATTCCCTTATTTGGTGTAAATTATAAATAAACAATATAAGTACTAAATAGATAGCAGTCAACGACCCTGGCAGGAAGTTCATCAAAATGATAATGGGGTGATTTAGCATGAGCAATATGCTTCTCCTTATATAAGTACCAGTGTTGTGCTTGTTGTATATTATACTTGCCTGTATCGAGATATGAATATACAGCATACACAGTGGGTAATAATCACTAATATAAAATACGAGTCTTTAAGAATTGTTAGGGGTACATTTTTTTATATCGGTCTTACCGATCAGAAAGAAATTGTTATAGAAATGCAACGGAGATTTTTGTAGAAAAAAATAAATCGTAAATACATTCAGTGCACATTAGGGATGGCATTAAAACGTAAGCGAAGGTAATAGAAATTTAGGACGTTTTAGTCACTGGAAAAAAAAACTCAGTTTATTTTGTGCCTCCTGAAAATTTCCTGCTGGTGTGCTGTGATGGACAACGATTTTAGTGGAATACATTATATTGTATATATATTAGTAATATACAACTCTGGTGGAAATATACATTGGTAATGTGGTAAAACACAACTGTGGCTGTTGTGGGGAAGAGTTTAATTTAGATCGTCTTTTTGATATTGATAATTTATACATGTATCCCTTGTACTGAGTCTGTGATACATAGAAGTAGAATGTGTATAAATTGTGTAATTAAGAGGCTTTGCATGCTATATTCAAACATACATCATTGGATTATATTTCACAAAGAAAATTGATGTAACTAGGGTCATCACTGGGGAAAAAAAATTCAAGGATGATGAATATTTTTTTTCAGGACTTGGACTTGATCGATGTGTTATGGAGGCAGGACATTGATTTAGGAGTTGGAAAAGAGGTGTTCGACATCAATCTTCGACGGGAGCTAGAAAGAGAGAGAGAATTGGAACTCCAAAAAGAAAGACAAAAAGTAAGAAAAATAAGAAATGCAAAGAAAAGTATTTTAGAATTTATCTTGTTTCTTAACAGTGTCTCCACTGAGTTGACTATAAATTGTGAAATTCATTCATTAAAACACAAAGTAAAGCAAGTACATGGTATGCAGCGTCTGGTATTAACAGCAAATATAAGGAGTACCAAGTTCATTGCATTCATACATTTGCTTTCTGGACAAAGGTAACCCAGTTTAAAAAACCATGTTCTACTTGTATTAGTTAATGAAATAGTTATTTTCTCCTCTCCTTTTCTTAGCAGAACTCTGAAATAAAACTAGATAGCCAATCAGTTTAATCAATACGACAGTATAAAAGGTTGTTGCTAGGTAGAATGACTATGACAGAGTCTTACAAAAGCCATTTCAGTATATTCATTTCCAAGAAAGGTTTGCAGTTTATTTCTGATGTCTTCTGTGACATTTGAAATGACGTAGTAACTTTTGCTGTATGAATTACCACCTCATAGCCTTAATCAGAACCAGTGTTTCTATTTGAATATTGGTCATTAAACAATGAAAAATCATTTGTCCTAATTTTCTTCGGGGTTTTAGGGTACTCTAATGAATATAGGTCTGTAGAGTTTAATGTATAGGTCAGACAGCAAGCGATCTATCTTTTGTCTTGCTATCTTTTGTGTAAAGCTGACATGAAAAATTATCAGGTAGGTAAAGAATTTTAGAAAATGAATGTTTATTTTTTTTATAACTTGTTTTTGGTGACCACGAAAGGTAAGATAAGTGGTTAGTTTACATATATGGCCTCTTTATAGAGGTTAATTCGGCATAGATAATTGATAGTGGTAAGGAACGGGAAATGAAGGTTGTTTAAGGCAGTTGGCCTCGTCATACAGGCGGTCTTTAAAGGAGTTCAACAGTACATGCATTGCACTGATCTTAAGCTGTGTTACATCAATATTGTTGTATTGATGATGTGGAAGTCAACCAGCATCAGTCCATGTAATGTGTGATGAAGTAATGAAATATGACAAAATGTTAAAGTAGAATTTGCTTGTGTCAGAGGTGTTACACACTTGTACTCTCATATCAATCATGTAGGATATATTAAGGTATCGTAGAGCTATCATTTCTTGGATGTTGAACTTGAGATAGAGCAGATCGGCCTGTTCTGAATGAAGTTGATCCATCTCTTATTATGCATATCAGTAGATTCAGTATTGTATTTTACACCTCTTATTATGTATATAATTGGATTCAGTATTGTATTTTACACCTCTGGTTATTTCAGCAAAAGGAAAGGGAACTTCTGCAAGTTAAGCTTGATGAGCAGCGAAGAAGGCAGCAACAACAATGGGTAGCTGAGAATTTTATGCAGGATGGTGAAACTGGTAAGTTAATCTTGCCCAGTGTAAAACTCGTAGTTAACTTATTAGCAGTGAGTAGCATCAATGAAAAGATTCTGCTTTTCCTTTTTCATTCATTTCAGAATGATCCAATTATTGAAAATTTTATTTATCGAATATATTATGTAACACTAGTTCTGATTGGCAGAAGAAATAACAACCGGTACTGTCAGACATTACAACTTTTAATAGTTTGGAATATATAAAAAGCTTTAAAACAATTTGGTACACCACTACCACATGCCAAAATTGAGTGGTAAAATATTTCTAAAGAGATTATGTATTTTTTATGGTATTTCCTTTTTACAAATTAGGTCTTTTCATTTCCCATATGAGCAGATATCTGACATGAAACTATTGTGATGTCATGTAATTTCTATTGCATTTCCCATAATTTTACAACGGTTTCCATAGAACTGGTTGATGTCACAATGGTTTGATATAACTCTGTATAATGAAAAGATCGATTAGTGTTGCAAGTGCAGAACATGTTATCTGATTTTTTTTCAAACCCGAAAAACAAATTTAGCCTCCTTCCAGATATGACATGGGGTATATAGGCTTAGTTTCAAAGCCATACCTACACAAATTCTTATTTCGTGGGACACGGTATACAAAAAGTACACTGACTTAAGATAACAAATTTGCTCGTCTACAGGTGGGTGTATCATATTTTGAAGCTGTTTTTTTTAAGCTAACAATTCTGTGTATGACTAGCTACTTTATGGCAAGTGACTCAAATTTTCAATGCTAATTAATTTATTTTGCTCACTGATAATTCACCTTGTCAATTTTATATTCCATAAAATTTTTTCTACTTGAAATAATTATTTTGCTAACTAGCTTCTTATTTACAACTGAGGTTAAGTCTGCATTTCATAATTTTTTTTTTTAGTAAATTGCAAAACCCCAATTTCAGACTGTGAGATGCAGTATAATTCCATTTACTCAGTCATAAAATTGGGATAACAAGATGTGATTTGACATTGAATATGATTTATCGGTGCGTAAAACTGGAAATTTGCTGTAATTTGTCAACATCTTTTGTTCAGGTGAAGAAACCTGTGAAATACTTTGGCACTTGAAAGTGTTGAAATTGTCACCCTGATTGTGTTAAATGGTTTTCATAGTAGCGATTCATTTCTAATATCTACAGGAATGTCTTACAACTAGTCTAAGGTATTCTCCTGTGAAAGTGAAAGATAATTGGATCTATGTAAATTTGATCTAGAGAAAAGTAGGTTAAAAAACAAATTGAAGTTCACTTTTAATAAATCATACTTCATGGGCACGTAACAAATAGTTATAGTTATCAAGAATTCAAGTTAAACTCTGAAACCTCAGTATGCTTGAAGTAGGACTTAAATGTAAATAATTTGATTTAACTAGAAATTCAAGTCCCCCATCTCCAAAACCAACAAAAAAATAAAAGAAGTAAAAAATGGGAAATAATAGAGATTTTGTAACTTTCTCAGTAGACGTCACATCTTTGTTTATGTATCATGTTCATTTGTGATCTTGATGAAGATTTATCATGACTTTGCTTTTCTATTGTGTGTTTTTTTTTTTTTTTTTAATTTCAGTCTACTTATTTATACTGATATGACTTATTTTAAAGTAGAATTGGAAAAGTTTAGCTCTGTTTGCAGAAATCATGAGCTCATGAAATTTTACAAATCGAATATCTATGGAAACACCAGTAGTTTAATGATACTCTTTACAGGTGAATGGGTGCCTCTTAATGGAAGAAGAGCGCCACCAGCCCAGACAGTTACTGCCCCTCAGAATCAAAGTGCTTCCCTACACAATGTTACTTCCCCTCCTGGACCTCATAGCACAGCTCTCCATAATGTTACATCACCTTCGATGCCTCATGCCTCCCCACAAATGCCCCCTGTCATCAAGCAGAACAATTCACATAACATCACTCACAGCAGTCAGTTCCAGGTAAGAAGAGTGTGACCATGGTCTCCATCTTGAATATCTTGAAACTTTATTTTCTACCCACTTTGTAGCCCTTTATCTTATGAATTTTAACAAGAAAGATTGATCATATTCATAAAGTTTTCCATAATAAAGCTCCTATAACAGTTGTCTTTAAGGTCTTAAAAAAATTATTTCTCTTATTTTCAGAGTGATAATGATTCACTCTTAAATAATAATTTTGATTTCATGAAAAAGTAATGAAGATGTCTATTCCAACTGAAACACAAGTATCCATGCAAGCCAGTATAAAATATATTAATTTTTTCGTCTGATTTGACCACATTACTGAACATTTCTTGGCACTTCCCTCATAAAATTCATTAGAAGCAATATGAACTGGTTTTGTACCTGATTTGTGGAAGTTTCTTTGCCCCTATAACGCCAGGCTGGAAGGTTTTGGTTACCCACATTATCTGCCATTACAGGGGTACATGTCATACGATAACAACATGCCAATGCCAAGTAACTATCACCAGTCATCTCCCCTGGTTCAGCAGCCACATGGCCACCAGATGGCAGTACAAGAGGGACAGTATCATGTGACCTCCCCAGAACATTCCATGTCATATCAACAAAATACGAACAGCTCCTCACTTCAACAAAACTTCTCTTATAATCAGCCTCCACTTACTCAACAGGTGACTATATTCCTCCTAAGCTTCTATTTAAAACATTCCGAATACATTGTGTCTTTTTTTCAAATTTTTTATGAAAGTGCAATAAAATAATGGTGTATATTAATTTTGATGGTTTTTAGTCAAACTGATATAAAACTGGATCTTATGAAAGTTAAAAACTCATAAAGATTTCAGTATTCCAGTTGAATGATTATAAAAAGAACAATTAATTGTCTTCAAAAATGATTGAAGGATTAGAGATTATAACGACAGACAAATTTTTGATGTCTTTTGTTGATGATAACTATTAGCAATTGATATTTTTATTCCTATGGATTATTTCCAATGGACCATCTGATTATGTTATAGGTTGAATACCCACGCCAGGAGAGCCTCGAACAAACTTGGCAAGACCTGGTCAATTTGTTGGAATTACCAAGCAACGAATCTACCAATACAGGCAACATGACAAGCAACATTGACAACAACAACCTAAGTCAGGGTAACATGATGTCTATGCAACAGGGTATGATGTCGCCACAAGCTAACATGTCCTCTGGGTCAATGTCCAGCAATATGATGACCCCTCCCAACAATCACTCAATGACCAATCACTCTGGTCTGATGTCCCCACAGAGTTGTCACTCCAACCCATTGCTTCAGAATGCCACTTTACCACAGCCTGTTAATACCACAGTAACAACACCCAGTTTTGACCCAGGTGAGTTGAGTTTTTAACTGACCAAACATAAATGAAGAAGTACTAAGGGCAAAGGTCATGATATGAGATAATTGTCTTAAATTTCAAGTTTTACCTTAGAAGTCAAGTCGTTGTTCAAATGATATCCATTTCCTGTATATAAATTCCTGACTGCTAAAAATTCAGAATAAATGATATGTATCGTTGCAAAGTGGTTAAATTTTTTTCATTTGTGAAATGTATTGAGACTTGTATGTAAACGTTTATCTTTCATGGTACTGGTATCAATAGTGGATTATAGTTAAATATCACTCGGTAAAGTATATTCTCATATAATATATTATAAATGAACTATATATTATGCATAACAAAAAAAACAATCTGGAATAGAAAGTTTGCTTTGAGTTAGTTTTATTGGATATTTTTGGATTAAGCATTAAGCAAAGAGTAAAAGAACCTACAAAGAAATCCAACTGTTTTATCTCGCCATTTAATACTCAAAACATATCTCAATTCTCTGTAGAACTGTTAGAAGTCTCTTTCTTTAAAAGTTAATTTGTATACATTTTGGATAACAAGAAACAATGGTCTAATTTCCAGTTATAATCCAGTATTGAATTAGGTAGACTTTCCAATTACTTTGATTAATTAATTAATATTTTCAAGCAGATTCATAACAATAAAGTATCCTCTCATAACACTTGTTTTCATTATCTTTATAAGTTTTCATGTTATGCATTTATCAAAAATAGAAACTAGTATATATGATTGAAAGTGGAGAAGGGATTGATATTCCCTCAGAGTTGTTCAGATTTAAAAAGTGATGAATATTTTTCCTTCTGCAGTTCCAAGAACCTCCACAAATCTGAGCTCCTCAACTCCTAGTGATGATTGCTCTTCAAGTTTGGACTGGGACCCAAGAAATCTGATGTTTCCTAATCCCTCCAGTCCCATTGACAACATGGACGGCAACGGCACGTTTGCTGAGGTCGATAACATTCTTTCAAACATGATTGATGAAGGGCTTGATATCACAGAGCTTGCCCTTAACGATGGTGAGTAGGAAAGATTTATAGGGTTTTTTTTAGGGAAGAGGGGGCCGGGGGGGTGGGGGGGGGTGGAGGAAAGGGGGTTGTATATAGTATTAATTATTTATATAATATGTCTGTCACAGAAGGAACACCCCCTCCCTCCCAAATAATAATAATAATAAAATCAATTTCTCAATAATGATTTGTGGTATACAATGAGACATTAGTGTCTTTGCATCTATTTTTAGATAAGTTTTATGTGCTGAGGGGAATGCATATGTGATACTTGTTTGAACTTCTTTTCTTTTTTTTTTTTTTTTCACTTTTTGGATGTGTATTAAAGCATCTTTAAAATATTATACCATTCAGTAACCATGTGCTCTTGTTTTGTTTTTCTTTCAAAATCACTTCCTTAGAGTTTGAAGACTCAGTATTTGATGATTAAGATCAATTTAACCACCTTGCAGTCAGAAGAAACAAAATAACTGTCACAACTTTCTTTAATGTGCAAAGGATGTCGGAATTCATTTTAACTTAAGCATCCATCATCCATCTGTGTGAGGGACTGTGCAAGGTACACTGAAGGCTGTAGATTTGTCACTAGCCTTGAGTCATACCAAACTCAACACCTTCATGTCTGAGTAATCGTCCATACACTTGCTTGTTAATAAACAAATAAATCAAAATAAAGTGAAGCCTAATCAGGGAGGATGTTGTCGACTACATTTGTACATTATGAAAAAGATACTCAAGTGTTAAGAGATAAAGGGCCTTTGTCACTATGACTCGATTTTCTAGGATTTTTATTACACATGTTGTGTAAATTTTGCTCATTCTTTGCTCATGTTTCAGTGAAGTTAAGGTTTTCTTCCTGAGTTTTATTTTTCTGTCGTTGGCTTCTTATTGAGACAATCTTAGGCTTTTGGTATCTACGTAATGAATTTTTCTTTTATATATTTTTTAAATTTTAATGTTATTTTTTATTTTAGCTTTGTTGATATTTTGTAAAAGTTTTTGTTTATTTGCTTGAGACAAGAGGACATATGTGAGGATCTTTAATCAGTTGACTTGACAGTTTGAGGGATTTTCTGACTTTCATCAATTATTGTAACATTTTGGATTTATTTAAATGACATGTCAAGTTATTTTGACTATTTCACTTCAGCAGAATAGAAATTTTCATGGTTTTGTGAGTTCAAATATATTTATTGTTACACACCTTCTAATTCTCAAGGAGGAAAAGATAAATGATTCTGGAATTTGTACAACTTATTTTTCTCAAACACATCTTTCAGACTCGACAATGTCTTGAATACTGTTATTTTCCAATTTTGGTGAAAAGAGGTAAATTAGAGTTTATGTTTCCCTTGTTCTTTTAAGATTCCTTTATCTCTATTTTCATATTGACTTCTGCTGCAATTTTTCAGGTCTCCGTTCCATGCAGATGTTAGATGATTCAAGCAGTGAGTCTGGGGTTTCCATGGGTAGTACTGGATCACCAGCACAGGTACTGTGCTTGTTTAAATTCTCAAATTCAATTTATCATTTATTCCATTCTTTAAATTTATATAATTTAATAAATTCAATCTTTGTTCTTCATGTGGCTTAATGTTTATTTGCCAGCAAATATTGAGTTTAAAGTTTATTGTTTACTGGGGTTTTTTTTTTTAGGATCAGTTCAGTGATTCTGCCATGTCTCCTTTTGATGGCCTAGAGGGCGCTACCGGTGGTAAGGATTTGGGAGACAACCCCAGCTTTAAGAAGGGATCAGACAAATTCAACTACAGCAATGGTGGTTATAACTTTAACAATGACAATGGCGCAGAATCTCAGTCCAATTATTCCTCCTCCTCAAACGACACTGACTTTAATTATGCTCACACTGGCAGCCATCATATCCAGCATAATCATTCCTACCCATTGAAGCCAGGACAGGAACCAAGGGAATACAAAAAATACACCCTGACAGACAAGCCACGGCAAAAGGGGCCACACTGTCGTGACAAAAAACGTATTGAGGAACTGAAAATTCCTCTGACTCTTGAACAGATCATTGAGTCACCAGTTGAGGAATTCAATGAGCTTCTGACTCGACACAAGTTGTCCGAGCCTCAGTTACAACTTATTCGTGATATAAGGCGGAGGGGGAAGAACAAAGTGGCAGCTCAAAATTGTCGGAAGCGGAAAATGGATGTTATTGTGAATTTGGAGGACGAGATGTCGTTTTTAAAAGATCAGAAAGAAAAGCTTTTGTCAGAGCGGCACATGATTGATAAGCAGACGAGGGATATGAAGGAAAAATTTAGTTTGCTGTACCGTGAGATTTTTCAGTCCCTGCGAGATGAACATGGCCGACCATACGATCCCCATCATTTCTCCTTACAGCAGTCGAGTGATGGAAACGTTTTTCTTGTCCCACGGAATATCACCGCCGATGAGCAGCAGGCAAAAATAAATAAGAAAATAAAGGAAGAGAAGAAAGACAATTGAAAAAGAGACTTGCCGAAAATTTATTTCCTTCTGTTTTGAAGTTGAAAAAGAAGGATTGTGACATCTATCAGACATTGATATGATCAGGAGAACTGAATGCATTACTAGACTTACTTCGATGTGATGAACACATAAAAGGAAGTGGTAGATGGAAAACGTTTGAAACTTGTGATATCATATATACATATCTGATTTCATATATACCGAGTATCAAGGTTAATGTAAGAGAAGATGAATGGACTAAGTGCTTATACCGCTAGTGCTAGAAGTATGTAATCTATCTTTCAGTTGATATTTGTGATAGTGCTTTAAATATCAACCCCTAGGATTTTGCAGTAGGTAAAAATTTTGTTGATAGTTAAGCAGTATCCTTTTGCCTCTTGCCTACACTCGATGAATCTCGTTCAAGAATTTTTCCTAAAAATGAAATAAATAGTAGTCATTTTCATTTATTTTCTATTCCATACAGGGAAAATGTTATGGTTTCATCTATCTTTGCTCTTTATGCTGTTTCTTCTTTTTTTTTTCTCTCAAAGCAAAAAAAAAAAAAACCAAAAACCAAGGAGAAGAAAAAAAATACCCAAAATATTTCCTGTATAGAAGCGATTCTTTTCTTTTGAAAGTGGCATTGACTTCTGAAATGTTAATTTCCTTATAAATGCCTTGTTCATAAGCAAAGAATGTTTCTTTTGTTTTTTGTCTTTGACCATTGTGACCTCATTTAAATGACAGTGCAGAATTTTGCGGCTTTAATGAGTACATTGTACAATATTATCTCATGTTTGGTGATTTAATGTTTTCTACAGAGGACTCCTCATTTGAACAAAATGACGCAAGAATGTAAATAACAAGAAGCACTCATGGACTTCCCATTTTGGAGGATTTTAATCTACTTTCTGTATGAAGCAAGAATGATTATTTCAGAGAAGTCAGTACACTTTACCCTATTAGTACTTTGAGGAAAAAAAAAATCCTGATCCTTTCCGATAATATTAACTTGCATAAACAGTTCGAGTTTTTTGCATTTTATCATAATATAAGGACTTCGCATTTTGTTTACATGTAGATCATTACTCTGATGAATACTTCATTTATTATATGTGCTCAAAGATGGGAAATCCCAAGGTCGAATGAAGTTTCCAATGGTATGTGAACTATAAAAAGATCCAGATGTCATTTCATCTGAATAGTCCATATAGCTCTACTTGTTCAACATAATAAATCAAATACAATGATAGTTTTGAAAATTTAAGGTTTGTTTTGGATTTTTCTTTTTGTTGAACTGCAACATTCTATTTTTATTTTTCTTTTGTTGTACTATTTAGAAAATTGGTGAAATGTTGATATAATTTTGTTACCATCTTTGCTCTCGTTGGTGATGCCTAACACGAAAACAAAGGGCTCAACTTCCATATTATTTAGCATGTTTTAATATTGTAGCCCTTCATCAACATGGACAAGTTGCTATTCATATTACAGTGTAATTTTGTCACACTGCATTCTCCGTACATTTTTATGTCCATTAAGTCCCTTGTCATATCATGTACACCAATCAAAAGTGAGAATGTTTCTCACTTTTTGTGTTGCCGGACGGTTCATTTACCTCTCCTGATATATTAGTGGCATGGAGACAGTTTAATATTATATATTTATATTATATATAAAGCATTTCTTCACAAAAGAATTTCTCAAGGGATTGAAACACAGGTAAATTTATAAGCTGTATACATAATTTGATAGATTTGATTTCATTAAGTCCCAATAAAAAATCTTCAGCTTCTTAGTAACTTTGAGCGATTCAGTTTTAAAAAATTGGATTGTCATCATGATAAGCTGTTCTAGGTAAACAGGAGTTCGGTATGGTGCATACTTATTCTTTAATTATACCTTACATGTTAAATTTCAAGAATATTGTGACAAATGAAATTTGGGTAGTACAGACAAGTTGTATTGAATTAAATCGACATGCATTATGTATATGCCTATATTCATCCTGTGTGTGATTCTATATCTTGTACAGGGTACAGTCTTTTGTGTTGCTATATCTCGTATCTAGGTTGAATTTAACAAACACACTGCATGCTGTAATCTAGAATATCTGTTGGTATTTAATTAAATTGTTCTATATCCAAAACGATAGACTTGGAACTTGAACGTCTGCTCTTTAAAACAATATTGAAGTTTACATATCTCAAAAGATATTTCATATCCTGTGTATTCATTACCAACCTTTTGTACACACCGATAAAATTTCTGTTTTCTAAAGATAAGAAAAAAATCTTTTTGGATAGATCTGTAAACATAAGGTAATCTATTCGAAAAAAAAGAGAGATTTATGGTACTTGAAATATGTTGGTTGTCATAAAGCGATTTTTACATAATGAATGGAGATAGCTTTAATTTGTGGTTTGTTGCATGTTTATAAAGGGTTCAGGTAACTGGTTAACAATGTGATGGATAACCAAATGTCGAATGTGAAATTTACCCACTACTCATTCTTGGCATTAAATGACATCAGGTTCATGATTCTCTTACTGTATGAGCTTATTTATGTATATGTAATTGTATACAACAGTGGTACCTTTGTTTTAAATCTGTATGTTCTTGTAGTAAGTGTTTGGGTTAACACAAGATGAATGATATTGGTTACAACATAAATTACGTCAAGTTAAGGGTTCTAACAGTGTTAAAGCCAAATGAAGAAATGTTTGTCAATGATTTTATGTGTTGGAGGTTTTGTTAAATAAAGTGCTTTCAGATATTTTGATTTAATTCATGTGATATAGAATTGTTGAAATAATTAAAAAGAAAACAATGCATGTGTTTTAATGAATATGCAAGTGAAAGGGGGGTTTGTTTAGAAAAAAAATTACTTTCCAGTATTCATTATTGACTCATTTATGACTTGTGCAGGTGGGAAGGGAATGGAGTTGTTTTTGAAAGGTGTAGTTCTGTAATGTTGTCTCCTACTTTGAATGTAGGTGGAAATTTCACCATATATATGTTGAAATGTTAATCTATATTATTCCAAAGCTCTATGTTAAAAGTGTAAAAGACGCACATTATGTGTTTGTGGAATATCCATGATTTTATTTTCTTTATACTTTTTGAAATTATTTTTCTGCCAAAAATGATGATTGTGAATTTTTTTTCAGAGTTTCCTTCTTAATTGAAATGTTTAAGGTCATATTTGGAATAAGTTTTTGTGCATGGCATTTGTTCAATCTTTTTAACTACACAAATACCACTGCATGGTTGTTTCATATTTTTTGCAGCAACGTATATTAAAAAATAATATATATGGTAACAACCTTCTATCATTCAGTTTATATCCCATGTGTTTTATAGAAGTGTGGTTCTCATTGTATATTGTACATCATAAGTGAATTCATTTCAGACCACTCATATTCTTTTAATATATCAGAAATAATACACTACATTCTCTCAACATCAGTGAATGTAAATAAATATGTACAAATTCCTCAGTTGTGCGTCTCTGCTTTAGAAGTTGATGTATTTCCTAATTTGTCTTAAACATGTTTTATTTGTTGTTTGATTAGCATAAAATTATCGCAAGAGACTTTGATGTCATATTGCAATACTTTTACTTGTATTTGATAAGACATCAAATTAAAAACAGAGCTTCATTCATAATTCAAGTTTCATTCCTGATTATATATTTAGTCGATCATGATTGCATAGTTTTTTTTATAATTAATCTTGACTTCTATTAGGCTGATTTTCATTGGACAGTTATGATTTTGACTTGCGTAAAAATTTCTGTCAGACTTTTATTTGGATTGCTTGTGGTTCTCGGTGATGTGAATTTGTCATGTGAGATGACAGCTGCTGTCAGTTCATGTAACTTTATACTACAGAGATTTGTTTAATTACTTCTACGTCTCGGTTTTTGATTTGAATTACGAATTAACGATAAGGAAACTTGCATTCATTATACAGAGAAACACATATAAATCATATTTTGATATCGGATGTCTGCTTCTTGAGCATGTGACCAGGCCCTCTTCATATTGATTATGTCATGCATATTGTGTTATATGATCAGTACCTTCATCATTATGAATTAATCGTATTAAGAATATTGTTTTCCACATTATTTTGATGAAGTTCGTTATCATATCTGTTAATACTTTGTACAGTTAACCATGTTTGTTATATATAGTTATTGTTATTATTTACGATCAACTTGTACATAGACTCATTGTCTGTTTGTATACTTGATCAATTGTTTTGAAGGAAAAATATTGTAAGTGAAATATTTAATGCACTGCATCTGTACACAGCTGACACCTTGTTGTAGAACATCCCTCAAAATAAAAGAAGTAATATATATATATATATATATATATATATATATATATATATATATAAAAGTTTACTTTTATTTGTGTTTTAGTTTTAAGGTTGATTTGCCTCAATATCTTTGCTTTCTGACTCTAGGACAATATATTTAATTTTCTGAGACAACGATATCCCTGTTAATGAGTATTTAGAACTGAAAAATTGTAACTTTGTAATTTTGTTTACTTTTTAATGAGATTCATTGTTTATTTTGTACTCTCACTGATATTATTTTAAATTATTGAAAATACAAAACAAAACTCTCTTAAGTCGGAACAGGATGTTCTACCGTAAGGTTTCATGGTAACTGCAAGTTACATTTCAGAGTCTCTATACTAATATGGAGATCTCTAAATATTGGAAATCTTTACAATTCAAAGAGAGATAACTCTGTTTATCAGGTAATGTCTCTGTGATTGGAGTAATCTTTCTTGTTATGTTGGACGATAGGTGTGGTTTGAGTGTGTATCACGATTACATAACGGATGTATTCACAATAAACTATATTTTATAAGAAGTTGAGTTTGCTTTTTGTTTTCGATAAACTGGTTGAAGTTGAAATGAATCTTGCCAATAAAGTTATTGTTTATCCATCATTGACTGGCAAGGCACAATAGTTCTGTGCAATATACTGGAATTTGTCTCCATGTGTTAAGATGCAAAGAGGACTGTTTTTAGTTAGGTCTGTTTCTATATTTTGACAAGTGGTCTCTTAAAACCAATCATATGCATTATCTCTCAAGGGTTCCAATCCCCGTCAAGGCAGGTACAAGTTAGTCATTGTACCTGCCGAGTATCTATAATTTCATTCCGGTGTGCCGGGTTCTTCTACACAAAGATCGTCTAGTCTATTCAAGGGGTTTAATGTGATATTTAATGTGAAGAAGATCATATTATTATACGATGTTTGGTGTAGGAAATGAATAGGAAAGAGGGAGTATCAGCACACAACATTTATTTGTGTGAAACATGTTCGCTTCATGAAACTTATCAAAATAGTACAAGAATATTTTCAGGTATTACAGACGTTCTATGGCCCGTTTCACTTGCACGTAACTGAAACCGTCATTTACAGGCCCTTAGAAAGGATGACCTCTTTCATTAAAAATTAGATACTATTCCCTTGCTTTTCTTAGCGCCAAAAGCCGGCGTGGCCTAGTGGTATCGCGTCGGACTCCTGATCGGGAGGCCGGGGTTCGAGTCTCACTCTGGTCATGCCGGTGTCATGTCTTTCGGATGAGACAGTAAAAACCGAGGCCCCGTGTCGTGGTATGCATGGCACGTTAAAGATCCCTCACTGCTTCGGGTGGGTCCGTTGGAAAGGTCAAAATTTGTATGCTCCGCATCAGGCAGATGCCGTCACCATATACGTGAAATATTCGTGGTGTGACGTAAAACAATAATCAATCAATCTTGGCGCCAAAAATGACAAGACGGGGAAAGCCCATACCAAAACAGGAACTAGTGGGAACATCTTAATGTGGAGATCTGTATATGAAATAAATGATCGTATCTTCTTAGCTATGACGAAGTAAGTCTAAATAATTTAATGTAAGATTTTTTAAAGGTGTCTCATTAATATATAAATGTTTTTAATTTTCCGTGAAAATAGACGAAATAAATCTACAATGGAAGTCCTATAGACCAGTTTAATAAGGTGAGTTATCTGCTATTGATTAATTAATTAGTTAGTCCGCGGAAGTGGAAAGGAATCGATATAAAAGTTTTGCAATAACTATTAATTCAAACAATTCTTGTTTGTACATGGTCCTTTGAAGAAAATAAGAAATGGCCAGTCAAGCAGCCGTTCAGTTTTTATACGCCCGTCATTAGACGGGACGTATTATGTTATGGCGCTGTCCGTCCGTTCATCCGTGCGTCCGTCCGTCCGGGGTCATGTTTCCGGACCATTCTTTGCCGTCTTTCAAGACACTGAGTTGAAATTTGGTGTATAGCTTTATTTCAAGCGGCGTCAGTACCAGTTCGAGTTTTGTTACGATTGACGTACTTTTGACGGATTTATGGCCCTTGGACTTATAAATTTCAAGATTTTTTTTTTTTTGAAAATTCATTAAAAATCTAATTTTTGTAAAAACATTATGAAATTTAGCATGAAACAAGTAAAATGTACCAACTATCACATATTTTACAGGTATTGGTATCTTTTTCTTCATTTTCGAGAAATTTATAATTTTAGGAGGGGGGTGTTAAAGGGGGGGGGATTGGACTAAAACATTTCAAGATTTTTTTTCAAAAATATTGCATATATGTTTAATATCCGTTCGCTGTCCATTTTGTCCGGTCCTTTAAGGTTTGTTGTCCGGTATATACTTGTCCGGTAGATGTCCGTTGATTTTTGTCAGGTCCTCTACCGTTCCTTGTCCGTTCCTTCTTTAAATTTTTATAAATGATCTTCACTTAAAGTTTTGTTAGTAAATGAGTCTTTCCCAAAGAGAATATCATGCATTACCATGGTATTTTTGTAGGCGTTATTGCCCTTGGACTTAAAATTTCATTAAAATGATGGTTTCCGCTCATTATCTCAGTGAAGGTATGATAGATTCAAATGATATTTGGTATACAGATGTATCAAGGTAAGATGCAGGTCAATTTCGAAGATGGGTTTGATAGGACCATTTTTGCAGGAGTTATTGCCCTTGGACTTATTCCTATGATAAAATGCTATGAAACGCAATTAACTTTGGTAAACGTCAGATGATTTTCATGAAACTCATGCCAAATGCGAATTGATCCCCGTCCGAATTCACCCTTCCACGGTTCGCAAAGGAACGTGACTTTCAATCCTTTTTAATTGTACTATCTATGACGTCATAAACAAATGCGTTGTTTGTCGGAGTTTTGTCGGACCTCAGATGACGTCATCACAATGAATAATTGCATTTTGTGGAAGGGTGAATTAAGCGACGGGCGTATTATGCCACGCTAGGCGTTGCTCTTGTTATACATCGCCAAGATACTGATGCAGGAAGCGGGAGAGTTCTTTTCAAAGGCAGACAAATCACCTTGTTAAATCATCCCGTATATTTTATTTATAATAAATAAATATATTGAAACTCAATGACATTTTTTTTCAGAACAAAAACTTAGAAAGACACTTTTCCACAATAAAAAAAGAAAAAAAAAGAAGAAAGAAAGAAAAAGAAAAAGAAAAAAAATATTGGGCTTTTATCAAATGAAAGAATCAATATTTTGAAAGAATATTACTTAATGAAAGATTCTAATATTCTTCTGTAGTTGTGGCATCTTATCACGAATTCTACATATTACAGTGGCGGATTCAGGGGGAATAATTTAGGGTTTACCCTACGTTTATGGGGACATTAATATCGTGGACGGAACAGTAACTACTGCCGGATATTTACGAGAGCCATTGCGGATCCCTCTACAATTGTTAGCGAGACGGGATACAGGGGCGGTAGTTTAATTCATGATAATCAGTGGCTGATTCAGAGGGGGCGGAGAGGACGTTCCCCCTTAAAGCAATAAAAAAAAAAAAAAAAAAACAGAACAGAAAAGAAGAGAGAGAGAGAGATTTCATTATCATCAGATAATCGTTAGTCTACTCGACTTGTCCGAAGGGAAAATTGCGGGTGTGAAGCATGCGCCATTCGGGAAGAGCTGGTAAGAGGTTGGTGGAAGGGACGTAAGGGAGAGGAGAGGGCAAGCCCTAAACCCCTCCGCCTGTGACCTGTCCCCTCATTGTTGCCGTGGAGTCCATTTTTCAAAACACAACAGAAAACGACCAGGTCACAAATCTCTTGGAGTAAAATTGATTTTGTTCAGTGTAAGGATCTGGCTTACTGATAGCCGTAAGTAGTGGCCCTAAATGAATGATAGGGCCACAATTCCTTATGTGCGTAAACTTGCACTTTTGATAAACGGAATGGTCGGCACGATTCTACGCATTTCGGCATCAAATGGAGCAAATATCTAACATATATAAACATAAAGCAAACGATCGGCAATATTATCTTACCCCCGATCTGTCGTCTGAAGGCTCTACACACATTTTTTCCCAACCTGTTTCAAATTTGCCGGTTTCTGTGTCAGCCATTCGGTCTCGCGAGATCTCGTTAACAGAAACCTCACAAAAAGAGGCGGAGCTGACGAAAAACACGTGGTCATTGTTATTTTTATGTCATTTCTGTGTTTACATTTTATTCATCGGCTAGTTAATCATGAAGAAGAAAACTAAATTGAAATGAACAGAAATGCGGTAACTAGCCGATAAATAAAATGTAATCGCATAATATAGATTCTTCGGTTCTGTCTACTAAAAGTAATGATGGTGGATTTTGTGATATAGCTGAATCATATTTATTAGATCAGATCTGAGTCGTCTGTATGAGAAAATCCACCACATGTACAACAAGAATAACAAGATACAGAGAATACATGAATAGCATCACAAAAAGCTCCGTTTATACGGCAGCTGACGTACCGACTGAGAACGATCAACTGAAGTGAAAATACACAAATTTAGGGCGAAAAATTGCCAAACTGCGGAGCTTCCGTGAGCTTCGCCCTCTTTCTCCCCCACCAGGGTTCCGCCCTGGGCCTACAGGGGACCTCAACGGTCCGAGACCCCTCGCCTGACTTCTAACCAACTCCAAAACCTGTATCCGTCCCTGATAATGCAGACGTTTTCAGCATGATCAATGTATAGAGTTGTTCAGAAAACATAGACAATGGTAAAACACTTGATTTTCGTACCAGCCAGTGGCGGATCCATTTTCCGAAAAGTTGGGGGGGGGGGGGCACTTATGTATTAGCCAAACTACTCAGATATGTTTGGTGCCAAAGCTGTATTTTAACTTGTAAACATGTGGCAAAAAGTGGAGGGGGGGGGGGAGGGTGGCGAGCCCCCTGGTCCCCCTCTAAATCCGTCGCTGCCAGCAATACGGGTCAGATTTCTGAACTGTGTCAATATATCTATGAGGTTTGATACTGCTGTTCGTGTGAAGAAAAAGTTGATTAGTCTAATTAACCAGCCAACCAATAATAATAATGACAACAAAATAATAAAAATAGTAATAAAAAAAATAAATAAATGGAAAAAATGATATGAAATAAGCAAAGACGAAAACGAAACATAACCCAAAAAGACCATAACTCCCCCCCCCTCAAAAACCAAAAAAATAACCCCAAAAAACAAAAACAAAACAAAACAAAACCCAAAAAACAAAAAAACAAAAAAAAAACCAAAACAAAACAAAACAAAACAAAACAAAACAAAAAAAAAAAAAGAAAAAGTAGAAGATTAAAATGAAGTTGGTGATGCCGGAGGAAAAAAAAAGAGCAACAAAATGAAGTGATAATGATTTGAAATTAGTTGCACGTGGCTCGGTTCCGAGGTGGGGATATCACGTTCTCGACACCAGCGGAAGTCCATGTAGGTGCATATGTGATATATGTTGTAAATTTAAACCGCCTAGCCTAGCCTACAAATCATGCCGCATATAACGTCACACCACGGAGACAACCCAAAAAGGTTGTTCCACTGACGTACATATATTACGGCATGCTTAGCAGTCACCGGAAGTGAAGTTATGATTTGAAATTGGTTGCACATGGCTCGGTTCCGAGGTGGGGCTATCACATCCTATTTGAATGTACAATAATATCTGAAAAGTTGAATATGGAATACGTAATACTCGTATAGTAAATGTTTTACAAAAATTCAGAATGAGTGAAAAAATGTATCATTTACATGCACACTGATAAACCAAGTGTTAGATTTGGTGCTGTGATTATGTGCTCGGCTTGCGGAACCGGCAATCGTTATTCGAATACCTGCTTGTACCACTATAATAAGAGGTTGGCCAGCTCCCGCTTCATTGTCCCGGGATGAATAGAAAAATGTTGACAGCGACGTTACACATCAATCAACAAGTCACAACAAATTTACATGTATACATACACTAAATCTGATATAACCTTGACATTTTCATGAATGCTTGTTAATTAGATATTGTCACGTGATATAAACACTAGAATTTGAAATTACTTGTACCAATGATTTATTAATTTAGATTTTAAAAAAGGATATTCTGATAAAAGTGTTAATAATACTTAAAGTGTACTTATCTACACTCGCTTGCTATACATGTATGTTAAGATAGCATCTATTTGTGCATAATTTCACGGACTTTTATACACATACATGTCAAGCAATGTCAAGTAAAAATGACAATGACATTCGACTGAACTTTGACCTTGTATAACTAATAAATATGAATATTCTGTGGCAATATGTTTCAAGTCAAGGAAAAGAACGCACCAAGGGTAGGTATGACACTCACTGTAAAGAGAGATCTGCCAACATTTTAATCACCATTTCTTACAATGACTAATCTAAGGATTTATTTGTCGAGCATAGAATTCACCTCCTATTAATACTCTCATGTATAAAACACACGATTATATGTGTTACACGACCTTAACGACTTAATGTTCAGGATAAATAAACACATTACAGTTTGGGGATGGGATGGGAGACGTTATATCAGAATATCTTATAATTCACTGATTTTCTTCATGAGAATTCTTACAATACATTCACACTAACTGATAAACATGAATCCCCACAAAACGAAGTACACCAAACTAGTATATTTTAGAATCCTATCTATCGTTATACTGACGACGTGTGAAATCACAATGTTTATGGTCTGCCGTGTCCACCAACACTGGCCGATTCTAATTCAACGAAATACTGATCCGAGTCTGATTCCCATGATAAATAAAAAGGAAACAAGACATTCCATCTCTCATCGGCAACAGTTGATCTGGCCAATGCATCTGCGTATGTTTCATACGGCTTAGACATACAGTTAACCATTTCTCGCTGTCTGCACAGTGTATTTCTTATTGCTATGGTATCAAATGCTATATGGAATGGGATGTCACTAAGTTCATCTCTAGAAATATGACTGTCCGACAGAGACTTAACAAAATCACCCCTTTTCAAGGGCCTGGGCTGTGGAATATTTTCAAGCTTATAGTATGGATTTGTAGAGCAGGAATTGCTGCAATTACAACGATTAGTGCCATCTCCTATTTCATGGCCACAACCGCTGTTGCAATTCTCGTTTGATGTTTGGAAAATTCCTCTCTGATTATCATCGTTGTCATACTGATATCTAGATGTACTCGACATTTCTGATATTCTTGATGGAGTGTAGCTCAAACGAAGTCGTTTTGCTAGTTCATAAGGATTTTCGTCATCTTGGGTCAAAGCCGGATTGTAGAATTGATATTCATTCACTGGTGCACGACGGGGTAAATGATTGGTGTCCTGGCTTTGCTTGCGGGCAGACTGGTTGGTGGATTCGTCATACCCTGATCGAAATGAGAAGGAACTTGATGTGGATGTCGGCTGGATTCTTTTCTTTACATTTTTATGGCTGTAAAATATAATGCAAATACCAGTAGTATCTCGCTTAAATTATTTGTTTATATAAGTTGGTCGGTGTTGTCGGTGTTTTACGTCGCTTTTAACAATTTTTCAGTCATATCGCGACATCGAAGCAGAACATAGTGACGTAATCAGGGAATCGAACCGGGATCGTCAGCACCGCAAGCCAAGCACATAACCACTACACCAAGCCTGTCCTATTTGTTTATATAAGTTAAGCAGCCATCCAGAGAGATGGGTCTTACATAGATTTAGAGAGACACTCATGTTTTTGCTTGTGTTTATATAGGGCGATACAAATAATAATACCAGACATTTCTTTGAAATATACATTTTTCCAGTTATCAAGAATGTGAAAGCTAGGGCTTATAATTATAACCGCATAGTTTGGGTTCATCTTAAAATAAATCTTACCTTTTTAAAGTAAATAATACACCCAATGTCTCGTTAGCACAACACAATAAATTATTGTCATACAGACCACAAGGAAAAACAATAAATCATTGTCATACAGACGACAGGGAAAAACAATAAACATCGGGAACATATATACCTGGATAAATTTAGTTAAGATTTCGAAAACTACAAAGACAACAAATCTCATATTATGTCTACTTTCAATTTCCAACAGATTTAAGTTTCAGTTCATACTGAAATATCTATTTTTCTGAGGAAACATAAATTATGTATGATTATGTACACGTACCTTTTCAGTTTTAAGAACGCTAAAATGATGAGTAGGTTGATCAAAGCAGTTGCTACGCCTATGACTAGATTTAAATATGGACCTAGAATAGATATGAGCTATTATGATTGAAATGAACTATGCTTTCTTTACTATTATACCATTATATTCTTTATCAGATGGATAGATATGAAGCTAAACTACTTAAATGCATTTAAGATTGAACAAGGTTGGTATCGTATATATATAAGTTTTGTTCTAAGTGATACATAATATCAGCTTACAAAATATCATGTTTCATAGTATTTTAATTATATGGTCTTGCTTAAATCCTTTTGCTTTATTTGTAAAAAATGTTATAGTAAAAACCTGGATCACAGCGAATACTTCAAAGGAAACATTTACAAGGACACCTCCATAACTCTGTTACACAATAAACGTATAATAATGATAATCGCTTATTCAAGGATTACCACGATTCAGAAACAGAATTTTCCACCATTTTGATAAACTTGTCGCAGTTTTATTATACCTCTATTTAAAGTGATTTGTCATTCTCTATACAGTGGACATGTACGTTCATAGAAATCTCGTGTATTGAGTGTTTAAGGATTTTATGTGTCGTATGTTATGACTATTCATGGCGGATGTGGCAAGTACAAGAGGATGCTTGAACAATTAAGGTGTCTGTCTTCTCACTGATTTGCAGGGGTCCATTTACAGTCTTGTATAGAGTGCTACAGTTACATTGCATCGATAGATATCGTATATTACTTTATCACGAACTTCTGTACTACACTAAAGTCAAATATTATTGGGGGTTTTTGTCTTTATTTTTTCAGAATTGTTTTGAGAACTTTCTTAGTTCTTCACTCCACTGGGCTCAATTCACCTTTGCGAAATGCAATTTGACAAAGAGATTCGGACCACATTGATAAAGTTTTGAATTTGTTAGAAAAGATACACCATTGTCATAAAGTTTAAAAATAAATGAATTTATATTGTGGTAAAATCCTAAAATACAACAAATGGTTCCTAAATATATTTCTCAAGAACCAAAAAAACTACGAAATGATATCTTGAATGTTTGTTAATGGCGAGAGACATAGGATAACACCAACACCTTTCTTGAAAGGTACACTTGCATTTTGGTTCCAACCCCAAATTGAACAATGGAAAAAAGAAATCATAGAGTTCAAGCGCAATGTCTAGCCCAACAAGCAAATTTAGAGAATTGCTATCCCTCGCTTTCGGGGTTCTATGACAAAACTATCACGTCTTACGGTTAAAAAGTTACATTGAAGAAGATCAAAAGGCCACGGTAAAGGTCACTCGATAAAAATTTTGGTACCAACGGAAAGGTCTCGCAAATAGGGACACACATGCCAAATACGAGGGCCCTACGTCTTATGGTAAAACTGCTATGACCAAAGTTAAAATTATTGTGATAGACTGACAGACAGACGGACGGAGAGACAAATGAGATTTAATGTCCCCACGCTTTCGCGAAAATTGGGGGACAATTAGCTATCAATTTTCAACGTTAACATTATTTTTATCAATATATTCAGTCTCATACCTTTTAACCATTGTTGATTCTTAGCGCTTGAATGGCTTTTTGACTCTCGAGGTATAGGTACTTCTCTATGTAACTCCTTGGTCGAAGAAATATTCATACTTGTTATGCCGCCTAAACTTATTGTCGTCATAATATCTGTTATGTTATTTGGATACGTTGTTTCATATGTAGACGTATAATTGTTTTCTGGGAGAGAATTGGTGGAACTCACTGAACCATCGTCTTGTCGGTGATTGGAAACTACATTACTATATCTATGCGACGAGGTTTCCGTAGCTGATGCACTAGTTTCTGTTTCTGTAAAGTGAATGGGTGACGTAGATGCATGTCGTAATTCTGACGTCCATGTATACGTCGACACATGTATCGGAGGTGATGTCAAAGACAAAATTTTACAAGCTGTAAATAAAAGGATGCTAAATTCATAAGCATGTTATAGCACATGATGTTTTATTTATATAATGTATTGTTCTAAAATGTATTTTGGTGAAAGTTCATGTAGCGGACCCATACGAAGTAGTGAAGAATCGTTTATATGTCATGTCTTTTCTGTGTCATCCCAACAACTGGGCACCGACAAGAAATCGTACGAACTCGACCCCGAGACCTTTGTGTATTAAATTAAGCACATTACCCTGAAGAATTTTCCAGTTTCCCATCTATGAAGGTGTTGAAAACATCATGTATTTAATTCCTTATCTAATGCTAGGACGGATTTCGGTGTTTATTTATTCATTGCACGTATTTAAATGACCTAATAAATACTAACATCTTTCATACAATAATTGTATGTTTACAATGGAAGTGCCAGATTTAATAAACATCCTGAAATGTATTTCCTGACCTCTTAATTGACCTAGCATATGCATAACAATATGCTGCATTGTACACAAAACAAAATGTAAACAATGAAGGTACCGGGCATATGAAAGACGCATTCACTAATATTGAACTGTTCGCGCTTAACAAGACAATTTGATTTCGATTTATGGAAATCATGTTTAAATATCCGCGGATTAAATCCGCGATACAATTAATTTATCTAATTCCTGGAGTGCAGGTCTGAAAGCTCAGTTAGACTGTGCATATTCTCGTCTCCAGTATCTACATGCATGATACCACGTCTCCGAAAATGGAACATACTGAATATTAACTCTTTTTACATATTTTCGCCAAGAAAATGCCCGTATGATTTTATAAAGTAAAACTGAACATAAAGTTTAAAAGTTTGACTTGCATTCGATCTAGAAAAATAATAAAAGTAAATAAATGCCTATTCAAGACGTCTCATTTCATTCTAGATAAAATAATATTATATTCAGCAACCAGTTGCTTTAAATAGCTATCTAGTACCATGTAAAATAGGAAATTAAATGGTGGTAACTGTGGTAATGCAGTGCAAACTGCTAATGTAGCTGATGTTACGGAACTAGCAGTCACATACACGGTAGGAAATCATTCAGAGGAGGAGGAGGAGGAGTAACGTCTCATACTCGGTTAGCCAGTCTATTTCAAAATGTGCCAATGAAATATTAAATGTTCCCTTAATGAATAAAACAGTTCTAATCTATATTCATGTTTTCGAACACTGGTTATAATTCTGTGTCTCGGTTAGCCATACCGGTAATAACTGCCAAACTATGCTGATGACACAGTATTATAACCAGTGTTCGAAAACATGAATATAGATTAGAACTGTTTTATTCATTAAGGGAACGTTCATTTGTATCATAACAATTTTGTATTGAGTATGCCTTTGTAATTTAATCTATTTTGTATATCCCATATCAAGCTTGCGTATATCGTGTTATTTTTCAAATCATATTTACTAGCATCCTAATTTAAATTCGTGATAACGCTTATAAATTTTATATTTCATTGGCACATTTTGAAATAGACTGTTTTGATGTATTAAATTAATATTTCATCTTTCCTTGAGAAATAAAAATATAAATATACGACAACTTGTAAGATGTAAAATACAATGCATTGTACACAATCATCATAAGAATACCCTTTATTGGTAGATATATACATCTTTGGCAAACAAACATCCCCAATTTCTTCGTTTTAGACTGACGTTTGTTTCTGGCGGCATTGCGACATCTACATTTTATTCCGTCTGAAAAAAATACATTCAAAGATCAGATATCAAAGACATTTGTCGAGTTATTTCTCCCCGGGCACCTGGTCTCACCTCGGAATTTTTCAGTATATCGGGGTTCACAACAGTTCCTCACCCGATTTTGTATCTGTCCTTGGACTATGAGAATGATTAACGGTTTGGTACTTCTTCGATATTGATTTAGATATTATTCAGAAAACTCAATATACATTTAATTACTCCCTGAGATTTCTACCTCGATCAGGTTAGACCACCTCGTGCACCAGGTCTTGGGGTGTTGATAACCCCATTTTACCCCCTAGGGAGATGTCAACTGGTTAATGATACCCAGACACTTAGAGTGATCAAAGAGTGATCCGTCTGTTCTTCAGGTGATAACAAATTCTGGTTTCAACGAACTTTTAAAATATACAATATAACCGCCTTTGACGGCAACATTAATTTAATTCTAGGTACTATGAAAACAAAGAAACTTGTAGCTTCTAGCTGTGTTTGAAATAGAAGGCTATATTCCGCAAAATATATTTGTGGCACGAGAAGAAAGTATTAGCATCCATTGAACTATAAAAATGAGTTATTCTGACTTTTATCCCTAAAATATACAGATCTGTATCACTATATATGAATTACATTTGAAAGCTATCTATCTAAACCTGTAGGAGTCAGTCAAACATTGCAAGCAGTGTAAAGAGCACACTTTTTATGACGACATTTGCAATAATCATAAATAGAAGACCGCAAGAACTTGCTATCTGTCATATTATGTTTTTCTACAGCTGTTACAGGAAAAGTGGCACATTTAAGGAAATTAGAGGCATAGGCAACAATATTTGCAGACGGATCGGGTCTATTTTAAATATTGTAACTTATGGTAAAGTATCTCGAGTACTTACTTCCTATCAAGATTTATTCAGCTGTTAGGATATTGAAGCAGTGTTAGATATACAAAAACCTAGTGGTTATAGATTCAATTATGGACATTGACATGGACATTATATCTTGTCCTGTCCATTGTCGTTGAATTCCCTACATTAGCTGTGACAGAAAACGGAAATATAAAATTTCGACAAAGGACAATATTCTGAATCACTCTTATATTTAAAGGAAAGCCTTTGTTGCCAGTGAAAAAAAATTGTGTTTTTCAACAACATAAGCCAACATGAATAACGGTCCTAAATTTGAATGACCATTATTACGATATACCCTCAAAAACCCTGACCTTAAATACATGACCGCCATAAAAAAAATCTGTGTTTTGGTGAGTTTCACATTAGAATTTTGACCAAATAACAAGACAAGCTAACTTGGATGACACCTTTAAGACGGGTCAACTCTTCTATCACATTTGAACTGATAACTGGGGTATGTATATCATAAAAGGATGTCCGATACGTCACTGTGGTGCTTTTTTCTATTTCATCTCAAACCCAAAATCCTTAATAAGTGCTTAAAATTTATACTTAGCCAAGGAAATCCCATTGATTTGATAAACATAATCTAATTTAATACTTAAGTGACCCCAGTTTCTCACATATGACCACATTATTTCATAATACACTATTTTCGTATGGAATATTTTTATCATAAGCAGCAAAAGAATGCCATATTTGGAACTATTTGGATTTCGGACTATATTGGCACCCCACAAAATCATTACGCATATAGAGCTGATCCAGATATCACATGATACTAATAATAAAGACGTAATCCATATACAAAGTTTGAGTAATGAACAACATATGTGTCTTACCCATTAGTAGGAAACTGAATCAAATAAGTAATTTGATTAATATTAGGAAAAGTGACCTATCCTTTAGGAATTTACTTGGATAGTCATGGTCGAATTACTTGGGAAATACACAATAATTATGTAAACAAGGATCGAAACATTATGGAAAAAGGGCAAGATATGAACATGGACAGACGGACGGATGGTTGTAAGTGACACAAATTATTTGCTTCCCTTTATATTGTTCGGGGCGCATTATTAAAATCATTAACAAATAATGAGGTCAGTAAAACTAGTGACATTGTCTTTTCCAGCAGGCATATGTATATCCAGTATCATTCATGTTAAAAACAACGTATATATACCCTCAGAAGCATAGGAAATCAGCTGTTGAGGAAGAGAATCCAACAAGAACAAGTATGACAAGAAGAAGAAGAAGAAGAAGAATAAGAAGAAGAAGAAGAAGAACAACAACAACAACAACAACAGAGAAAGAGAAAGAAAGAGAGATTTTTCGAATTAAAACCTTTATATTTCATGTATGGTTAAATGGTAAGAAGGATGGAAAATGGATTCTGAGATAAAAAATCAAGAGTCACACATAGGTAAAACGTGTGTCAATATTTCTATAAAATATTTGTGTGACTCAAAATGTTTTCAGTGTATAGCCACCATATTTCATATACAGACAGGATGTTGACAGGATAACATCTATACCGGATCTACTAATCTATTTATACATGCTGGAGACTGATATTTATTTTTTTTTGAAATTCTGAAATCTGATATTCGATGTTGTCAATATTTTGATTCATTTGGTTCATGTTTACAAAATACCATTATAAGGAATCATTATCAGATATAAAATCCACAGCATGGTATAATGGCGGATTCAAGTTTACATTAACAAAACTCCATGACATAATCAAGAAAACACATTATATAATAGTGGCGTAAGAAACAAATGAAAAGTGGGGGGGGGGGGGGGGGGGAGGGGGGGGGGGGGGGGAATCAGGAAATACTATTCTTAGTACTCAATGAGTTCATTTATCGTTTGATATGCAATACATATCTTGCTTATAGAAATTCGGAGCTTGTATGTTAGATAGAATATTTTGAGGAATGTGTAGGCTGTCGCCATCTATGTTAACATTTTCCAGAAAAAAACACATATTAAAAAAGTGTGTGTGGGGGGGGGGATCGGTCCCCCCGTTTCCTACACCTATATATAATATCCTATCCATATGAAGAAAGTGTACGAATGTTCAAAGTACAATAACACAATGAAGAGAACGCTGGTGCCAGCAGCGAACGTGCTTTGGTACAAGTACATATCTAATTTTAGCACAAGATTTAATTTTGTGACAATGAATAACTGAGAAGTGTGGAAATGTGTAATCCTTTGACTCATGTCTAGACTTCTGTACATACCGTTTCCTTTTTTCCTACATCTCAGTGTATTACATTTTCTGTTCCCTGTAAATATGATAACGAAATACAAACTTTTGATTCATAAGTCTTGAGAGATTGCATGCATTTTTTTTTAAAAGTACGACTACAGTTCTTACTCATTTCTTAAATTGTCAATCTCCTTGGTGACTTCTGCCTTACAGCTCAGAAAGATGTCTTTCCCTTCCCCTTTTACTCATTCGAAAACAAATCACCGGTATAAAAGCTTCGAAAACTACAATAATCTATCATCCTTTTTATCTTGAAGCCTTTTAAAAGTAAATAACCGATATCGAATTGAATTGCTAGTACTTTCCGTTATCAACATTATGACTAGTCCGACGAATCTGACGAAGGGCATTTTTATCATTTGTTGTTATGCCCTACCGTCAGACTGCTTTACATAGCCAAATCGTGAGATTTTATGGATTGCAAACAAAAAGATATAAGGTAAATATTCCTCACCGATTCATGCAAATTTTAAACTTGGGAGATGTCATATTTAGGAAATGTCATATTAGTATGAATGATTCGTTTCAGATATAACATCACCTGAAACTGAATGTACTCTGACCATATTAGGAAATTATCTGGAGATTGTATTATTCAATCACAAAGTAAAAGCCTAAACACTAATCACAAAATGTCTGTGAAATGGTATGTATAAAGTTACTAGGCCTTAATTTAAGAGCGTAATACTGGGTGTCTAATTTTAAGATAAACCGCTACAACACACACGCCGTTAGTAGTTAAAGAAGAATAATTGCTAATCCCAAATGGGAACAGATTATGGGTTCTGAATGAATGAGTGTATTCTACTAGCATCCTCCATCTGCTTTAAATATCCATGTAAAACTATTATGTTCGGTTGCAAATTATGTAAGTGATATGTAAGATTGGTAAGGAGACTATAATACTATAATGTACACTTTCGTGCAAAAGAATATAATTTAACATTCTGGAAAAGGGGGGGGGTCGTATACAGCCCTACTTAAGTAGGGAGTTCAGGTTTTCCATTTCGCATCCCTGTGTGAGTACTTTGTTTGATAGTCACCGGCTCTCATAGCACAAGATTAAGATGCTTTGTCATAATGTATAATGTGTGAAATTAGTACGCAGCAAACAGGCATAAATTGGATATTGCCTTTTGCTACCTAAGAAAGGAAAACAGTTTGTCATAAACGAACGTGTGCAACTGGCCTACCTAACAGATCTCTAGAAAATGTAGTTAAGAAGCAGAAGTGTTGCGCTCTATTGTGTCCTTGATCTCAAGTTCAGACGGATACATTTGAATAAGGTTATTCTGAAAGTTCGTAATATCTATGCACAGAACGCTGTTAATGTTTCTGTATTGAACTGAACAGCTTACCTATTCATTACAGCTATGAGTGAATAATGGACACTAATCTTCCTTTGTGTTTCGAAATTGTCGTATAGAGTTTCATAATGTAAAATGTAAAAGATCTAATGTTTTTGATGCGATTGACAGTTTGAGAAATTTAAGTAATACCTAATCTTGCTGTAAATAACATTTCAATTGCGATAAATTTTATTTAAATTTATTAAATTCTGGAGTATTTATATATATATACTTGACTTTAATTCTGAAATATAGATATATGTTCAAAAATCTATTTAAATATTTGACTCTCGCGAAATTTTGTCCCATGAATAATTCAATTTGGAACATATATTACACTCGACAAAATCGAGATGTAGGCTTTCAATGACATCCAGATGAAGCAGAAATGGGATCAGGTGCCATTGAGGAGTAAACATGCCCTGTTGTTCGTTTCACCCGCCAAATTTCCAAAAGGGTTTTTTTTAAGATGGTATAACTCGTAATCATAATAAGCGGAAACGGTAATAACGTCGTCATAATCGGTAAAATTTGTGATACTGTATTATCACAGTGCAAACGTTTAATAAAGTATACAATCAAATAAAAAGTTAACATATCAGACAATGAATTCTGATAGACAATAAGGAGCTCTTTATAGAAATTTGCAGAATAAAGACTTCAAACGTGATTTTACGTATCCTTGTGAGACTATGGCTGAATTAATGTCACGCGAAAAACAATTTATTTTCTGAAACACTAAGGAAGAAAGAAAAGTTACTGACTCAGCGGTATGTCAGACGTCACCACGGAAATATACTGTATTTAATGTAATGATATGAAATACATTAACCACATAAGGACATCACAAAAACATTCAATTATAGGAGCAAGGAACCGATATCAAAATGATGTTTTGAATCTTCATATTAAGTCATGCGGTTAATAATCCATCAACTATTTCAACTCTCTCAGTTTCCGCTATTAGAGTCACCTAAGAGATTGCTTCATGAAACTGATTAATTGGTTATCATTTTATGTCACTCCAAAATTATTTCTCATACATGATAATGGCATCTACCCGATGCATAGCAAACAATATCATATCTCTTCCACGGACGCAGCTGAAGCAGTAAGGATCTTAAACGCTCAACGCCTAACGTTACACGGGACCTCAACGTTCACTGCCTGATCCGAAAGACAGAACACTGAAGTATCCACGGCGAGTGTCGAGCACGGTATTGTAGCATACACTGTCCCCTCCGCATAGACTCCCCCCTCCCCCCGTATAAACTCAGTATATATCTTTCCCCTCTAAAGGGAATATTCTATCCGTACGGTTTCCCCCTTCTGATGATCAGCATAGACTCCCCCCCCACCCCCACCCCCTTCCTAGGCGGATCAAATCGGAAAACTCAAAAACTCAAACCGTTATTTAGTCTTGATTTTTGAAATTAAAATACCTATCAGCCGGCCATAGAGGAAAATAAACAACCATGCATACAAAACAAAGTTCCTTTTTCATCATTCTTAATGGTGTAGACTATATCAAATACACAGCAAAAAGTGAAAATAAGATATACATGTATGATTATTGAGCAGAATCATTGCGAAAATTTCATATTTCATATATATTTCATATTTTAGATCACATTTTAATTAGAATAGAAAAGATTTGGTATTGAAAAAAGATGTTTCAATCCCAAAATGGATTTTCTTTGGTTGTTTTCATGGTTTTGGTGTTCAAAATTTTATGGCAAAAGGTTGCAGAACAAACAAACAAAAACAATCAAACAAACAAAAACAAAAACAAAATATTTATAATTAAAGATTGATTCTGCTGTAGTCATGGATTTTTTTTCTCATTTCGATTATGTAAAACTTTTATGACCTAAAGAGGGGTTGTCGTTTACATTTGAATTTTGGCAAATTTTAGAGGGTGACCCCCTTCCAGCATGATTTTCACGAAATTAAGGATAATTGGCTATCTTAAACTTAAAATTCTGATAGAGGAAGGTCTGACAAACATTTTAATATATGGATTATACATAGCTAAAATGCAGGATGTTGTGTAAATCTTGCTGGAAGTTTGGTAATTTAACATGGGACCCTACGGAAAATGGAATTACTGTGTTTTGACTTCTTATCACATGGATTCTTCGTGTGAAATATGGAAGCTTTATCGCAAAGCATTCAAAATTTATATGTAAGGTCTAAATTTTTGCAGACAATCCGACAAACAAACTAACGGATAGGAGAAAAACTACATATCACAAATCTTCGATTACTGGTGCATAATACCGACGGCTACATGTATGTGAGAGAGGCTTGTATGTAAATATATGTGTATATGCAGCATCGTGTGATCCTTATACAAATAATGCAAAAGCTTCCCAAGATAAAAATATCTAATCCGGTGTGGCCTAGTGGATAAGGTGCTCGGCTCGTGATCGAGAGGTCGCGGGTTCGACTCCCGCCCGGGGCACACCGGTGTTCTGTCTTTCGGATGAGACAGTAAAAACCGAGGTCCCGTGTCACGGTAGGCGTGGCACGTAAAAGATCCCTCACTGCTTCGGGTGGGTCCGTTGCAAAGGTCTAAATTTGTATGCAATGCATCAGGCAGATGTCGTCACCATATACTTGAAATAATCGTAGAGTGACGTAAAACAATAATCAAACAAACAAACAAACATAAAAATATCTTCTTGTCAGTGATACCCTCGCAAAACTCGTAGGGATCTCTTGGTTCCTTTTCCCGATAATTTTTGCATGTTACATCCACTCTCTAGATCCAGTAATTGTTAAACGAATTTTGAATATTACTTCATATAATTTCCAAAAAGGAAATTAAAATTGTAATTTTTGGCGCTTCTAAAATGTAATTTGATCAAAATTATGTTTTTGTATCTAAATTTGCTCGACATGTAGGTGATAATGTGTCCTAATGGGGAATCAATTCACAGTTTGGTTCTCATCCAGGACCAGCTAGAGTAAAGAGATATCTTTAATTTGCAAAATAAATCACATCCCTTATACGGGGAAATCGGATTTTAAAAAATTTCAATTTCAAACTGGCAATGTGCCGATATCCGATGAGATTTTGTCAAATAAACATGGTAACGCATTATACATATTTAGTTTCATTAACTTGTTGTAATATTCGAACCAAACCGGATTTTATCTCTAGAGAGGGAAAAGGCGTACTGATCTTAGGGGGATAAACTATACGGCGTAGTTTTATCCCTGGGGGATAATCTATGCTGGGTCGGTTTTTCCGTGGGGGAAGATTTATACTGCGTGGGTTTTTCCGGGGAAAAGTCTATGCGGGGGGATAGTCTATGCTACATAATTTACAACATCGGAACATATCAGTCACAAGCCGAACACTTCATCCACCAAACTACACTGGTACAAGGATTATTTCATCTACCTGGTTATCAGAAATAGGTGGAGAAGGTCCTTGTTGTATTTCCTATATATACCCATATATGTATACAAGATATCGCATCAGTTCATTTCCGCCACTCCAAGATTCTTCCATTCATATCGTAGTAGCACCAGTTCCCTGGGTTGCATTAACATTTGTTACTTAGCAACCTTAACACCGAAAATAGCGAGGATTTTATATTTTAAAGCATAATGCAAACCGAGGCCTGTTTGTGGTGTCTCATAGGAAGAGCAGATGCTAAATCACCGCAACAAAGTTTTTTACAGACTCTTACAGGAATCGTAACCTCATCTATATATTTTTAAATCTTTGCGGTGTTAGATAAACTGTTGGTGACTTTACCTAAATCCTAATTTTCAATCATATAATCTACATGTATACATAGTGAAAAACGTAACCAGAAGCGCTGATTGTGAAATTTTGAATACCCTGCAGCATAATGTTAGGCAACCCTTAAAAACATACACATATGAGGTATATTCACAGAAAGAATCTACATCTACATTTCTTTTTGCTGTAATGGATATTGTTATTATTGGGAAATGATACCTTTCTTGTGACATTTCTTAGAAGCACCATTGATCCACAGTTTACCGGTTACATTGATGCCATGTACAGGACTCCACGTACTACTTAACTTTGTTCTCCACAATGTTCCATTATATTTCTTTGCACATACATCCTCCGATTGTGCATACGTTAATTTCTGTTTCCTCTTGACAACTAAAATACACTTCGTGGAGTCTGCAATGATACATTAATTTAAACCCTTTTTTATAAGAATGTGTTCCTGTAAACTTGGTAAGAGTTCATTGTATGTTTCTTTAATTGTTTCAGATACATGAGGAGAAAATCTGCAATGTCATGTAAAAAAGATGTCTCGGGGTAAATATAGGAAACAAAAATAAAGGCGAATCTCCTTCCAATATTTTGCTGCCCTTAGCTAGGTTTTGGATGTTCCCGTTGTATAATTTTTGTAATCATATATAACTCTGTACAAGGACTAAAATAAGAACTTCCTCAACATAGTTTTCACATGAGTTGGGAAGTAATCAACACAAATGTGTTTGCTTGTTACATGTAATGCCCATCTACATCTCAACCGATTGTGATCATGCTTTACATGTATATGTATGCATCTAAAACCATCATAAATTGTATATATTTCCTCATCATTAGCTTTTATTTTGTTTGCGAGTAGCGCGCGAAAGACCGGGGTAAAAGAAGGGGGATTGCAGTGTTCGAATCAAGAACATGACGTTATGTTTAAGATGTTATTTATCTATTGCTCCATGTCGTGAAGACAAAGATATATAGATATATATATATATAAAGGAACATGAAACATAAAAGCGCAATGAACAAAACGAAACAAACCACCCCCTCCCCCACACCCCACTCCGAAACAAATGTTCATAGGTAACGGATTGTAGCTAGGTGTGTCAACACTAGTAAGTCTCAACGTGTAAAACGATTCATAAATTCAGTACAAGAAATTAAGGGAGACAGTTAAGAGTGTGAGTTGAACACGACAGTTTTGTACATATAATAGTTCTAGCACATGATCAAAGAGGTTTCACACTAAGTAGATATAAAGTACTCAAGTTCCCTTCACATGAGTCTGCTTTTTATCAGATTACAAGGGGTGGATCCATTGCAGGCGACACCAGATTGTACTCAAGTTCCCTACAAATGATTCTGCTTTTTATCAAATTACAAGGGGTGGATCCATTCCGGGGTGACACCAGATTGTACTCAAGTTCCCTACAAATGATTCTGCTTTTTTATCAGATTACAAGGGATGGATCCATTGTAGGGCGACACCAGATTGTACTCAAGTTCCCTAGAAATGAATCTGCTTTTTATCAGATTACAAGGGGTGGATCCATTGCTGGGCGACAACAGACTGCACATAAATTCCCTACAAATGATACTTCTTTTTATCAGAATACAAGGGGTGGATCCATTGTAGGGCGACACCAGATTGTACTCAAGTTCCCTAGAAATGAATCTGCTTTTTATCAGATTACAAGGGGTGGATCCATTGCTGGGCGACAACAGACTGCACATAAATTCCCTACAAATGATACTTCTTTTTATCAGATTATAAGGGGTGGATCCATTGCAGGGCGACACCAGATTGTTCTCAAGTTCCCTACAAATGATTCTGCTCTTTATCAGATTACAAGGGGTGGATCCATTGCAGGGCGAAACCAGATTGTTCTCAAGTTCCCTACAAATGATTCTGCTCTTTATCAGATTACAAGGGGTGGATCCATTGTAGGGCGACACCAGATTGTACTCAAATTCCCTACAAATGAATCTGCTCTTTATCAGACACCAGATTGTACTCAAGTTCCCTACTAATGATTCTGCTCTTTATCAGATTACAAGGGGTGGATCCATTGCAGGGCGAAACCAGATTGTAATCAAGTTCCCTACAAATGATTCTGCTTTTTATCAGATTACAAGGGGTTGATCCATTGCAGGGCGACACCAGATTGTACTCAAGTTCCCTATAAATGATTCTGCTCTTTATCAGATTACAAGGGCTAGATCCATTGCAGTGCGAAACCAGATTGTACTCAAGTTCCCTACAAATGATTCTGCTTTTTATCAGATTACAAGGGGTGGATCCATTGCAGGGCGAAACCAGATTGTACTCAAGTTCACTACAAATGATTCTGCTTTTCTATCAGATTACAAGGGGTGGATCCATTGCAGGGCGACACCAGATTGTACTCAAGTTCCCTATAAATGATTCTGCTTTTTATCAGATTACAAGGGGTGGATCCATTGCAGGGCGAAACCAGATTGTACTCAAGTTCCCTATAAATGATTCTGCTTTTTATCAGATTACAAGGGGTGGATCCATTGCTGGGTGACACCAGATTGTACATAAATTACCTACAAATGATACTGCTTTTTATCAGATTACAAGGGGAGGATCCATTGTAGGGCGACACCAGATTATACTCAAGTTCCCTACTAACGATTTTGCATTTTATCAGATTACAAGGGGTGGATCCATTGCAGGGCGACACCAGATTGTACTCAAGTTCCCTATAAATGATTCTGCTGTTTATCAGATTACAAGGGGTGGATCCATTGCAGGGCGAAACCAGATTGTACTCAAGTTCCCTATAAATGATTCTGCTTTTTATCAGATTACAAGGGGTGGATCCATTGCTGGGTGACACCAGATTGTACATAAATTACCTACAAATGATACGGCTTTTTATCAGATTACAAGGGGTGGATCCATTGTAGGGCGACACCAGATTGTACTCAAGTTCCCTACTAATGATTTTGCATTTTATCAGATTACAAGGGGTGGATCCATTGCAGGGCGACACGAGATTGTACTCAAGTTCCCTACTAATGATTTTGCATTTTATCAGATTACAAGGGGTGGATCCATTGCAGGGCGACACCAGATTGTACTCAAGTTCCCTATAAATGATTCTGCTTTTTATCAGATTACAAGGGGTGGATCCATTGCAGGGCGAAACCAGATTGTACTCAAGTTCCCTATAAATGATTCTGCTTTTTATCAGATTACAAGGGGTGGATCCATTGCTGGGTGACACCAGATTGTACATAAATTACCTACAAATGATACGGCTTTTTATCAGATTACAAGGGGTGGATCCATTGTAGGGCGACACCAGATTGTACTCAAGTTCCCTACTAATGATTTTGCATTTTATCAGATTACAAGGGGTGGATCCATTGCAGGGCGACACCAGATTGTACTCAAGTTCCCTACTTACTATTCTGTTTTTTATCAGATTACAAGGGGTGGATCTATTGCAGGGCAACACCAGGTTATACTCAAGTTCCCTACAAATGATTCTGTTTTTATCAGAATACAAGGGATGGATCCATTGCTAGGCGACACCAGATTGTACTCTCGTTTGACAAATCGGCTTCACAGATCATCAAGCCGAATACCCCAGAGTAGGTTATAAGGAAGTTAAAAGAAGCACTGTTATTCTTTGTTCCATTCCATAAACAGTGGCGGATCCAGGAATTCCGAAACGGGAGGGGGCGCATGTTTGTATACGCCAAACTACTCAGCCATTTTGGTGCCAAATCTGGATTTTTACTAGTAAATATGTGACAAGAAAAGGGGGGGGGGGCGTCCTCCTCTAGACCTGTCACTGCCAAATGCTCTGTGTTAACCACAAATAAACTATATTGAGTAGTTTTATTTTAGATTAATTCGGTTAATTAACTGCATTTATTTCTGAGATGTTTCCTTTTTTCTGTTTTAATGCTTCCTGCATACTCAAAGAATAAACTGACGTATTAATAGGAATTAAAGAAGATATTATGGTAGACAGTAATTTCAAAATGAAATTCTACTCTGTTATCGTCGCGTCCCCAATGGCTACATCTATAAAATTGCGTGACACAAAACTCTTGTATACACATATGTGCATAGACGTACACTCTCTCGAACACAATTTATGATAAACAATGCAATATTTTCATGCAACTTCTAAGTTGTATTGAATATGTAGATACAGTTACTACTTACCAGTAACGTCATGTAGCAACATGAACAAGAAGCTACTAATGATAATTGTATACCGGCCAAACAGATGTAACATAATCCCAGTACATGTAGGTCACTTTATACAAACGTTCTGACATCCAAAATGAATTTGTCTCACTAAGGTTTATTTATAAATTTCTCGTAACTATACAAATCCCAACAAACTGTTTCCGTATTCAGCATGCTAAGGAGGAAATAACATATTCCAACACTTAAACCCTATTACGGAAGAAGTATACCACGGATAAAATGATTTGTTTTAATGTTCTATATGCGTATGGTACTTTGAACCTGAAACAAAAATTGAATTGTCATTGAAAGTACATGATGAACGGGGAATGGAAGGGAGGGAGTGCAGACAAAAGTTCTTGCATTTAGCAAGCGACATTTTGATTTAAACTAAATGAGAATAGATAAAAATATTTGGTATATCTGGTACTAGGTACCAAATAAAAATCTGGTACACCAGATAAAAAAATCAGCAAATGTTTATGTGAAATTCTTTTGCCTTAATCTGTAAGATAGAAATCTAATGGAAAGTCTAAATTAAGTAACTAAGTTCAACATTTTGCTGAGACAATCAAATCATAATATGTAATGATGACATGCATACTCTCTCCGTGCAGTTGATCTCTCATCTATCTGTAACACTGACGCTTCAAAGCTGATGTTCTTTGATTTGCTCTATGTTTTAACGTTTGTTGATCTTGAATGCTCTCGGTTTCAGGAGTTTTGTAATGTCGAGTACACAAACGTACATTTATTTTTCGATGTATGCCTTGCAAAGCGAGGTAACTCTTGAAATGCTTGCTTATTCATCCACTGTGGCCAATATATGTAAGTATATTGCTGGGTAGTGTTATAAATATCAGAACAAGACAACAGTCGCCAAATATCAATAGTAATTGATAAAATGAAATGTCAGAGATATGTTTCATTACTGTTCTCATACAGGGGCAATACTACATGCTAACGTTCACAATAAATGCTGTCACTACCGTAGTACCACAGAGGTGACCTTACATTGAGAAATTCATTTCATAAGACGTAATTCGTAATAGACTACCGCAGTAGTAATACGTCAATAGGTAAAAGGGATGTCTCGTATCACAGGGTTACCAACATCAAACCTCGATATCTCCGCTAATTTTGCACGCTTTGACAAAAACCTGGTACCGATCGATCGGGGAGAGTCTCTTCTCTTTGTATATATACGCTTTGTTACTGTTTACCCATATAATCCATCTTTTTTGGCACGATTATTTCATTTTGCCTCCAAACGGACGGTTAATGGATACATCGTGCCATAAATAACGCCGCAATGTCCTTTAATCCGAGCCGCAGCAAATCTCCTAGCAACGCATCGTTCGTGTTCTCTCGGGACATACCATTAAGAAAGTAATCGAGTCAGAAGATATACAGTAAAATCTGCGGGAAAAATGACAGCGATCGATAAATTATGGCCCTCGTCTGCTCTTCTCAAGATCGCTGTCATTTTTCCCGCAGATTTTACTGTATATCTTGACTCGATTACTTTCTTAATGGTATGTCCCGAGAGAACACGAACGATGCGTTGCTAGGAGATTTGCTGCGGCTCGGATTAAAGGACATTGCAGCGTTATTTATAGTACGATGTATCCATTAACCGTCCGTTTGGAGGCAAAATGAAATAATCGTGCAAAAAAAGATAGATGTTTACTGGTTATTGCTGCTGCGGGCTATATTAAAAATGTTTATTAAATGTTCATGTTGACATTTTGAGTATGGTTTCTATATTACTACCCCTTTGTTGAGTTATTAGTCTCTATCATTAATTAATAATTTGTTAAATTTTTGGATCAATTGTAAGGATTTCATGTACACAATATGAATATGGTCATAATAAATATGGAAGTATCATTATATTCTTTTATAAGGCGAACGAATACTGTTACGTGTATCTGCCTTTGCTGTGAATTTGTGTGCTTTCGGAAATACTTCTGCTTGCAAAGTGTGTTGTAATTATACTGATTTGTGTGTTGTAAAATTTAGACTGAGACATTGTCAGGGTTAATGATGACCCTTGCATATTCATGTCCACGTATTGTGAGCATCACGAGTGTCCTAAATTACGATGTGAAATTCAGTTTGTGCTGGTCTGAAAAAGGTTGATTACATGTATAACAATAAGTAAAAGAAGAAAAAAAAAATTCAAAATAGGGCATAGTGACCTTGACCTTTGACCCACGACCTTGGTTCAGGGTCATGACACACCGGCATCTCCAAAGGAAGAAATGTAGCAAGTATGATCATCATATGATAAAGAATAAAAAAGTTATGCCCCGGACAATGGTTGATGGACAGACTGACAGACAGACAGACAGACAGACGGACAGACAGGGTGATTCCTATATAACCCCCCCCCCCGAAACTTTGTTTGCGGGGGGGGGGGGGTATAAAAAGATAATATTATTAGTTATCATTATTTTATTTTGAATAAAGGATGCTTCATCAATTTTGTTGTTATACTCTCGTCCAATCGAGGGATTGTACTATATTTGGATTGCGGGAACTCACAGTTTAAAATTTGTGCCGTTTATAACCCATTTCTCTCAATTGTTAAACAAAAGCATTTCCTTCATTAGCAATGGGCATCTAGTGCAGAAAATTATAACTTATATATGTTCTAATATTAATTCCGAAACTCGACAAAAATCAATTGATTTATTCTTTTAATAACAATTTCTATTAAATTTTGCTTTTATTGTGTTCACCAATCAAGTTGTAAAATGCAGCATTCGTAAGTTAGGTAAGATTTTTTTTAAAATTTGATAACGATTTTTCTTTTGCCCCAAAATGGGTTGGTTGGTCGAAAAAAAAGGGGGGGGGGCACTTCTTATATTTGAAACATTTGTCTGTTTTAAAATTTTGAAGATTTATATTGCTATCCCCTCAACTATATTACATCACTGGAGATAAAGATTAGTAGCATAACTCCTCAAAAGGCGAGTGATTTATACTTGATTTGTAAAACAATGTTTGTTTTAGTATTAGTAAAAGTGTTACTACCATCTGAAGTGTGACTACAGGACTAACAGACTCTAGACAAAGAGATCCTATGTTCCACCATACTGTGACAGACGGACAAGCAGGCAGAAATTAAACAAAGTTATCCCTATGTGCTTCACAAGCGACATAATAAAATATTATTGCAACATTGTCCTCAAACTGATTGATTTAAGGGACGACCATGTGATTCTGAAGGGAGGGAGGGGGGGGGGGGGGGGGGCGTGCAAATTTGGTCGAATCAGATTATTTATTTTCAGATCTTTGAAGGATAGAATATTTATTTCCTTAATATTCTGGGACAGATTATTTATTTTCTTGACTATTTTGTCGCCAATTACAGAGCCCCTTAAGGGACATAAAAAGATATGGTGAAAAAAAAATATTAAACTGAGATCTCAGATTACTAAACTGTGATCTTAGATTACTAATCTGTTATCTCAGATTACTAAACTGAGATCTCAGATTACTAATCTGTGATCTCAGATTACTAATCTGTGATCTCAGATTACTAAACTGAAATCTCAGATTACTAATTTGTGATCTCAGATTACTAATCTGTTATCTCATATTACTAATCTGTTATCTCAGATTACTAAACTGAGATCTCAGATTACTAAACTGAGATCTCAGATTACTAATCTGTTATCACAGATTACTAATCTGTTATCTCAGATTACTAATCTGTAATCTCAGATTACTAAACTGAGATCTCAGATTACTAATCTGTGATCTCAGATTACTAATCTGTTATCACAGATTACTAATCTGTTATCTCAGATTTCTAAACTGAGATCTCAGATTATGGAATACATATTTTCTAAGTTATAAGTCCCATAACTCTTGTAAAACAAGAGGCCCAAATGGGCCTATATCGCTCACCTGAGCACAAATTCTTTATTTACAAGCAAATGTTAGCTCATTTCAGTAGGAAATTGTGCATATTTTCTAAGATACTTTCTATAAGGTTTGGTGATATACGTGCAGTCGTGCTGGAGAAGTCGAAAATGTGTCAACTAATCAGGGCCAAGTCGGCCATCTTGGATGAGGAATTGGCTCGAAAAACACAAACTTGGTAGAGGCCCTTGAGTACTTACGTCCTATGAGGTTTGATGAAATTCTGTGCAGCCGTTCTGGAGAAGAAGTCGTACATGTCTCAACCAATCAGAGTCAATGGCGGCCATCTTGGATCACGGATAAGCACGAAAAACAAACTTGGCAGAGGACCTTGAGTACTTACTTCCTATGAGGTTTGGTGAAATTCTGTGCTGCCGTTCTGGAAAAGAAGTCGAAAATGTAATAGTTAACGACGGATGAACCACTATAACAAGAGCTCACTTAAGTTACGCTCAGGTGAGCTAAAACTCAAGCAAAGCGCCCCCCCCCCCTCTTTTTTTCCCTTTATGCACATCCTGAGATGTTGATCTTCGTGTCTCTTAAGTTTCATGGAATTCGGGATACAAGTTCAAGAGGAGTTGTGATGACAAGATTTTGGAATGACAGGGGGCAACACGTACTATATGCCCCAGGCCATAGATGGCATGACCTCGGACGGACGGACTCACCCACGGCAGTAGACAAAACCTTAACATAACACATTCGTCGGGCGTATAAAAATATTGAGTAACGAGAAAAATCACATGAATTTAATTATTCATAGATCAGTATGTTGCTCAACATTAAGCATGGAGCGATAATTCCAGGGCACCCGGTCTTATACGTAGCGCTCAGATCCCAAATTGCGTACAAAATATTTTTCTGCAGTTCTTCCACACTTGTAAGCAGTTCATACGATTTTTATTAACGTAAGATTGTACGGAGTTCATACACACTCTCCGCAATTCAAACGCATTTGTCTGTCTAAGCACGACTTATTGGACATCTAGCTAGCTAGGGGGTCTGTCTATTTATCAAAATAATGCCATCTCAAAAGACCGTAGTTATTATAAAAGGCGCTTTAAATCGACATGTTTTGTTAAACATTTCATATATGAGGGGGCGGACGGACGAACAGACAAGATGATACATGGGGTTACAGGCGGACAGACAAGGCGATTCCTACATACGTTTTCTGTGGAGGGGTATAAAAATTTCTAATCTGAATGTCTAGCAATTGTGCTTTAAAGGGAACTTTTTTGTCAGAACGCTCTAACCACTCGTGCTTAGCAGGCCATGTATGAGTCCATTTTATTTAGAGTTTTCTTCCATTGCTTACGCAGCTGATTCTTGTGAAATTTCACTGGATATATATATCAAAACTTAAGTAATTTGTATCGTTATACTTTCAACATGTTCAATATTTGACATAAGTTTCACGAAAAAAAAAATATATATATATAAGCAGAGGTACATTACCTCTAAAACAAATATTTTACAATGGAATGGACTTCACCGGGTTTTTCAATACTCTATACACATAACATATACTAGTTAACAACCTTTTTGATATTCTCTTTAATTAAACTTTTAACAAAATCTTTCAACATTAATCAAAAGTCATGTAAAAATGTGTGAATAAGTGGGTCTTTCAGTGTTGCTACCGATAAATGAATAATTAATAAGATACCTATTTATGTATATATATAACAAGAAACCGCTAAAGACAGTATGGCCGGATTGCAAAGCAAATTCAAACAATGTCAAGGTCACAAGTAATTGTATCAATTGAAAGCATTCGCTATTAAGAAACTATGTGTGAAATATGAAAGTCCTATTCCTATTGATTCAAAAGATATAGCCAAAATGAAAGTTTTTTAAAAAGGTCAAAGTCCAAGGTCAAAGTCACTAAGTTATGGTATCTGAGATCTCAGTTTAGTAATCTGAGATAACAGATTAGTAATCTGAGATCTCAGTTTAGTAATCTGAGATAACAGATTAGTAATCTGAGATCTCAGATTAGTAATCTGAGATCTCAGTTTAGTAATCTGAGATAACAGATTAGTAATCTGAGATCTCAGTTTAGTAATCTGAGATAACAGATTAGTAATCTGAGATCTCAGTTTAGTAATCTGAGATAACAGATTGGTAATCTGAGATCTCAGATTAGTAATCTGAGATCTCAGATTAGTAATCTGAAATCTCAGTTTAGTAATCTGAGATAACAGATTAGTAATCTGAGATAACAGATTAGTAATCTGAGATCTCAGTTTAGTAATCTGAGATAACAGATAATTACAGATAATGCTTACACCTACAAAGTCCGATGAAGGTTTATGTAGGTAACAATTCCGGAACGCTGAAGTCCGTATTACATCCACTGTTTATAACATGAGTTAAATGTGCAGTGTGTAATTTCACAATTCAATAAATCCAATTTAAGCAGTCGGTAAACATGATAGATCCCCATTATATACGTAGAAAGGTAACGCAGTGTTACCGAAATGCCAGAGTCCATGCCTTATATACATTTCATAGTTTCTAGATATTTCTACAATGTTCAAGTGATTTCCAATATAGAAACATCTAGATTCAAAAGAACTTTCAAGAACATTCATAAATCATTATGGAAATAAACAAGTTATAGAACATACAATTACAGAACTTTCTAGTTCTTAACAGAACATTCAATAATATAAACAAACAAAAATTTAATGACCCTCATAACACCTCCCTCCTTAAAAAAGTTTGAATGTCAATGAAAACTTAAATTACAAACATATGTACAGCTGCAAACTGTACACTCAATACAAATACTTCACTTTCTGACATAATATGGGTCTAACCCACTCTTGACAAAGCATCAGCAATCACATTGTCTTTGTCTTTTATATGATTTACAATTATATTATACTCTTGTAACAATAAAAATCATCTTGTCAGTCTTTGATTTTTGTTTGACATTTTGTATACAACAATGCAAAACATTCTTTTTCAATTGTAGAATAGTTTCGTCGGCATTTGCTAAGTTTCTTTGAGAAATAAGAAATAGTTCTATCTACTTGTTTATCACCCTCTTCAAACAATGCAGTTCCAACTCCTACATCACTAGCATTTACAGTAAGTTTAAATTGCTTAATCTGGAATCTGGAGCAAGGAGAAGTGGGCTACTGATCAAAATAGACTTGACTTTTATGAAAGATTTATTACAGTTCTCAGTCCATTCAAACTTTACATTTTTGCCCAGAAGTTTGGTAAGTGGACTTACAACTGTGGAAAAATTCGGACAAAACTTTCTATGAAATTCAACCATGCCTAAAAATCTCATTAAATCTTTCTTATTTGTAGGAGATGGAAACTTAACAATAGCCTGTACCTTAGCCATGATAAGTTTTACTTGTCCATGACCCACTTGATGACCTAAATACTTTACAGTAGCATGACAAAACTCACTCTAAGCAAGATTAACAGTCAAATTTGCTTTTGACAGGCGGTTGAAGAAATCATGTATGATTCTTAAATGTTCCTCTAATGTCGAGCTGTAAATAAGGACGTCATCAATATAAGCTTCACATCCTTCTAGGTCCTGAATTAAAAGGTGAATCATCCTTTGAAATGTAGCTGGAGCGTTTTTCATTCCAAACGGCACGACTTTATACTGGAACAATCCGTCCGGAGTAACAAATGCAGAAATTTCTTTGGCTCTCTCTGTTAAGAGCACTTGCCAATAGCCTTTTAACATATCAAATTTACTTACATATCTAGCACTGCGAATTTTATCAATATAGTCCTCGATTCTGGGGATTGGATACGAATCTGTTTTTGTTACAGCATTTACTTTTCGAAAGTCCGCACACAAACGGTGAGAGCCATCTGGTTTAGGAACCAAAACACGAGGAGAGATCCAGTTACTATTGCTAGATTCAATGAGATCATTCTCTAACATGTATTTCAATTCATCTCTGAAGAACTGCAATTTGATCGGATTTGAGGGATACGGATGCTGTGTAATCAACGACGCATCTTCAACATTCACATCATGACAAGCTGCATTCGTTTTTGACGGAACATCCGGAAATAAGCTTGAAAATCCATAAATCAAAGTTTTCATTTTTTCTTTAGTCTGCTTGGGTAGATGATTTAATTTTGTGTCCAACGATGACAAGATCTTAGAACTTTTTAAACGTAGACTTTAATTAAAGTCATTTTTAACAAAATCTACATTGACATTAGTTTTTTCATCATAATTTACAGAGGCATTGTTAAAATAAGCTAAGATAGACACAGATTTTACAAGACTTATTCCTTTTACATGGTCACATGACATACTCTTTTTTTATTTTCTCCAACCTGGTGCTTTAACAACATAATTTAAATCACTAATTTTACTCTCTACCTCATATGGACCAAAAACTCTAGCTTATAAAGGATGGCCAGGAAGAGGTAAAAATACAAGAACTTTGTCACCTGGCTTAAATTTTCTGCTCCTGGCATTCTTATCATACCAAACCTTCATTTTTCTTTTTGAACTTTTAGATTTTCGTGAGCAATTTTACATTGTACAATCGTTCTTTAAAGTCAGACATATAGTTCAAAAGATTAATGTCAGTAGTCTCAGGCAACCATTTTTCTTTCAATAATTTTAATGGTTCCCTAACAGTGTGACCAAACACCAACTGAAAGGAACTAAACCCTAGGGATTCCTAACCTGCTTCACGGGCAGCAAACATAAGTAGGTGAACCCCTTCATCCCAGTTTTTTCATACTGAAAACAAAATGTTCTGATCATGGTTTTAAGGATCTGATGGAAGCGTTCAATAGCCCCTTGAGATTCAGGATGGTATGCAGTAGACTTGTATTGTTTTATTCCTAACTCATACATAACCTGCTGAAATAAGTTAGACATGAAATTTGAGCCTTGATCCGACTGAATAGCCTTCAGCGCACCTACAAAACTGCAAAAAACATTGTAAGAGCCTTTCCTATTGTTTTGCCTTAATATTTCTAAGGGGAATTGCTTCAGGAACGCGTGTGGATGTACACATGATAGTAAGAAGATACACATTTCCTGACTTGGTTCTAGGGAGAGGCCCTACACAGTCAACTAACACCCGACTAAATGGTTCCTCAAAGGCTGGGATAGGCTGCAGGGGAGCAGATGGGATTGTTTGATTTGACTTACCAACCATCTGACAACCATGACATGACCTACAATATTTTGACACATCAATACTTAATTTGGGCCACTAAAAATGTGTAAGAATCTTACTACAAGTCTCATTTACACCCAAATGACCAGCTAAGGTTGTGTCATGGGCCATCCATTTTATACACCACCGGTACCACTATCTGGTGAATGACTCGCCACTCCTCATCTGGAGGTCGCCACTTCCGCATTAAAATACCATCTTTCAGGTAAAAGCATTCTGCGACCTTGTTCGCCTCATCTGGTGGAAGATCCCTCTTACTGAGCTGGATGATGTCTGGATCCTTATGCTGTTCAGCAAGCAACTGCTCATGGCTTAACGTATCTTGACTGCAGAGGTTTGTTAGTAAGGGAACCATCATTTAAGTTCACAGGCAACTCGCTATCATGGACTTGAATAAAGTATGTATTTCTGAGGTCAATGTCAGCTGCAAGGTCACAACCATCTGGGGTCGACAATTGACTTTCAGCTTCTCTCTGCTGCTTCTTTGCCATAGCCCTAGTTACAGCACAGGACGGGTATAAATCCTGGTCCTCAGGAATTATCTCATCAACTAGCACAACTTTTTCACTAACAATGGAATCCGCCACCACTTTGCCGCCAGGTAGATCGTTACCTAGCAACATGGAAACACCCTGGACTGAAAGAGTAGGCTGCACACCTACGATAACTGGTCCAGTAATTAAATTTCAGATAAACTTTATGAATGGGAACATTAACGAAGCCTAGCTCCACACCCTGTAATAAAACCGAACTACCAACAGAAATGTGCTCAGAAAGAGGTAGAACACCCTCTAACAACAAAGTCTGGCCAGCACCAGTATCTCGTAAAATCTTAACAGGATGTTGGGATCGCTAGACCCACCAAATGATACAAATTCCTCAGACAAAAAAGGGCTTATAATCCTCCATAAAATAAATAGAACTGGACATCTAAAATCCCCCAATGTTTCAAGAATTTAGAACCTCCTCTTATTTGTTACCAGTACAAAAAGCCTATAAGAAATCTTATTTTAAATTATAATAAAGTTACATCTAACCCTGATGTTTCAGACTCTATTCCTTCGTCGTGTTCTTGTGAAAATTCTCAATATGTTTATTAACCGGCAGGTCATGTTATTACTTGTGACCTAAACTGTATTTCGGACAAGAAATTGCGCACTCTTTTTGGAAAAGGACCTAAATAAAGGTTACCGTCCAGGATAGATTTCAATAAATGCCGTGATGTTATAAAAGATGCTTTAACTACATATTGTAAACGTTGGTGTAAAAAAGAACAGGTAAAGGTCCATGCTCTTAATGATTGGAAATACGAAATTTTAAGAATTGTCGATATCCGTATTAAGAACTTTACGGATAATCCGCATTTATTTCAACAGCCTAATACATTGACGGCAAATTCTATTAAAAAGAAGACAGCTGACTTACATGCTAAATATGTCTTTGTTCCTGCTGATAAAGCAGGTAATAACATAATAGTTGTTTGAAAACTATATTTTATTGAAGTACTTAAAAACGAATTAAACTCCACTCATACATATGTGGAAAGCCCTACCTCAAAAGAAAGCACCTTGCATGATCCCCTCATGACCATGTCCGACTTTAAAATTAAAACTGATAAATCTGATCTACCAACCATATACTGGCTCCCAAAACTACATAAAAGTCCATATAAATCACGTTTCATATCTAATTCTAGCCACTGCTCTACTACGGTACTATCGAAGCATATTCCGTCTGCTCTAACTGCTATAAAAGATTATATTATCAAATATTGTGATGTCGCATTTCATAATAGTAACATCAATTACTTTTGGTCGATTAAAAATTCTCATGAAGTTATAGACAAACTTCTTTCGCTAAATTTCAAAGCGACTCACATTTCTACATTTGATTTTTCTACACTTTATACATCTCTGCCTCATGATTTGATTAAAAGCAAGTTGCTGTCTCTTATACAATGGTGTTTTCACAGAGAATCTAAAACGTACATATGTACTTCCAATAACTCCGGATTCTTTTCCAACAAACAATATACTTCATATAAATACTGGACTTGCAAGGAATTATGTAAAGCACTAGATTTTCTCATGAATAATATTTTTGTGCAATTTGATGGCAAGATATATCAACAAATAGTTGGGATTCCTATGGGTACTAACTGCGCGCCTCTGATAGCAGACTCTTATTACTCCATATGATGTCTCGTTATCCAGACTTTTAAATGATATTCTGGACTGAGACCGATTCCGATAATTTTACACAGATTTGACACCTTCTATACTAGAAGGTTACCTACTTCGACTTCTCCATATATAAATACATATGGAATTTACACGATCTGACTCTTTCTACTGGGTATATGTAACGGGTGTTGCTAGCAAGCAGGAGATGCTCACTCTCCCCGGGCACCTGATCTCACTCCATCACAGGGGTTCACATATGCATATGCATTTGTTTTTCATTTTCACTGATTTTGTATGTCCTCTGGTTTTATGATTTTTGGACTTGTGGTTTGGGTTTATCCATCATCTTTACATTATTTCTTTATTGTTATGAGAGGGATTTTATGGTTTCTATTCAAAAATCAAAACGTTTTGACCTCATTTACAAATTTAATAATACTTGCAGATATCTGGATGACATTTTGGTTATCGATAACCCTGAATTCGAACAATTTATATCAGAAATATATCCACCAGAGCTCACATTGAATAAAGCTAATACTTGAGATAAATCTACACCTTTCTTAGATTTAAACATCAAAATTATCAACCACCTAATATATACTAATATTTATGATAAACGTGAGGATTTTGGATTTCCTATTGTAAATTTCCCTTACTTGGATGGCGATGTCCCTCGACTCCCATCATATGGTATTTATATATCTCAATTAGTTCGATTGGTCAGAGATTGCACCGATGTTTTGGACTTTCATAAACGAAATTTACAAATTACTACTAAACTTTTAACTCAGGGTTACAGATATCACAATCTAAGAAAAACATTCGGCAAATTCTTCAGATCTTATTCAGAACTTCTATCTAAATTTGGAAATATTTCTTTTCAACAGTATGTATCCAATGGAATTTCCCATCCTAATTTTTACGGTGATCTCGTATATAAACTAAGGAAAGTAAAAGGCTCCGATAACGTTATTTTATCATGTAATAAAATAGTCAAACGTCCTCTAAATAGACAATATGATATTGAGATCATCAAGAAGACTATAGGTCTTGTATTTGGCCCCTCTACAGCCTTATGCAGACTTTTACTTGAACGTTGCACGCTGACTAACAGGGCGGTTGGGACTATATGACGGGCCTTGTCCAAACCTCTTTCAGAGGAGACATGGTCCTGAACCTCGTCCCTTCTGACTGTTAGTCGGGACTCCTACAGATCTAGGGTCTTAGCTCGCTTTCAGACTGGCAGAGCGCGGTTTATCATGTTGATGTCGCATATATTTTTATACCATTATGTGTTTTACAATACCTTACGTGTTTATATTTTTATGACCTCTCAATATGCGATACCTGTTGACCCTTGTTCTTTAAATGGAGGATTATTTATAATTTTTTAAATGTACGTCCTTTGATTGTTCTGCTGTTACAGTGAGTGGGAAGGTGGGCCCGTAAACCGGTTAACCACACCATTTGTTTGGCTTTTGTCAAATTAAATGACCGTGCTAAGTCGATATCGTAATTGCACTACAATCAAATATTTTTGTAATGTGTTATATGTTCTAGTATATTATTTATATTCATGTATTGTATAGCTCCATGGTGACTTCTGCCACATAACTGAGCCAGTAACCCCTTTTTTCTTTAGGACCTTGAACGTCAGGTTTTTCAACGGAATAATAAACGGATGTGAATATACATTCCCTACGGAATTTTTGAACGGATTAAAACTATCTAAAACAAGGGGTTTCCTATTATCTTTCACAGCAGCACAAGCAATGGGAATTTTTTCCTTAAACTCATTCTTCCTCTTAAGTTTAAAGCAATCACCTACACGATGACCCTTTTTCTTACAATAAACATAAGTAAGAGTTGATCCTACAGGACTATCAGATTTCTTACTAGAACTAGACTAGGGAGTTGGCTGAGCACTGTCTTTCTTTTGACTACTTTCAACACCTGGATCTTTTTCATTGTTACTTACACTCTGAGATTTTGACAAAAAGCTCTATTTATGAGTAAGAGCATAAGTATCTGATAATACAGCTGCTTCATTTAAAGTATGTACACCTTTATCATCTAAATGAGTTCTCAAATCTTGAGGTACACAATTCTTCTACTAACATCAGTTCTCTCAGATTTTTAAAATTTGAATTAATTTTCTTTGATCTTAAGCATTGTTCAAACAAATCCTCTTTTTCTTTAGCATATTCTACATAAGTTTGATTATCAAATTTCTTGAAATTTCTACATTTTTGTCTGTAAGCCTCAGGTACCAATTCATAAGCTTTCAAAATGATATCTTTCACCTTAGTATAATCAGAACTATCGGCTACATTGAGTGCTGAGTAAGCTTCAGCGGCCTTACCAATAAGTTCACTTTGTAACATTATAGACGAAACCTCGGAAGGCCATCTTAAATTTTCAGCAACTTTCTCAAATTGTGGAAAAAAGTTTTCAACAGATTTCTCGATACATTTTGGTACAAGTCTAATATTTTTGCAGAATCAAATTCTGACTTTGGATTGCCATGATTTTTGGACTGATGCCTCTTTCATTTTTAAGTCATATTTAATTTAATTTTCTCTAACTCCATTTGTCTGTCTTTTTCCCTTTCTCTTTCTTCTCTTTCTCTTTCAAGTTTCTCTAATTCTAATTGTTTTTCTCTTTCTTTTTCTCTCTCTTCTCTTTCTTTTTCTCTTATTAAATTCTGGTTGAGCCCTTCTTCCATGTCTGCCCTTAACAAATTAATAGACATGCAAATATATTTTCTAAAAAGCAACAATTCTATTAAGTTTTGTTGAAGATATTGTATAGTATGATTTGTCCATTGCTATAATTTCCGCTGAAATATGAGTTATACAGTTAAACTACTACACATAATCATTATAGTATAGGGAACAATAAAAAAGTTCCATCTCCCTCCCCCTTTAGAATCAAATGGTCGTCCCCTTATTTCCACATTTTACCATTTCATTTAAGGCATGAGTTTGGAAATTGGTCTTCGGCAGACCTAGTTACGACTGCAACGGAAGAGCAATTTTGTCCCGTCTCTTCCGCTCTTCCGTTGCAGTTGTAACTAAACGTGAAGCCACTTTGTGCTTTCGGGCTCGCCCGCTCTGACCGGAAACGCTGTACTGTATTTGACGAAATGAAATCTACGAGAAGTATATAGGGTTTTTTTTATTAGAACTACTTTTTTATTTCATGATTTTTCTGTCGGCAGAATTAACAAATATAAATGTATCTATTTTATTTTTTTTCCAAGAAGTTGAAAAATTTGGGTCGGTGGATCCGTAATCCAACTAATAATATAATGGTCGCCTCATTTTTGGATTGTAAGAATTCCATTAATGCCATGTATAAACGGAAACTACGTAATGTCAAGGCAAACAAGTTCGGACTCTTCTTCGTTAGTGTGTCTTTTCTCCAAGATATATAGAAACGCGAAAAAATTTGTTTTAAGAAAGAGAAGAGAAAACTGTAAACCATTGATGATTAAATATTGTAAAAAAGATATATTTAAAGCTGTATACCCTATATTCGCTAGTACAGTGCATATTACAGGTTATTTATTCTAAATTGTTTTGATTATACATATAAGCCTAAAACCCATTAAATAAAGGACCCTGGTAAATGTTGTGATCAAATTCGTCGTATTAAGTGAGACATGGCTGTTTAAAACGCGATATTTGTAAACAGAATGTTTACAACCAACTTATCACATGATATAATTCGGAAGCTGCCGCATCATGGACACTGATGGAGGGCGAGGTAAATAAACCTGAGAAGTAACTTTAAAAATTTGCATTCAGATCTGCTGAAGTTAGTATTTACTGATATCGTTTTCTTTTGGAGTCTCCCTTCATCACATCTTTTTGATTAAACTGCGCATGCGCGAAGTCAGGTTATGGTTGTATTTATGGAATACTAACTTTATTTTCCTTATTATTTTAATATCTCCGAGGGTTTGAAGCAACAAAAAATGTTATTAACGCAAAGGTAATAACTTCAGTCATACATGTTTTACATGTCCTAGTTTTTGAAATTATACCGATTTGTAGGGTATACAACTTTAATGGCTGTTTAGCTCCGTAAAACGACATTTTCGACATGATAAAGAAATTTGGAACAGTGATTTTAAAAGAGAGGTTATGGACATAATGTCGACTATTACATTATGTAACGTGGAGTTTGCAATGGTTGAATAACTTCCATTAAAAGTGTTGGTAAAACATTTTTTGTTGGTCATTGGTATTGCATAATTGATGACTTATAGATAATTAGCTGTGGAATTTGCACATACATATAAGATGAAATTGTGACTTAAATTTTCTCTTAAAAAGAGAGTCTCCTAGTTTGGTGCTTTAAAATAGACAGAACCAGGAGATCATTACTATCACGCGAATTTCTACTTTTTGACGATTTTGAGAATATTCGTGTCAGGAATTGAAAACTGGCGTATTTGTATCTATTGAACCAATTTTACTTATACAAATGTCTTAGTTACCATGGGCAGTGAGGTCCACAATTCCCAGCAATTGTGATTGTTAGGGTTTTAATGCCCTTTGCATTTGTAGTTTTCAAATATTTTCAACTACACACTGTAAATGAATGAGCACTCAGATAATGCTGAAATTATCATAGTTACACAACATAAACAAATTCGCATTACAAATAGAATAAGAGTATAAGAAGTAAGAAAATAGCAATTTAATCAAAAAAGCTTTTAAACAGTATTTTGCGTAACATTTGTGAAACTTATGAAAAAATATTTAAAAAATTCGATAGTAAAATGATTCTGCTCAAAACTGTTTTCACAGAATGTTTATTACATGACAAATTCAATCGTTAAAAGAACTCCACCGATAATGGATATTAATGTGCCTGTGATAGCCAGTCCGAATGACCAGGAATAATTATAGGTACTGTAGTCCTTAGCCACTTCTCCCCCAAAGATTCCCACAGCGATTATTCCACAGAGGCCTGAAACACAAATCAAAAATATTAGAGGCATAACATGTAAATATTTCTTAGCTTAAAGATTTAGGAACACAATATGCTCAATATTGAATTTTTTTTTCAAAATTTTCCGCAAGGTTTCTTATCACTAAGCTTCAGACACCAAATCTGATGTTTGCTTGATACCGGGCTGGGTGAAATGCGATTTAATTTTTGCAAATTTTGATACCATTTATGGTACCTACCTGCGACATAGGGCAAGACCATAGCAACCATTACTAGTGCTTTGATGTCTGACTTAAGGATAGAGACTATGATTGTAGCAACTGCACCTATTGCAGTCAGAACCCCGAGTACCATGAACGCCCTTGTAGCTTTCACGTCATCTGTACATTTATAAGATCAAAATATATGTTAGAATAATAAACAGTTTCTCGAATGTAAGTTACAGATCAAAAACATATATAAATCTCTTGCAATAGTGATTTTTAATTTACAACCGTTTCTAAACACTATTACCTTCTATTTCTGATAAAAATTATCCAGATTATTTATTGATATACATCTTAAAGTCTATTAAAATTTAAAGCTCATAAGACGATCTAATGGAAATTAAAACGATTTGGAAATGATTGTATTTATAATTTCCTTCACTATACAAAACACAAATAAAACTGTATAAGGCATTCCCAATACGCTAAACCAGCACAGCAATGTACAAATATAGGAGACACATTTTACTTCTCTTTCTAGAAATTCATAAGTAGTCAAGTCGAAAGACACATCTTTGATAACAAATGTTTATAATTCTTATATTGATTACGATTCTGCTGAGATGACAAATTTACTGTTTCTGTTATTTACACATTATTTATTATCAAAATCCCTTGCATCATATTTGCGTACTGTAGTGCGGTAAACAACAAATAACTTTTAAACAATCATAATAAACTTCTTTTTCTTTCTAATTACAGGATACCACTAAAAAGAATATTTAAATTAAACAAGTATCATTTAAATGCATGATATGACTTATTTAAATGGTAAAGTTTTCAGTTGGATTAATTGATTTAAATTGGGTTCAAGCCCCAGTTATCCAACTACCCAATTGCTTTACCGATCACTTAAGAAGGTAAGCATATATAGGCAACAAAGTGAAGACATGGGTTCTTGGTATATTGGAATCATGTCTCATTTTAAAGTGCTATTAGAATGCAGGTATTTTACAGGAATTATATAGTTATATTAATGTATGCATCGGTTGAGTAATGGGGAGCAAAAACTTTTTTACTTCTTCTTAAAGTGTCATAAAAATAATCCTTTTCATCTATTTCAGTTGTAAAGATTTAGTGACATTTAAAAAAGGGGTAAGAACATACAAAATTCAACAGAAACAACTCAAAAACAACAAAAACAAACTCTCTCTTTCTGTGGTTTTTGTTAACAGTGGTTTAGCATGCATTGTGATAGCCAGTGTTAAGAAGTGAAGTGAAGTGCAGTGAAGGTAACCACGGAACCAATGAAATCCTTAATCATAAGCACCACCAAGTACAATGGTACACATTCTCTCTTGGCCAAATAGAAAACCCAGAAATATCTTTATTAAGAAATGTCTCTATCACACATAGCTCTTTACCTAGATTGGTTCGTAAGCTCTAAATTTTAGGTCAAATTGGTGATCTTGGTGAACTTGAGCATCACCAAACAGACATAATCTGTCAAAATGCGCGTAACGTGCACTAGATTTATACACGATATTCATTATACCTATATGGGAGAAAGGTCAATATTAACTAAAACAGAAGAAAAAAGATACATGCATAGCTACTTACCTTCAACATTACTGAGCTCAGCACAAATGGAACTGATACAGAGATTGAATAAGCCAAAGTTGACATCTATCCCAGAGTCACTCTTCATCCACGAATTAGTTGCCAGTCCAATTATAAGTAGTAAAGCGGCTACAGATGTCACCACTATCGCTACTTTAGGTAATATTCCTGCCTCTAAAAACCCCATGTTTTGCTAGCTGCGGAATGCTACGGATTCGATGTGCGCATAGATTATTAAACACCTAGACTTCACTTCGTGGAACATGCAATATTATTTGACATGTGAAGTCTAGAATATTTGAATCGAATGGAAAAGTTTACAATCGTATTACCTAGAGACGGGTATCAGGCCAGACAAAGTAATATTTGAGTTAATCAGGGCAATGCCATATTTATTTATACCTTTACATGAAAGTTCAGTGACTAACTGTTTTGTCAATTACATGTACATGAAATGATAAAAATGATCATCTGATTATTATCGGTGTAAAACAGGAATGAGTGGAAGATGTTGTCTGTTTATACATTCGTGATTTTTTCTTAAACGCCACTGCAAGAATATTCATTATATTTGCCGGCGGGGTCACTAGAGACACTGTAGAAATGGAAAATCAAATAGAAAACAAAAACCCAACACACAACCACATATACACACACAAAGCAAGATCTATTTTGTTTTTCTTTTCCTTTTTCTTTTAATAACGGGACAATTTACAAACCAATTTACTTGTAATTTATCTCATTAAAGAGCAGACGACCATATATTTGGCTCTCATGCCCAGGTAGGTTTGAATTGGCGTTTTGCAGCTCCTCGGTGACCCGATTTGACAGTAAGGAGAGGCACTTTGTTAATTAGATTCATTATTCAGCGTTTCACACGCATTTTTGCATTGTAATATCGTATATCTGAGGTCTAACAATACTGCGACAAATAACGGATTTGTTTATGATGTCATACATAGAACACTAAACTATCGTTTCAGTTTCATGCACGAACTGTTTAAGGATGAATTGCTTATGATGAATTCGTTACATTTGTCTTAGTTAATTTATCTTGCCATGTTAAAAAAAATCAAAATATATAAAACTGTTAATATTATTTATTATGCTATGCATTCATATTTGAATTAATTTGAATACAAATAGATAAATATTCAGTTGATCCCAATATTTACATTACGTCTTCTACCTCTTAACAACAATAAAGAAAATTATGAGATTCAAATTACATCTAGGTGCAGGTGTTTTAACGAAAATATTAGTACCAGTGTATTTCACATACATGGTATGAATATTTATATTAGTTATTTATTTTTGTTGAATATTAAGATGTTTCACACCTTTGAAAAGCAACTTTGACTATCATAAGTTGTCGAAATGCGCATATGGTGCACTAAATTAATAGGTATATATGTTCTATATTTATTATAACCACTAGGCCGGTGTCACTGCTGGTGGACTGATAGTCCTCGAGGGCATCATAAGTCTAGTTTTCAGTGCTTTTGTACTGACATGAAATATATACTTCAAATTTTCAGTCATCAAATTAAGAAAATCACTCTAAAACTAAGGAGTATCTCCCTCAGGCATAGCTCTGTCCTTAGATAGATTCTTTGGTTCACTTTTCGCTCATTTTGGTTACAACACCGCTCTTCAAATATTTCTATATTTTGTCAATTCCAATCATTTGGCCACGAGCATTACTGAAGAGACATAAGTTGTCGAAATGCGCATATGGTGCACTAAATTAATTGGTATATATGTTCTATATTTAATATAATCAAAGTAAAAAACGAAGAAGTACCCAAGGGTAAACCATATCTCATAGTCCATGGAATAAAAGGACAATATCGTGTATAGTGTCAGATTCAGACAAATGCGAACTCCATATATGTATGTTTTATGTCAAATAAAGTATACTCATAAAGTTAAAATGATTATTTTGTATGGTCAGGTCGCTAAAATATCGGTTAGCATTCTTGAAAGAGGAATCAGAAATTGCATTAGATCCCTGTATCGACTATAAAACTTCCTCAGTGACAATTTCAAACGTTCTTCAATATCCACGTGGGAGAGTAGTTTCGTTGCAAGAAGCCTCACACTCAGGACAAAATTTTCGTATTTAGAGCATGCCCTAGCATAGCGTATGTTGTGAAATGAAGACGCCATATGCAGGAGAGGAAGGTATGTTGCTACTCAGAAAAGGGAAGTTGGTTATGATGAAATTGAAATAGTCACGTTTTTCATAGAGAGAGGTTACTAATGAACCATCTTCACTAATTAATAGGAGTATATCGAGGTATGAAGCAGAAGATGCGCTCCCTGTTGTGTCTTTTATCTCAAGTTCCTTTGGATATATGATGTTGAGGTGATCCTTAGATACAGGGTTGTTAATCGACAAAACGTTATCGATATATTTGTATGTAAATTTAAACGGAGATGCTTATTGTTTATTGCCTTTAGAAAGCAGAGACTGTATGAATTCTGCTTCTTAAGAGTACAAAAATATGTTTGTCAGAGGAGGCGCTCAATTAGTACCCATAGGAATGCCAACAATCTGTTGGAACACTTTCCCACCAAATATCATAAAAATATTATCTATTAGAAATTCTAACATTTGGATGATCTCTTTTTTCTGTATACTTGCTGCTGGCACTACTGGGACCAAAAACCCCTGAGAATCCCGTTTTTCACTGCAAAACTCTGCAACACCCTGAAAAACTCTGAAAAACACTGAAGTCTGCCTGAAAAACACTGAAAAACTCTGACAGCCCTGATAAACACTGAAAAACTCTGAAGTCTACCCTGAAAAACTCTGAAAAACACTGACGACCCTGAAAAACTCTGCAAAACTCTGAAAAACTCTGACGCCACTGAAAAACTCTGCAAAACTCTGAAAAACCCTGAAAAACACTGACACCTGCTGCGATGCCCTCCGGCCGTGCGATCGCGGCCTCGCGTACTTCTATACGGTCCCTCCTATAAGCCCTATTAGCATTAATGTATATAAAATGTGATGAGTTGTGAATTAGAAAAAAAAGGTGAAGAGAAAATAAATAAAACATATCTTGCATTTTTGTACGGTGTTTTGAAGTGAAATTATTTTAACGTATCTCTAAATTTAATTTTACTGATGCATTATTCAAAACCAAACAAACCCAGCAGAGGCGCACTACAATACAAAGGCTTTTCTTACCGAGATTTATATATACAATTGTATTTCCAAATGAAAATGTATGTACATATATTCCTGGTAAATATCACTGTTTCATAACTGTGTATTTTAATAGTGAAGAAAAAATAAAAAAATATATATATAAAAAGAAGCTCAGAACTATAAATTAGTGAATAAATTATAAATTATTGAATAATAAATAAAAAAGTGAATAAATAAATGAATAAATGAATAAATAAATAAATAATATTTGAATGTGACCAGTACCTATAAACTTTATACGAAAAGCGAATTTGATACACCAGTACTGACAGCAAATCGACCACAAAGAAAATCGCTTGTCATTCATTTTAAATAACACAATGCATTCTATTCCAATTCTGTTGCAACATTTATAGAGACTATACCCATATATTTTCATGTGACGACCTTTAGGTTTAAACACCCCCACCCCTTCTCACACACGCACGCAATACTTTTTTCTCTATCAATATTTTTCACACAAAATTAAGATATACAAATTTAACCTTTGTTCTTATTATAACAGCGTAATATAACAAAGTTCAGAGGACAATAACTTTCTTTAACTGAAAATTTTACGTGTCTACGTGTTGCTCTTTCATTCGAATGACATACGTAAATTTTTTCCCATAAAATATTTCAGTGATTTAGTATTCTCTCGGTATTCAATAATGTTGCTTGAAATAGCATCAAATAAGTTTCAATATATCAGTGTAACAACGTATCTGCCGTTTGTTATATCACTTACCTACTTAATCTATGTATCCAGTAATGGTCATGTATAGCAATAGCGAATACAAGGGCGCTCGCCTAACAGCACCCCCCCCCCCCTTTTCAATGGGAGACTGTGCCCTCCCCCTGCCCTTTTTTCTTTCAAAAATTTCTAGATCCGCCTATAAACAGTATCTCCCTTATTACGTATTGTAACAATGTATCCAGTAAGGGTCATGTATAGCAATGGCGGATACAAGGGCGCTCGCCCTATTGACTGGGACATAGAAGTCTTACATAAAAATACCCTGTCCAGTCAAAACTAGCAAAGTATTTGACCTTTATTTTCAAAATGACATATAAATTCAAGTAAACGGTGTCATATTTAGAGTAGATACCTCGATCTGCCCCATCCTATGGATCCAAATCGTAAATTGTCGAATAGGATGTTTAAATCGAATAGTATATTTAAATTGAAACCATACACCCCCCCCCCCCCCACACACACACACACACAAACACACACACAAACACACGCCACTTCTCTCTCTTATACATATATTATACTAGAATATCTTCATTAGAAAGTAACGGCACACGCATGGAATCTGAAATTGTTTTATTTTAATCCGACATGTCTTTTTTTTACCTTTATTCTACATGTCATCAATACTCTATTACGTAATAAACATCCGGTTGTTTAACCCGGTAAATATCGCTCGTAATCTCATATAGTTTGTTACCTATCATGCTGTAAATTGGGAATCGTAATTAACAGTACCTTGGTTTGTATGAGGGGACAAAACATATTTAGTAACAGGTTGAAACATATCCAGTTGATACATTTCAATGTTAATTTGTGTTCTTGGCAAAATTAATTAAAGTGTCATTTTAACAGTGACTTAGAATGTTTAGGACAAAAACTGATTTTCAATCTTCAAAAGTGAAATAATTTGTTTTACACACGATCATTTATTTATTTTTATGTCATAAACTAAACTACATCAATTATTTAAGTTCAATTTCTTCCGCATTTCCTCTGATAATAGCAATATTATAGAATACATGCGAAATGTGAGATTTGACATCATTTGTAAAGCTGTGATATAAAGTGCTATTCTGTTCCATTAATTTACATACGGATTAAATAAGTAGCTGCGTTACAGCCTGTAGCGAGAAGGAAATACGCATACCCAAAGCCATGCTCTTTCACTCAAGTTGGACACCGTTTAAAAAAAAGGGGGGGGGGGTTGGTAGAATTAAATTAACGCAACTTCACAGCGTTTTATCGGTGAATGGCCGCTAATTTATGAAGAATGCAATATTGATTTATCAATATTAATCATGAATTCTTTTAAACCCGAAAGAGAGTGGGGAGCGGTTTTAAGGTCGTAACATAACGATATTTGGGTGGATTCTTTACACAGATTGGAAAAGATGTAAAAATAAACATCAATCATTATGTGTTATTAAAATGATTGATAGGGATATATAGAATTAATTATTTCTTTTTTTTTCTGCATTTATTTGTCTGTTTACAATGCGTTTTCTGTAAACTTCGTCTATCGATTTTTTAAAATCTTATTATTTTTATTAAATTTATTATGATGTATTTTTTTCGTACGGAAAAGTTTAATGTTCTTATTATAAATAAATAGATGAATTAATAATTAAATAAATAGATAAATAAGAAATAAATAAGAAAATAAATAAATGAAGTCCGCCGAGGAAGGCCGCTGGCCGAAATGTTACAGTACGGAAAAATAGTGCTTTTATTATAAATAAATAAAAGAATAAATACATAAAATTTTAAAATCTCTTTTTTGTACTTTTTGTACTTATTTCCCCCTCCCTTAATGCACCTCTATGAAACAACGATGTTAAGTAACATGCTACTGCTGTAGTTAGATTATTTGTTCGTTCGTTTGTTTGTTTGTTTCATTCTTCTTTCTTTCTTTAAGTCGATCAATAAAACAAGTGACATCGCGCTGGAAAGTCCTGTGTCAATAAAATTGTTTTTGCTAAGTACGTAATTCATGTGATCTATTAAACTGCAAATGTAAATGTCATCTTACAAACGTAAGTCAGAATAGGAACAATATCTTAGTAATTTTATCTATAAAAATCGTTAAAATAAGTCCTTGACAAATGGTAAAAAAATGCGGGGTATTTTTTTCTTATACCCGCTTATAAATTCATCACATTTAATACTTATTAAAGGTCATATATAGATAACAGTGAACCATTTCAAGGGCTTATAAGTTATATTATAAAAGGGACCGTATAGAAGTACGCGAGGCCGCGATCGCACGGCCGGAGGGCATCGCAGCAGGTGTCAGTGTTTTTCAGGGTTTTTCAGAGTTTTGCAGAGTTTTTCAGTGGCGTCAGAGTTTTTCAGAGTTTTGCAGAGTTTTTCAGGGTCGTCAGTGTTTTTCAGAGTTTTTCAGGGTAGACTTCAGAGTTTTTCAGTGTTTATCAGGGCTGTCAGAGTTTTTCAGTGTTTTTCAGGCAGACTTCAGTGTTTTTCAGAGTTTTTCAGGGTGTTGCAGAGTTTTGCAGTGAAAAACGGGATTCTCAGGGGTTTTTGGACCCAGTAGTGTGGAATCAGACTGTTCTTTTACAATATATGTGTCGTTGTGGCCTAAAACGAGGTACTTATACCTGTGAATTCCTTTTTTGTTAAAGAAGGCGTTTTGAATAAGTGATGTTATTCTGCTCTTCAGTTTTTGACGAGGAATGGTTGTATAAAGAGTCCAAAAGTCAAAAGATTTGATGCTAAAGACAATTATTGAAAATAAGAGATTTTAAGTGCTCTAGAAGTTCCTTTAAATTCTTAAGGATCCACATCTTATTGATCCCGCTTCTTGCATAAGCAGTAGAGCATATTTGATTTCTGTTTGAATTTTGGTGAGTAATATGGAAAGAGGCTTGTTGGAACACTTAGAAGATCCAGCTATGGATCGATGCTTATATGGATTTTTATGAATCTTTGGAATCCAAAACATGTATGGTAGTTCATTTGAAGTAACACCGACTGAACTGAGAACTGACTTCTTATTATCCAATACCTCTGAAGGAGACAGATTTGTAACTGAGTAAGTTGGTTAACCAGGTGTTTAATGACGACCAAGCTCTTCTATAAGAGATCTTATATAATATGCCTTACATACGAATGCGTAATTATTAGCTGCCTTATCAGCAGAAACAATTATGAGTCACGAAATATAGAATAGTGTTTGTTCTTTAAAAGAAACTGACCTCTCTTCTTTAGCAGACTTCTGATCGACTTCAGCTCTTCAGAAAGAGCGTCTAATAATATTAACAAATATCAAAATAAATATAACACAAGCTATAATGGAATACAGACTATAATATTAACGAAGACTACAATCAAACCCCATTTAATGAGGCCTCTAAAGGGAAAATGGAAATTTGTTCACTTAAAGCAAATTTCCTTACAATACAGGAAAAAAAGAAGTTTCTGACTCAGTCGTATGAGAGAATTCACCGCTGAAATATACAGTATATACCGTAATGATATGAAAAAGGACACCATAAAATATTCGAGTGCAGTGCAATTACGATACCGACTTGGGGCGGTCATTTGATATTACAATAGTCAGTCTATTGGTGTGGTTAACAGGTTGATTTTGTATAAATATATAGTAGCAAAGAAAAGATGAAAGACGTTTAAGACAGGTGACTGCTTAATAAATGATATCTTTAAAACAAATCTGACTATGTATCTGTTTTTATATAGATATCATAATATAAATTATCAAAATTGCATCGTGGATGAGGATTGTTCAGAAGAGAGGCTTTGACATATTCTCCTGTGGTAGTATGACAACCGCATCTTCCAAAATTATCTTGGGGCTTGTCCACTTTAATAAATATATATAAATACTATTTAGCAGTGCAAAATCCATGTAATGGGATTCCCCAACTATACGCGTCTGCTAAAAGTTTTACATAGCACCCGATTCTTTAACGAGAAGAGAGCCTAAACATTGCAAATATATTGCTGAAATGTGAAAATGTCATTTTTGTGAGAAATAGTGCGAAATGTGTAATTGTGATATTGTGGGTAATAATTTGGGATATATTACAAATTGGAATTTATAGTAATTAATATGGGAATTCAAAATGTGGGTATATCACAAAAGCATTTCCACGTTCGAACAGTCAAAATTCGTCTGTCTGTTACCAAATAAAACAGATTCACACCAGTCATTATCCATCTGTCTGTTATCAAACAAAATCACTTCCCTCCAGTCATTATCCTTCTGTCTGTTTCCAAATTAAACAGCTTCCAACCAGTCATTATCCACCGAACAAAACCGCTTTCCACCAGTTATTATCCGTCTGTTTCCGAACAAAACTACTTCCCACCAGTCATTATCCGTCTGTCTGTTACCGAATAAAACTGCTTCCCACCAGTCATTATCCGTCTGTCTGTTACCAAATTAAAAGTATCAAACACTTAAGATGTATATATAGAAATAACCTACCATTCACGTTGATAGGTATTATACATTTATCATTGATCTGAAAGATATTATACATTTACCATTAATCTGATAGATGTAAAGATGATAGATAAATCCAAGTCCGAAATAAAAAAAAAAAAAAACAAAAACAAAAACAAAAAAAAAAAAAAAAAAAAACAACAAAAAAAATCCTTAGTCCGAAAATCATGAAACCAGAGGACATACAAATCAGTGAAAATGAAAACAAAGTGGAAAATAACAAAATATATCGACTTGAAGAGCATATGTGAACCCCTATGATGGATTGAGATCAGGTGCCCGGGGAGAGTGAACATCTCCTGCTTGCTAGAAACACCCGTCACATATACCCAGTAGAAAGAGTCAAATCGTATATTTATATATGGAGAAGTCAAAGTAGATAATCTTCTAGTATAGAAGGTGTCAAATCTGTGTAAAATGATCGGAATCGGTCTCAGTCTAGAATATCATTTAAAAGTCGATAACGATATATTGTACTGAGTAATAAAAGTTTCGTAACGACCATAGAACTTTGCTAGTCTAGCACATATATACCCTTGGTTGAGTAGCTTATCTGAAGTCGCCTAGCCCTCAGAACAAAGTCAATGTAATTTGAATATGCTGTAGAATAACGTATTAACTCAGACATGAATACACCGTATGTAGGCGATGATGGAATGTTGCTACTTATGAAAGGAAAGTTTGTGATAGCGAAATTGAAATCGTCACCTTTGTCATAGTGTGAGGTGTTCAATTGACCATTAATGTCGAAAGACAACATAATATCTAAATACGAAGTAGAATTACTACTTTCTTTGACCCCCAGTTCACTTGGATAGATTATGACAAGTCAATCCGCGAATGAAGGATTACTAATTAAAAGGTTGGTTGGTTGGTTGATTGGTGTTTTACGTCGCTTTCAACAATATTTCAGTTATATCGCGACATGGAAGCAGGAGGTTACCAACCTCTTAAACATAGTGGCGCAACCCGGGAATCGAACCCGGATCGTCAGCGCCGCAAATTAAAAGGAAGTCATCTATATATCTGTAAGTGAAATTGAAGAGCCAATTGTTTCTTTCCTTGGAAAAGGAAGGACTGAATGAATTCAGCTTTGTAGGAGTAAAGGAATATGTCAGCCAGAAGCAGGGCACAGTTATTGTCCATTGGAATGCCGACAATTTGTTGAAAATCCTTGCCCCCAAACACCACAAAAATGTTATCGATAAGAAAGTTCAACATCTGGATGACATCTGTTTCAGTGTATTTATTTTTGGAATCAGAATTTTCCCTAACAAAGTAAGTTTTATCATGGCCTATAACAATATATTTGAATCTGCGGCTTCCATTTTTTACTAGTAAATGCAATTTGAATAATTTCCGCTAATCTGTCTTTTAGTTTCTGATGAGGGATCATTGTGTAAAGAGTGGAGAATTCAAAAGACTTGACTGAGTGAATTTTAGTAAAACTTTTATTTTTACATGAAGTAAATTTATACCGTACGGCGGCTTCACCTAGCTCAGTAAGCTTGCCGCATATAACGTCATGCCACGGAGACAACCCCAAAAATGGTTGTTCCAATGACGTACATATATCACGGCATGCTTAGCAGGCAGCGGAATTGAAATTGGTTGCACTTGGCTCTGTTCCGAGGTGGGTATATCACATCCTCGACACCAGCGGACTTCAATGTAGGTGCATATGTGATACATGAAGTAAATTGATATCGTACAGTGGCTTCGCCTAGCCTACAAAGCATGCCGCATATAACGTCAAGCCACGGAGACAACTCCCCAAAAAGGTTGTTTCAATGAAGTACATATAAAAAAGGAAGGGGAATGTTGAATCAAACAGTCGACTTTTTAGGGATCAGTTCCTTACTTAGTCAAAATATTAATCTGAACTACACGCTTTTGGTGGAAATAATAAGATGTTTGAATATTCGAGAGAAAAAAGAGGAGTTAATGGCTCAGTTATGTGGCAGAAGTCACCATGGAGCTATACAATACCATGGAGTTACAATAAACCTATGGAAGTTTCCAATCTATGTAAACTGCAAATGAACTGATACATTTAAATGTAATCTGATCCTGTGAGGGATTTTGCAATATAAAGTACATTTGAAAGAAGAAGACAGAGGTCATGGTGTCCTTCAATCTATTTTATCTTAAGGTACTGTTTAGTCATAAGGAGAATTGTAACATAGTTTGTTATGGAAAGATTTTTAAATTGCCAATGGAATCCTCGCATGGGCTAAATCTTAATCCTTAAAACGTCTATATTGAGGCTGGATCCTCAAATCCTCTAGCGAGAAAAATCCTCAATTTCTCAGGAAGATTGAAGCTTATAATCCTGTACAGCCATTGACCTTTATGGAAGTGGTCTCCTGACAATAAGATGTATTCCATTCTAGAAGGCACTTTGGTTTTCTGTGTCCAGCTATGAAACCCGTGCATCTGGTGTATTTGTAAGACCCAAGCATTAAACTAGGGTCAAAATTCTTCATATAGAGAGAATTGAAGAAAATCGATTTGTTCCATAATTCGTCGCCGTTCACTTGTTTACAATTTGAATTAATTAGAGGAAATTAGGCGAATAAATGTTTAATTTTATGTTTAACACGCATTTTGATTGGTTTTTAAATTAGTGGTATGTCTAATTCAATATTTTTGTCTCTGACAATTCGTAATTGTGACGTCAATATTCAGAAAAACGTGGCGGAAATATAGCCATGTTGAGTAATAGTGCATACATAACGTACCAATTTCTAAAAATATAAAACATGTTTGAAAGGAATTAAATGATAAGGAATGAATATAATTTGTTTTTCGTTGGATGGAGGTATATCATCAATATAAAAAAAAATCATTGTTATGCACAATGATACAGTTTTCTATTATCTGCCCTTCTTGTACTTTGGATATTGGCGGTTTGTAGTGTCAGTGATTTATAACGTTAACGATATATAGAGCAAGTTCAGTAATACAACGCAACGTTGCGTAACGTAACTTTGCGCCATTTTAGTTATACTGTCATTGTTGCATTGTCTTGTTATTTACCTCATCGACATGAAAAGTTATTACAGGACTTTGCGACGGGTGTTGCATGCAACCATGGTCTCACCTCGATTTTATTGCGGTTCGCATTTGTCTGAATATGGTGTTTATTAGCAAATCAACGATGAAGTATTAGAAATTACATTCGAATTTACAATTTTAAACTCGAACAGTGGGAGAGAGTCAGTGAGGCTTTGTTTATCAAAAGCTGGAATTTCAGCAATACCAGACGGTATCGGGATGTGCAAGCCTCCGGTGACAAATAAACGTTTGCACAGGGAACTTGCAACCTATAATCCAATAAATGAACATTTGAATTACTCGACCATAGCGATATCTTTTCTAGTTAAGATCTATAACCACGCTACATGCCGTTTCATCTGGAAAAAATAAACAATAAGATTATCCACTTTCCCATTTGTGTGTAGAGTATGACGTCAGATCTCGCAAAACGCGACTTTGCTTTCGTGACACCTCAGCAGTTGACATATTTATAAACAAAAATACAAGAATACCTTGAAATTGGCTTCTCTGCCATTCGTCACGGAATTTCTCGCCAGAGGCTTGTACATCTAGATACCGACTGGCATCGCGGAAATTCATACTTTTGATACACAAAGTCTTTCTGATCCTCTCCCACAAACCGCCAGTATCAAAAGTGGGAGAAGTGCAGAAAATCTCGGACTACCATTCAACGATAGAATAAGATTCATTCCTTCAGTACCTTACACCAATCTAGCAGCATATTATGATTCATTCACACTGGCTGTCTTAAGGGATATTTCCAGGCGGACACATACATTGTAATTTGCTTCTTAAAAGGTCTTACGGATTATAAAGTGTAAACCAAAGGTCCCGTGACGTGATATATGTGACACGTAAAAATCCCTTTTCTAGCGGGTGCATAAAAAAATCAAAATAAAATAAATAGATCAATAAATAGGTAGATATATGAAGACATATACAATATATACATTCTGTATTGCAATAAATTTTTTAGTTGTTTCCTTGTGTTTTATTTGTTTATTGTCATTAATGTTTTTTTCAAATGAATTTAAAATAAAATAAAATCAAAAATAATTGTTGATCATATTTTATTATTATTGTTACTAACAGTAGACAGTTATAGTACAGATAAATTGTAAATAGTGAAATGTAATTTGTTTTCTTTGCATAGATAATTAAACGATGGACGGATAGACTAAGAGTGAAGTGGACGGTAGAACTAATGGACGCATAATCTGGACGCGGATCGTCTAGAAATCTGCAAATACTCGAGTCCTATTATTCACAGGTTTTTTATATACTCGCCAGTGTAACAACGCTAGATAACTCTATTATCACATGAATTACAAGAGGTCTAATAGACTAACCAATGGAAACTTCATAAGGAGCTTTTTCTACATTAGCAGATTCTCTGGGAGTCCTGACGCTTTGGGATTAAAAAAAAATCTTTTTCTTTTCCTCAGTGAAGCCTTCGGTTTTAATTGTGTGCCCCCCACCCCCGGCAATGACCATTCTGCATCCGCTCCCCCTTTTTACAATACAGTAAAACTTATGTACACTATGTATATAAAAAAGAATAGGTGTTTGTAGGTTCGAGTAGAGCTTGTTACTCATCTATATCCTCTCGTATAAGCAAGTGAAAACGGAGACCTCATGTAACGGCAGAAATGGCACGTGAGAAATCCCTCACTTCTTCGGTTGGTCCATTGCATAGGTATACATTTCTGTCCACTGTATTGTGCAGACGCCGATATGATGACGTAGGAGCGTAGGAGAAATAATCTTGTAAAAAAAAGATAAAACAAACATTACAATCATGCGTGTTGTCCCTGACGTCAATGATATTGGCTATTTGCCTCATCCATTTGTTTAACACTAATTTGCTCTATGGGATCTGATATGAGGAGTATTTCTCTAGACATGATTCATATGTCGTACTGTATTTTTCCCTGAATTTGTATGCTGTCTGAGCATTTTTACCAAAGATATACATTTTGTCCTCATATGAAGTACATAACCGCATATGAATTGTATGATTATAATGTTATACAGTTTTTCAAATAACAAGAAACACATCTATATTTATATTTCCCTTACCGTTTTTCACAAATCAAACTCGTGCCCACAAAGAGCAGCTCTTTTTTGGTAACCATAAACGATAACTTAAATATTTATACCATATTGTTACTGATATACAATGCGAGTCTGTAAACAACATATAACGTTTCAAATTCATTTATAATTGCTTATTGATAATAAAGAAGTAAAAGACCCAAAACGTGCACTCTGCAGATAGAAGTTATGTTATCTCATTGATCTATTCAGATGATACTTTAAATAACGACCGAGTTATTGGAACGAATTTTTTATATTTGTCAGGGACAGAAACGCACAAATAGCTACCTAATTCTTTTCAATTGTTGTAGTTGTGAATATAACAATAGAGTTACTGTTCATTCTTTATCATTGCGCTGTACAGCCGTTTTTATAAAGAATACAACAGAACATTATATACAACTCTTTAATGTACCATCCTTTATTTCTCTTTAATTATTTGTCAGTGGCACTAATGTTTTCGCTTGTTCAGTAATTCCAATCATTCGGCCACGAGCATCACTGAAGAGACATAACTTGTCGAAATGCGCATATGGTGCACAAAATTAAAAGGTATATATGTTCTATATTTATTACTTACATTACGTCCTCATTGGTCAGTTTTAAAAACTGACAAAATTAGTAAGTGTTTTTCCCTATAAGAGTTACCCGTTTCAATTCTGAAGGTTGCGATGTTTTTGTTATGCTCCCCGAAGGGAGAGCATATAGTCGCCGCTTTGTCCGTCCGTCAACCCGTCCATCCGTTCGTTCGTCCGTCCATCCGAATTCTGTCCGGAGCGTAACACAAAAACTAAGAGAGGTATCAACAAGAAAATTCATAGGTAGATATATTTCAATGAGGAGAAGTACATTGTGCAAGAACCGTAACTATCTTGCGTAATTTAGGAGTTTTTGCCCTTTGTTATTTTTCATACTTAAATTTTGTCCGGAGCAGAACACAAAAAATGTAAGAGATATCAATATGAAACTTTATTGGTAGATAGATCTCTGTGACGAGAAGTGCAGTGTGCAAGAACCGTAACTCGATCTTGCATAATTTAGGAGTTAATGCCCTTTGTTGTATTTCATACTTAAATGTTGTCCAGAGAATAACACAAAAACTATAAGAGATATCAATATAAAACCATGTTTTCTTTTTCTTGATTAAATAGTCATTACATTAAAACTTGGCATTTTTATGCTGGATAGGTCGTCTTGATTTGATGTCCAGAAACGTACATTTTGTGATATTCTTACAGGAAATACGTCTATGACAAAAAAAAAAAAAAAACAAAAAAACAAAAAAAAGAAAAGCCTCTAATACATCCTTGCTGCCCTCGCATATTTTTTTGCTTTATAAACTGTAGTATTATTTATATATACAGACATATTTGAAAAAATAATATCCCTTTTACAAGTAGCCTTCATTCGGGAAGCATCCATCGGTTCTATCGATTCTCTTGTTTTCTCCAGCACTCGACTTGTAACAAGAATTTTAAACATGTTACACCACGCATTACGATTTATGGTGAGTTACAAATCGTTCAGGATTCGAAATGATGTCCCGATGTAGTAGGGACGCCGTTTAGAGTCGGTCAGAGTTTTATTTTTCTCTCATATCCAGTACTCGTTACACAGAGACGAGAACGGTATAAAACTTATTCGAGTCTATTTACAAATAATAGTGAATTAAAAATCGTTCGAAAATATCTAAGACATCTCAAATTGTAATTTTATATGTAAACTTTACTCAAAACTCGCCTCCAGTGGCAGTACATATCCAATATCTGTTATGCAATGCATCATTCTTCAACATATTCCGCCATGCATGTTCACGGCCATCTACGTCAAAAATAAAGAGATAAGTGATGGTCCGTTGTAACGAATATGAACATCCACCATTGCGTCAAACGTAGTGGACTAATCACGCACGAACACGATTCAATTCTGTTTGGTCGTCAAACAACTACCCCGACGGAGCTCTATATTTTCCGGATGCTAAACTTTTGTTTTGTGTGGAATAAGCCGCAGCACACAGCAGGGGTTTTACTTTCACTAACCACGTTCATTTAAACTATAAAACTATGTATACTTAGAGCCGTAGACGATTCATATTAACAACACTAGCCATCCTCCTTTTCCTGCCTCTGTAACTGTAACTTATTATTTGAGTTTTTATTCTTTTTTCTTACTCTATATGCTATCTGGTCCCCTACGGGGAAACAAAATAATGAATGAATGTAATGCATGAATGTTAGGCAGAGACGAAAATTTGTAACGGTATAAACTTTGTGCGAATCTTCCATAAAATCAGAAATAATGTACAAATGATAGAAAATTATAAAGTGTGGCTGTTAATGTGTTATTTATCGGTCTAAAGTAGTTTATGATAACGTATGTTATAACTGTAAACGTAAATAACGGCACTTACATTTCCGGGGTTTTATTTTGCTATAAATTTACTACCGTGTATGTGTGTAGGTGTGTGTGTTGAAGGTGGGAGGTAAGGGGGGGGGAGGTTCTGGTCTTGTCGAATGAATGCCATCCTCGTCAAGCCAATTGTATTCGCTTTTAACGTTAAACGCTTAGAGCAAATGCCTTGGGGCTCCCGATAATGAATTATTATTTAAGTGTGTAAAGTTCCAAAAGTTTTGATTTTTTACAACAATATTAATATGCCAAAAATAAAATTACATTTCTACACTCATCTCACTGATACTAACTCAACACATTGTCATAACTCTACTTAACTCGTAGAGAAAGTATTGAAATTTGAAATGATAGGTGTTGCGCAAGTATTGATGAAAATCATTTCAAACAGAGGATTTATATTGCCTGTGTACCAATGTAAAAGAAGCTTTAACAAGAGAAAGAATGATTCAGTATAATAATTCCACTGGAATTCCACCAGAAAATGCAGTGAGTAATAACTCTTTAACTATAGTTGTAACTTTTAGTATTATCTCGTGACATTGTACAATTAGCGTTATCTCGTGGCATTGTGTAATGGGCCAAGGGTACTAAAATCTAAAAAGCCACGTTCTTGAGATATAACCATGAAATCACAATTATAACAAGGATAGGCTTAGGCATACAATATTACTGAGTTTTAAAAAAAATCAGCGAACAATATTGTCAAAGATGTCTCCACTTGAAGTTTGGTTGAAACAATTTTGTTCATAAGAAACCCTCGCCCCTCCTCTCTCTCTCTAATGCAATGTCTCATATATATTTGACTAATGGTGAGTCAGAGTTAAAAAAAGTTTCCGATTCAAAATCGGTCAGCTTTAATGTTACCCACCAGACTGAATTGAATCTCTTTCCGACAAATAAAATTCTAATAAGATATTTAATACGAATAAATATGGACTACCAAAGAATTATAAATTATAATTAGTACGTTTTTTCTATCCTTACTAAATGTAAATGGGCAGTCTATCAAAGGGATCCAGAATTGAAGTGCCCCCCCCCCCCCCCCCGCCTTTTTTTTTTCATTGCAGGTCGTTTACAACAGCCGGCCTATATTTTATTCTGTTTATCACCGTTTTACAACACCCCGCAAGTAGACACATACAGCATCATTCATACTCGTCGATTGTAACCCCACCCCCCTTTTTGAAGCTGTGCAGTATAATGTTTAAACACATTATATCTCCATATTTCGTCATGGTTTTAACAAAGTGGGCTCTATGTGACATAAAACGAGAGCAAAGCCTAGTGTGACTTAATACGCCCGTCGCTAATTTCGGGTCTCTTTGGTAATATGTCTATGAAATATTGAAATCCTAAAAGAGGGTAATTATTGAATTCTATTAAAGCAGTTAAATATAACCCCACATTATTATATTACATTATATATTATCATATTATATCATATAACTTTCATTATCTTATTGAGTTTAATGAAAAACAACTGACGTTTATTAAAGTTATCGCGTTCCATAGCGTCTTATCTTAGTAAAAATAAAATCCAAGTCCGAAAACTCCGTAACGACAAACAGAGTTCGCTCAAAATCGAAAGGCGGTTTCCGCTACCCTGTTTAAGAGGTTTTAATGAGTTTCATGAAAAACAGCTGATGTTTGCTAAAGTTATTGCGTTGCATAGCATCTTATCATAATGAAAATAAAATTCAAGTCCTATAAGTCCGTAACGACTAAAACGGAATTTGCTCAATATTGAAAAGTGGCTTTTTAATCATCTTTTCACAGAAAACACAAAATCCAGGTCCCATAAATTCGTAATGACAAAACAGAGTTCGGTCAAAATCGAAAGGCGGATTCCGCTACCCTGTTTAAGCATTATGTATGAGTTTCATAAAACACAGCTGACGTTTACTAAAGTTATCGCATTCCATAGCGGACAGACGAACAATACGTTCCGTCTTTCGACGGGAGTATAAAAACGCTTCACTATTATTAGGAGCCGTGTTGACAAAGTTTTGTTTGATTTACACTCAAACTGTTATCCATAGCTATTTAACACATCGGTTTAGATTTTAAAACAACAATCAGCCTATCCAACCACATAGAATACCTGCGCCTTCATTTACTGGTAAACAAGGAAGGTTTTACTCCGATATTATGAAATTTCTGGTACTGTGTCAGTTTGCCTATTGTTATCCCACACCAACCGTGTATATTATGACATTCACAGTCAAGGTTATGTTAGCCAAATCTTGGACAGTGGCATTCTCTGTTATATTCATATGTCCATGTTGATCTAACGCGGAACATTGATGTGAATGCCACACTGTACCAATGACATTGATTTTGTAAATCTGTACATTTCTAGTGTCCTGCGTGATGTATAAACGTCATACGTGTTCATAAATCATAAAACCATATGGTGTCTACTTGAAAATATCTTTGATTTCATGAAGTGTATTATAATTTGTTCTAATAAACTGTAGCATCAAGACAAGACCCTTTTCACAGATTATGATGTGGGTAAACAGGGATACTTTACATCAAATATATGGTTAATATTGATGATTAAAGTTTCGGTCTGTAAGATTCAATGACAACTGCCATGATGTTTCAGACTCTAACAAACTAGCAAATTGCAATAGAGGTATACACAGGTGTGTATTTTCAAATGGCCGACTCATTTTTATTTCCGTATTTTGCATCCTTATTACAGATTAGTATGAGCAAGTGCTATTGATTGATTGTTTAATGTTTACATTTTCAGGACATCTGTTGATGTGTATGGTTGCACTGAATCATGACCGCTGATCCCTCTGCCAAACGTGCTATATTAGATAATAAGAAATTTTGACTGTTTATCTACGTGGTGAATAAAGTGCTAAGATATCGAGCGGTTAACAACCATTAGAAGGAACATAATAGAGATAGAGGCTATTAAGGACTCCCCTGGTAAAACTAGAGGTGAAATTAATTGACATGGAGGAGTAATCATTCTTAAACATAATTGTTGATTATTTTAACCACGTCGTGTTTATAAAATTTCGAGAGAACATTACATTTAAAGCATTAAGTCAAGTCAAGGAGAACACTATCATTTAAAACTCCTTTTTTAAAAGAATTCTGTATACCGTCTGTCACTAACAAATTTTACCTTATTTAGTCGGTAACAAGTTTCAAAATTTTTATAAACCAACCTTGAACAGAATATCCATATACATGATGTTTGGTTTTAAATTCCAATAAATTGCCTTGGACACACTCAACACCTACCTAACATTTCTGAATAGATTATGAAACCTTGTCATTTCTTGGCAGTGGAATCGTCTATAAATCTAAAGGGAGATTCTGTGTGGAAAAAAGATATCTGATTTGCCTTTCTATTTACGATCGAAAAGTGTTAAACTTGATTACGTCGCAAAAATAGTTTTCACTGAGTCATATTTGTGGTCAAACAAGAGCTATTTATTCATAGTATTACTAATTTTAAACCCTTCGTTTGGAGAAGGTTTTTATAATTCATTACCACAATTAACATATACTAAATAAATAATATCTTAATATCTGTAGGTTTATAAGTAATTTATGTTTTCAAAGATAATTCAGTCTGTATATTTGTTGATTAAAACACAAAAAGTTCAAAATTTGATCCACAAAATGACTGACAACGGGAGATATCTCCTGTAGATTTTCGCTTGGTGAAACCTATCTACACTTAATTACTCGTTCATAACTCTGACAAAGATTAAGGAGGAATTAAACACTTGACTCAATTTTCTTCATTTTTTCATAATTAGTATTTGAATATGATATCTACTAAATTGCAAAGTATGAAAAAAAATTTATCGACACAGTTCTGAAAAATATGACTTTGAATAAGCTCCCTCTGAGGCATATTTGGAGTTCCCTTGAAAGGTACTACAAGGTCAATTTAATATGTTTTAACTTTACCAAATGTAAATATATATCAGAAACACAAATCAATATCAGAAAAGGAATAATTTTTTAGTAAAATTTCCAAGGAGAAATTGTTTTGAAAGAACTAATTTCAATATCTGTGCTAGAAAGGTTTCAGTAAATATACAAAATCAGTAGAAAAAATCCCCTATTTTCTCCCCTAAAAACAGCATTTTACAAAAATCTGCAAATTCAATTTTCAAGAAAAATTATATTTATAATTCTTAGTGTCCAATTGCACAACATTAAGAGTATGAAGAAAATTTATCCACAGGAATAGAAAATATGGTCACCAAATCTTGACTATTTTGACATGTCATAAATTGTCCAATTTGGGAATCGTCATATAAATGTAAACATGAAACACATATAAACATTTAAAATTAATTTAATTTTAATTGATTTTGAATGATAACAATATATCATATATTTCAACACATTTTATGATCAATTTCTAAATTGAAAAATTAAAAAAGAGGCCAGAGAAGGTCAAAATTGCTCACCAAAGTCACAATGTTACATATGAAAATGACCAAGACAAATGATGTCAAAATTGTAATGAAATGAAATTCTAGAATAAGATGTAATCTAAAATGTTTGAAATAGATCCCTATATATCACTTATGCATTTATAAATAAAGAAAAATTGAAACAAAAGCAGAGAATATTTGGTGACAAACAATATTCTCAATTGTTGCACCACCTACTGACAAATCTAGACTATAGTACAATCTTAACAAATTTTATCAGGTATGTGTTTTGAGGATTTATTATAAGAATGTAAAAGGTATTTCTGGCTTTGGTGAGCAAAATTAATCTAAAAGGCTACAATTTGAATTCCAATGTAACTATTCAAACAGTCATCAACTAACCTCTTTCCTTACCTTAATTAACCACTAGAAAAACACAATACTTGATTCAATTTTTCAGATTTATTATGTCATTTATAATTACATTGTAAAAGACACTGATGTATAGTACATAACCTGCATATAAATTAATAACCACCAAGGATATTGAAAAATGTGTCACTTTGGTCTACCATATAATAACATCAAACTTCAACCATATGTGTTTGTGAAAATGACAGCCACCCCCCCCCCCCTCTCTTTTAGAAAAAAGTCTGTAAAATGGTAAGAGATTTTCTTGGCCCAAAGCAAATACATATTAAGAAATATGAAAGCCCTTCACCATTGAATAGTTATATGTTAATAATTAAGGATACTGCTGTTTTTTTTTAAATTAACAGTAGATCATAACCCAAAATCTAAGCCCCTGACTCTAAATTTGACCTTGACAAAGTCTTTCCACATGGAATTCACATTTGAAATATAAACCTCATCACTTATCATTCAGAAGTGATGGCACAGATCTACTTTTTGCAGAGAAATAGAGAGACAGCTGACCGACTTTTATATTAAAACTAATGTATATCCCACCATCTGAGATTGGGTGCATTAAAAGGTAAAATGTTTACAGATTGGTGACAGTAGGACCACATATAATCACTTGGACAATAGCTCAGTTGCACTCTGGTCTTCCATTTTGGTTAGCAAAACACAAATTCCATTCTGTTTATAATGCAGTCTCCTCCTGACAAGGAAATAATTTATCAAAAATAGGTTAACCATGATCAGATTCCAGTTTAATCTGTAACTACCCACATCATTGTAATATGACCTGAAATAATACATTGCAAAGGATCTTAATTTAATCCAAGAAAAACAAATTTATATAACTTTAAAAATTTTCCTTTTTCAGTAAAATGGTCCCAATCTCCCAAAGTTATCTGGATAAGAATTAGTTATTTTTTAACAATAAATATGAAGTTAAAGAAATTGATAAAAAGTACATATTCTCAACTAAGGAGATTTAGTGCAAACACCTTTAAAATTCAGAATCTGAATATAAATCCCTTAGAATGTGATAAATGTCACAAAACGCTGCTGCTTTGAATATACAACAAATATGCATACCCAATATAATTACTTGATTGATTATTACTCCTGAAAGTTTTGATATACATGTAGTTTTAAGCAGCCTGGGCAATCATAAAAAAGTAATAAAATAAAAAGGACAGCCAATCACAGACATTGCCCTCTTGGCAGCTATCTTGGTTGATGGAGGGGTAAAAAACACACAAAGTTAAAAGTAGTGTAGGGACTTTTATTTTGACACTTCAGAATAATATTGAAAGTGTGAAAGTCAACAGTAACAACTGTCACAAATCTGTGAATATAACTCACTCATGAAGCTTTTAGATTGTGTAAGAAAAACTTCAAATATGTTGGTATACTAAGAATGCCTTCATTAGCATTATAAAAATCAAAAGACATATGATAAAGTATTTCAATGCAATTACAAGTATTTCTGAAATCAGATTATGTTATTATTCATATTAATCATGAGACATCTTAGTTAAATGCAAATTAATTATTGGTTTAAATACAAAATGACAACTTTACCTAATGTAGCCTATTTATTTATATCAAATGCACCAGTAGATCCCTTTTGTAGTTGGAACTTTACATGTCACCACACTGCATCCAGAATTTGTGCACTTCATATGCAATATGCTTCCTAGGCCATATCTTAATGAAAATATAGAAGAATGGATGATAATGCCTCATTTTCAAAATTTTATACTTGATCTGTATTGACAAGAAGATTCTTCTTCTTCCATTACATACTATGTGTACTATATATGTTACACTGTTATTGATCAATACTTAGATTAGCTGATTATTATATATGTGTTATGTAATAGAAATTAATGTATTCCTAAAAACACATACTACAGTATAGTCATGACATTTCATGATTATTTTCAACTGAAGACCTAGATTTTTTTTTCAAATAAACAGGCATTCTCTACCCAGAACTCTGATAGAGAATGATAAACAGGATGGCAAAACACCTTCCCCTATTTGAAAATATTTGCATTATAAAATTTTAGTTGAATTGTTTCTTAAGAACCTTAATATATTTCATATTTTCTCTCTCCGTACAGTGTTATTGTAAATTATAAATTAACAGAACTACTGATTACTTGTACATAAATACAGGATACATGCACATGGCCCTGGGTTTGAAATACGACTGTAGTGGCAGATTTAGAGGGCCCCCTTTTATGCCACATATTTACATGTAAAAATTCAGATTTGGCATCAAAAATGACCGAGTAGTTTGGCTAATACACATGTCTCCTCCCCTCCCCTTTTCAAAAATTTTGGATCCGCCACTGGATTATTTACCTCTGCTCCCGTACTGTATACGATAAATTTAGACGAGTCACACAAACAGCATTTACGTATTATCAGTATGTTGAGCTAAAAAACCATACCTCAACAATTCTTCTTCCTGTATTCCAACATAAATCTCCATCAACATCGTTCAACTACTCTCTGCTAACTCGGGTACAGTACACGTGTGCCGGTTGTTTTTTGTACACGTACGCTAATTCCGATCTACTTTTCGATTTTAAATGCTCCCTTTTCCACTTTTGATTAAGATATTTGATTATCAGAAACAAATTTACATCGAGATTTTCTTTTTTACTCATCTTAACTTTCAATATTCGCCTCAATCGTGTCTTCTGCTCTTCTAGCGCTTTGTATCGAATGTAAACAATCTTGCGTCATTTTTATCAACCGATGCATTCCGAACGGCGCTATATTCGGATAGTGTTTAATTCCTCCTTAAACGTGTATTGTGACGTCAAACATGCAATAAATGTTCCACAAAGGCGTTAGGGGAATTCAATGGTCATTCCTATAATTAATGCAAAGTAAAATGCTAAGATATCGAGCAGTATACAATAAGGGAGATCTATTATACTGTACAAAATAGAAGATATAGATTATCACAAATCCATGGCAGAATCAGAGGTGGGGTTAATTGCTATGGAGGAGTTAGCATCTACTGCTGACCTGCCGTGATGTCATGTCATTATTTGAACTAGTATAACTCGTAGTGATATGAGGTGGTAATACTGATGATGTAACGTAATGATGGATTTTACATACGGGTCGAACAAATTTCCACTTGATAAAGACCAGGAGGCTGAAAATTTGTGAAAAAGAGTTGTCTTTTTATATTTAAATTAATGTTATTGAAGTAATGCATATTGTATATATTACGAATCAAACTAATATGAATCTACATGTATTTCATTTGTAACGTAAGACCAAGTAGACTGAATAATTGCGGTTTAACATATTTAAGCAGCTAATTTCATCTTTAAGTTACTACTCGTAATTTAGCCTGATGGGAAGAGGTTTGGTTGGAAATATAATGCGCACAAAAAAGTATCACGAAACAAAAGAATCGACATACATGTGCTGATTTAGTGACCGTAGTGAAGTTGTGCTCAAGATCGAAACTGTGGAAATCCAAGGGATCAATATGCAGGTAACTAAAGTCGCAATACGAGATTATCTAAGAGAGGAATATATGCAAGTAGTTGGTAAGATAGTCATAATTGTACCTTAGTTATCAGACAATGAAATTCTATATGTATATATACACACACATGTACACATTCCAAAAGAAAAAAGTACTATGCCTGAGATGTGAGTTTTGAAAACTTTCTTGAAATGATGAATGTGAGTATATGGCGACTATGTACCATCTTTGATACCTCCCACTATTCACGAAGTTGTCTATCAGCGGATATATGTTGGATTCCTCTAATGCGGCACTATTTTTACGGCACTGATAACAATATTCCTCCAGGTCACGATATGCTTGTAAAATTGATGAAAATGGCATAAATCCGCTATGATTCATCCTACCAATAACCCAAAGGCCGTTTATATTTAATGCATAGATGCAATGTCCAATAATGTTGTAATTCATATATCTGTAAATTTATCCAGAATATTGATACAGAAAAACAAATTTCTACATGGGCAATCAATTTTATTGATAAATGATATAAAATATAAAAACTGAAAACTTTACCATGCAAAATTTGATAGTGCTACTCGACCTCATCCAGTTTCGGATGATGGCATCATTATATACTGTAGTTATCGGTTCTCAGGTAGACCGAGTACTGGAAGAGGACATTTTGTGGACCTCGCATATCTCATTATATTGGAACAACAATTATATTTCTATCAAAATTAATAATAAGATATAAGTGTAGATTTTTATACATACCGTGATTAAGCTTTCTGCCAAAATGAAGTCGTTATCCATGTCTAATAATATATAGTATAATAATCTTTTAGTTTTACATGTAACACGCATTTTAATCGCTTTAAGTATTTATGGTATATCTCATCCATGGTTTTTTTTTTCTCTTACGACGTAAATGTCGCGTTTTCTTAACTGTGACGTCAATATTCTCATACACAAGAACAGAAACTTACAGATGTAGAGAAATAGTGCATATATAACGTGCAAATTACTGAGAATATGAAAATATTTGAAAGGAATTTAAAGGAATGGATCTTATTTATTTTTGTTGTATGGAGTATACCACAAAAAAAGGAGAGAAAACTCATGCATCATGCGCATTATGTTGCAGTGATGCAGTTTCCAGTTTTTTAGCGTGGTATACAGTGAGGTGCAGTCCTAACATAACATTATGTTAACGTCACGTTGTCGCGAAGTTTGCTTTCCACGTGCGCTCAAGACTGCTGAGCACAGGCGTTTGCGTTAATGCAGATTTCCACGTGAACGTATTTTCGAGACCGCGCTAAACGTGCTAGACTGCCACATTAACGCGCTTGACAGCCACGTTCGCTTGCTTACAACATGAAACTTATATTAACATGTGCATATAGAAGGATTTGAAGGACAATCGGTATTTACATTATATATTTAAATATGAAAACGTATTACTGTGTAAGTAAAATGTTTAGAATTAAAAAGAACAAAAAACCGAGTTAAGGGATGAATTTTAAAATACTGAACGCAATTTCCGAACATTGACTATAATGAAATTTATTCTTATTTTAGGTTGGTTGATTGGTGTTTTATGTCGCTTTCAACAATATTTCAGTTATATCACGACATGGAAGCAGGAGATTACAAACACTTACACATGGTGGCGCACGCTGGGAATCTTATTTTAGGAAAATAATTATAATTGTTATAATAATAATAACAAGATTAATAAGAATGAAAATAGTGATGATAATTATGATATTCATATATTACAAAGAATAGCTAAATTAAAGAAAAAAATAATAAGAGATAAGAAATAAAAACAGATATGAATTAATTATATACAAATAAACAAATAAGAAATAAATACATAAAAAAGAAATTAAAAATAGATAGAATGAAATGTTTCTTTGTGGTGTAGCTCCATGGTGACTTCTGGCACATAACTGAGCCAGTAACTCCTCTTTTTTCTTTTATAGTATAAACTGACGAAGTTTTTCATAAATATCTTATTGCATGTCTACGCGGTAATTTGCTTTGTTGTATTACATATGAAACCCTTAATGCTTGTTATCATTTTAACATTACATCTAATACACGTATATATGGCGGCATTTGCGGTAATTTAATTAAATCCATTTTATTTCCTCCATCCTTACCACTACATAGAAAATTACATGTAAATTAAAATGTAGGTATGTGAACATGCGACTGGACCGAGCGCACACGGGAATAAAATGCGTTAACGCGAATTTACTCCCGCGTTAACGCGAGGAGCGCACGTGTGCTTATGCAGTCCTCGTGTCCGCTTTTCGCGTTAACGTGCATGGTATGTTAAGACCGCGCCCATCTGTATCTCCATCCAACGAAAACAAAAGATAGATACATTCCGTAAATAATCTATGAAGGTTAAAAAATGAAAGTCACTTACGCTATGTATTTGTTATGAAATTAAAACAATGAGTAAAAAACTATTCAGATGATTTTATAATGAATTTCTTAAACAGAAGTTTATATTACAAGATTATATAGAATAGAGAAATGAGCTACGTGATTTCATGCCATATAAAGTATGAAATTGTTAGAATATGCATGAGTTATAAAGCATATGCTTTAATAAATATAATAAAATTAGTATTGAGTGAAAATGCATGTGTTTTACGATTTTCAGACATTTGTTGTTGAAGTGTTAGTATGAATTAATATTATTAAGAATTATATCTGCTAAACTATTTCTCTTTTAGAATTACTGATATATACGTTTTATTATACTCTTACCTTTCTATACATTTAGCTGAAAACCAGAATAGCATAATCAAAAATTTGAATTAGATTTTAAGGTCACTCCCTGGTATAGTCAAATCAGAACCACTTAAACAGTATGTTTATTTTTAATTATTATCTATATCGTGGGTCACGGTTGGTAGTGTCTTATTTCTAATTTGAGATACCAAATTCCAAGAAGAAAATTTCCGGGAACGTTTCCATGGAAAAGAAAAGCTGTATTCATAAATTGCTTTCTCTGAATTCAGATGAATTAATACATGTACGATAAAAATATATAAAATTGTAGGCGATGCATACTGAGAAAACAAAAGAAATCACTTTAAAATATGAAACGAGGTATGACAGAAAATATCGTCAAAATCTGATGAAATGGAATCAAAGCAAATACATTTTCAATACATTAATACACTCTCTACAGCATTCTGATACATTCGGCCTGTCATTCTACAAAGTTGTCTTGTTGTAAACATGGTCCAAGGCTTCGCGCTATGGTCTCCTCTGTATACACCCCTTATTGGATATGATTGAAATGTGACAATTGTGTAGAGGAACTTAAGTGATTCATTCGAAGAAAATTCGTATGGAAAAGCGGTCGCTGACTGGCTGACATCATACCGTTTGAATGAAATCTTAACGTGAATATTTAAAATACCTTGAACAAAAAGTAAATATGTTACATGTATACATATTCAAGTGAGAACTTCGATATGCGAATGTGCAATAAATGAAAAGGATAGGTGTCCTTCATGTGTCTGAAATATGTTTATTTCTGCTGATGGCGATATGTTGCTGGTCCTTACTTATAAAAGCATATATCTGGGGTCGTATTGAGCATGAAGTGGTGTGTGAAGGTAGACGGCATTTACTCAAACTAAGACAGTTCATTATTTTGGTGTTTGAAGCGATTTCTACTGGATGTATTTATTCGCATTTGAAGAGAAAAAGTAATATCGACCGGGCCGGCAAAGATCGCTGGCTCCCAAGTTTACAGGATTGACTGCTGCTCTCACAAGATTGCCACACTTGACATTTATAAACCCATAATATTCAGATTTGAGAAGGAAAATTAATATAAATCATCATATTTACTTTACTTTAGATATGATAAAATGCAGTTTTATCCGGAAAAAGAATCCGAATTTCAAATTAATTTTCCACCAAGAAAAAAAAAAAAAAAAAAAAAAAGAATAAACATATATATACATATTTTAACACTTACATAAATTGCAAGGCAGTCTCATACCTGATTTAAGTAAATCGATTGTCATGATATAGATAGTGATCATTTAAAATTCTTTGAATGCATCTCTTTAAACAAATTCATATGTCTATTTTTAACAGTTTATCAATGTCATTACTTTAAACACATTGGTATTTTATGCAAATTATATCAGAGACACAAGCAATACAATTGGTATCAATGGTTTGCATACAGGCTGCAAGTAGAACCGACTTTGTTTATATTGGTATAGGGTTGAAATTTTTACTACAATCCCTAACATTTTCATCGTCTGTGACAATCAAGTAGCTATTATTTGAGGACACATCACTGGCTGTATTGTCGTTTTCAATGGCATATCATAATTTTCTACCGCAAAAACAAGATAATGCTGCGTAATGCATTTCAATATGGAAATCTCATTTACCTCAAGGAAATTGTATTTCGCACGTATTTCTACGGCTATGTGGGTCACTCTTGACACAGAGGTTCCTGCCACCCCCCCCCTTCCCCCGGCGGCTTGTCGGTGTTCTGTCATTCAGCAGCACGGTTGATTTGGTACGCACTGATTCTGATAGATCTGTTTTGCAGGTCTTAGTTTCTGGCAGATCCCGTCACCATATAAGTGCAAAATTCGTCGTGCAAAGCAACATGAATAAATAAATTAATAATAATAATAATAATAATAATAATAATAATAATAATAATAATAATAATAATAATAATAATAATAATAATAATAAAGATGATATGTATTTGGCTCAATTCATTGCTCACTTGTGACATCCCGACTCGACTATGGCAACTCTTTGCTATACGCTATAAGTAAACAACTTATCAACAAGCTTCAGAAAGTCCAGAATACCGCCGCACGAATGATGACTCGTACTAAAAACTCTGATCACGTGACTCCAAACTTAAAAGAACTTCACTGGCTTCCCGTTGAATACAGATCTCAATATAAACTTCTTCTGCTTGTTTACAAGACATTACACAACCGAGCACCGAATTACTTATCTGATCTTATAAAAGTATACTCTAACGCCAGATTACTCCGTTCTCAAAATGCCTTTCTGTTAGAAGTTCCTAAAACCAGAACTGTTTCATATGGAAACCGCCGCTTTGACTACGCTGCCGCATCTCTGTTGAACTCAATACCCGTGTACCTGAGAAACGGAAAATCCGTCCCATCTTCCAAAAAAATAAGGCCTTAAAACCCACCTTTTCAAACAAGCATTTGAATGTTAATAGTGATTTTACGTGTACTTTAGTGACATTAATACCCCATGGACACTAGAATCTGATATATTTTATTATTGTATTTAATTTTTTCTTTAGATTTGTTCAGTAATTTTTATACTGTATGCACACATGTATTTTTTGTAGTTTCTTTCCATATTGTATGCATATTTTTAATGTGAAGCGCACTAGAGTTACTTTATTATAATGCGCTATATAAGTTATTGTATTGTATTGTATTGTATTGTATTACATTAAGGCACCTTTCCTTTTCATTTATTGAACATTCGCATATCGAAGCTCTCATTCAAATATGTATACATAAAACATATTTACTTATTTGTTAAATATTTGTTAAATATTCACATTCAGATTTCATTTAAACGGTTGATGTCAGCCAGTCAGCGACCGCTTTTCCATACGATTTTTCTTCGAATGAATCAGTTAAGTTCCCCTACACAATTGTCACATTTCAATCATATCCAATAAGGGATTTCATTAAGAAGGTTTAAAAATACATTTTATTAATGTAAGTGGAGAGAAGTTAAATTTCCATCTGTTTTTTCTACAAACTTTAATAAATAGAAATGAATTGTGAACTGGTAAAACTCCATTTCAGATCAACGAATGAAACAATTGATGCCTTCAATTCAGAATATATAAGCATGATATACCCACATTAAAATACCTCTTTCTTCACTAGGTATATCTATTGGAGTAGCTGGTCTGGTATTTCTCGGCGGTGGCAGTGCTATAAGTTACCTTCTGTTGAAGTAGGTATTGAATAAAAAGTAAAACTCTATTTTAACATATTTAATTTTTGTAATCCAAACAACAATCAATTGTTGAAGTTAAAAGTACAGTAAAACCAAAAGTATTCTCAGACATAAAATTTACAGGTACACTGGCCCTACAACTAAAATAAACTAAATAAAATAATAATAATAATGATAATAATAATAATAATTATTATTTTTTTTTTCAATAGAAAATATAGAAACGATGTGTATTTCTTGAAATACCATACCAATTTTTATATACACCGCCCAGGAAGTACAGTGTATGATGAAATAAATGATATTCAGATTCAGTCAGCTTCTAACAGCAACTCTTGTACTGTTACTGAGTCTGCGATTCAAGTCATCGTGCATGAATACCAAATGCCAATCCTTGACAATGATAGAACATTTCTCTAAGGCTAAGGCTAAGGTTTAATAGTATATTTCATATAAGAACATGATGTTTACATTACAAATTATGTAATCTGTTTACCGATTATAAACTTACAATAAGTATTGCAGGAATTTCTATCGTTGCACCGTGTACAATTATAAGATCGATGACTTTTCAAATATCTTAATGAAAGATAAAATAATACCTAAATATTAGTGCCTGATTTAGAGGCATGCCGGAGTTATTGCTCTTTCCACTGAAGACTAATGATAAGGGAAGGAGAAAGCAGTCCTCCATCAAGTACACAAGTGGACTTCACAATTACTTTAAACAGGACTCGAGCTCAGATTAAACCGATACGATGCGGTCAATCTATGCTAACAATCAATAAGCATTGAACGTATGTCATAACGTTGCCATTTTCTCTACATAGATAAACATGTTAAAGTCCTAATGATTTAATGGAAGTCCTATTTCATTAATTATGATAAATTTAAGTTATTATTCTGTACAAAATCTAAACTTCAATAAGGACTCTATTGCTAGCAATATCAAGGCTTTAGCATTGCCTACCGTAAAAGGTTAGATTTGAAACTTTCATATATGAACTACGTGACGAATTTCTACCTAAGAGAATCTGGTGATCAATGACATCGAACGCAGCCGATAGGTCGAGCATATCGAGCACAACATAAGAATTTTTATCTAAGGCTGTAGCAATGTCATTATGCACACGGAACAGTGCAATTTCAGTTGACTGATTAGAGCGATATGCAGATTGTAGACTATCGTGCAAACGTGGTTCTCTATACGATTTGCGACAACCTTTTCGATGACCTTTGATAGAAATGATAAATTGGAAACAGGTCTATAGTTTTTCAAATCATTTTTATCATAATTTGATTTCTTTAATAATGGTCTGACAATAGCTTGCTTGAAATCCTTTGACATAACGGATTCACATAATGATTTATTAACTAAATCAGTTGTGATGGGGACAACTTGTTCAACGCATTTTTTGACAGGGGATGTTGGGACAGCATCCAGGACGTACGCGTTTGGCGGCATAGATATCAACAGTTTCCTAACTTCATCGCCAGACGACGGCGTAAAACTGCTCAATAGTTAGCCCCTATACAACACATCAGAAGACATTGGATTAGCATGATGATCGTCAACGGACTTAGATAACAAAAGAGATGATCTGATGCCCTGAATCTTAGCGACTAAATATTGACTGAAGTCGTTTGATAGGTTGACGTCAATAGTACGACTGCTTGCATTGGTATAGCAATTTCAAGTGATGAATGCATTTCTCTCGGAAAATTTCGCGGTGAACTGTCAAATTAGTTTCCCTCCATACGCGTTCAGCTTTGTGTTTTTCTCGCTTAGAACCACGAAGTTCTGTCGAGAACCACTCTGTATTCGGTCTAACAACAATAGTTTTTTATTGTAATAGGGCATGTTGTTCAATTTAAGCCTTCATATCCGAATTATAACGTTGTACGAAATCGTCAGGTGATAAGTCTTGCGGATACCTTGACAATATCACATTGACATCTTCTCCGAATTTATCAGTCACGATATCTTACAGTTTCCTGAATGATACGGGTTTTCGAGGTTTAGGTGGCTTAGATAGACAAAGTGATGAATAAATCCCTTTATGATCGAATGACGAGAATTCCCGCGAATCACATAGACGGGTTTTGTCAGAATATAACTATTTTCACGCGTAATAACGAAGTCCAATGTATGCCCATGCTTGTGTGTAGGGCCGATATGTGTTGAACAAGGCCAAACTCCTTCAGCATCTCATAGAATGAGGATCAATGGCTTTTTCGAGATGTAAATTGACATCGCCTGTCATGAAAGCTCCTCCGGGGCAATGACATGCTGATTTGAATACAAAGACCATTCCTCATAAAAATCTTGTATTTTCAAATTGTTTGTTTTCGATATAGTTGGACGGTAAAAAATACAAATGCGTAAATTGGTTGCGCGAGATAAAACGATGCAATCAAGATGTTCAAAATGCAAGAACTTTGTGTTCAACTTTTAGGTTTTTGTTATAAACCATGGCAACTCCCCCTCCTCTCCGATTTGTCCTTGGTACATGGATACACGAGTAACCTTCTGGTACTAGTTCTTGTAACACAACATTATCTACATGTATGTGACTACCCAGCCAAGTTTCAGTCATCGCCATTATGTCGATTTGATTTGAAACAATGATATCACAAATAACAAGAGCATTGTTCTTGACGGATCTACTATCGATAGTGAACCGTTTTATACTCACAGTTTCTTGCAGCGAGTTGCGTGGTTCCAATTTTATTTTGACAAGATTAGCTGCATTAGATGTTTTGCGGTTAATATCATATTTCCGTAATGAAGATACTATTGTAGGAATTTCCTTGATGAATTTTACTCCACAGTCATCTCATTTGATTATAATATTAGGATTTACACCTTTTTGTTTGCAATTGTAATACACATCTCTCACCCCGGTTACAAAACTGATTTTCCTCTTAACACGTCGGCCGGCGTTGGTCCCACGCTTGAAGCGGCGTACAGAGCGATCGAGTTCACTACCTTACCATCTTCAGATCGGCACAATAAATTTAAATGGTTCATGGTCTGTTGGTCACAGTGTAATTATATGCGACAATTCAAATCACACGAAATGTCATAAAATTCAAAATTTTCCTCTAGGATTTTTAGGTAATCGTGATCAGAAAAGTACAATAAAGATCCACACAAAATATGGAAAAGTAAGAATCCGTATATCACTGTTAAACATACAAAAATCAGGAGAGGGAACAGACGTGACACACAGCGCTGACCACAACTCAGAAATAATTGTCAGTGTTTTAGTTGATAATTGTTGAAATGAAACATATGTTGTTTGTATGCTTAAGATTCATGTATGTATTACTTGATTATTATATTATTATTGAATGAATGGAGTATGTATGATATTTTGTCATTGTAACACTTGTCTTGTCCTATGTTTGTATATGTTTTGTATGCTATCATTGTAAATGCATATAGTAGTAATAATAATAATAAAAATAATAATAATTATTATTATTTGACACTTGCATTACGATATCCTTGTCCACCATTGATAGTGGTGAAATATTCCATAATAAATGTCAGGTACACTTGACCTTTGACCTTTTGAACCAAAATCGATAGAGATCATCCTCATCCTATGGAAAATACATATGTATGGTATCTTGACTCTAGGTGAAAAGGACTTAATTTTCAGTCATCAAATTAAGTACATCACTCTAAAACTAAGGAGTATCTCCCCCATGCATAGCTCTGTCCTTAGAGAAATTCTTTGGTTCACTTTTCGGTCATTTTAGCTTCAACACTATCTTCATATTTTGATATATTATGAGAATTCCAATCATTCGGCCGCGAGCATCACTGAATAGACATAACTTATCGAAATGCGCATATGGTGCACAAAATTAAAAGGTATATATGTTTTATCCATAGGATGAGGATGATCTCTATCGATTTTGGTTCAAAAGGTCAAAGGTCAAGTGTACCTGACATAGATATAGATAAATGGATTCCGGGCTCTGAAGTGTTAACATCAATGTGCAATACATACAGAATCCCAATGGGATGGGAATGATTCCGATTGAGTTTGAGGTCAAAAGGTCAAAGGTCAAGTGTACCGGACATTGATATACATAATGATTTACGGGCTCTATGGTGTTATCCTTTTATCTAGATGCAAGATACCAAACATACAGATTCGAATTAGGAGGGTCACTATCGATTTTGGGGTTAAAAGGTCAAAGGCCAAGTGTACTGGACATTCACAAAGCAGGCTCTTACGTGTTTTCAAGGTATTCGTATATTCAAAGTTTTAAACTGAAGAGTAGTATCAGTTGTGATTTATATTTTCCAAGCCTGTTTGTTAAGAAAATTATCAAAAATGTTTATAATGTGACTATAGCAACTTACTCCTAAACTTGAAAAACAATAGGCGTTCTTTTCTCAAGACCAGTACTATGTGTGCCACTTTTGGCGATCTAAATGATTTGGTGTGTCTTTAGTATATGTACCAAGTTTGACAGCACTAGCATAAGTACTTTTGTCTGTACCGCAGATTGGCTTCGTGAACGTCATAAGGAACAAGTGTACCATATTTGACGTAACTAGCCAACGTGGTTCAGTCTGTACCGTGTTTAAAACGTTATCAACACGGTTACTGTGTAATGTTGGCATTTGACACTTGACCTTGGGAACTTTCAGGAGTGCGCGCGCGCGTGTGTGTGTTTGTGTGTATAAAGGTATGTAAAAGTTTGACTGTACTAACAGAAGTGGTCTGGACTTTTTATTGCCTATAATGTTTATCAATGAAGCTAATGACTTAAGTTTATTTCATGTCAAAGGTAGATTTTAAGCTGGCGTGGCTCATAATCGGTACTTGGAATCCCCGGGGAATCTCTTCAATTTCTCGGATGAGAGTGAAAATCCCCGAGATCCAAAGTTCCCTTACAACTTTCAGGAACTTTACAGCCTCTGAAGTATTCATCGTGAATAGAAACTATTAAAAAAACCACGTATGTCTGGTTGTTAACATCGCCTTATAGGCGAAATAATGTGGATGTAGCTAAAGAAAGGTAAATAAATAGAAAAATAAAAAATACATCATTAATAAATAAATAACCAATGAAACTGTAACTTGTTCAGCTTCATCTGCATCACAAATAACGTCTAAATAATTACTACTTCTATGAAAATTGATATAGATCATCATATTTACGTTACGTTAGATATGATAACATGCAGTTATATCCGAAAAAAGAATCCGAATTTCAAATAAAGTTTCACCAAGAGAGAGAGAGAGAGAAAGGATGAGAATAAACATATATATCCATATTATAACCTGATTTAATTAAATCAATTGTCATAATATATATATGTATATATCCATATTATATCCTGGTTTAATTAAATCAATTGTCATAATATAGATAGTGATCATTTAACATTCTTTGAATTCATCTATTTAAACACATTCATATGTCTATTTTTAACAGTTTATCAATGTCATTACTTTGAATACATTGCTATTTTATGCAAATTATATCAGAGACAGACGCAATACAATTGGTATGAATAGTTTGCATGCAGGCTGCAAGTAAACCGACTTTGTTTATAATGGTATAGGGTTGAAATTTGTACCTCGATCCCTAATATTTTCATCGTCTGTGACAGTTATGTAGCTATTATTCGAGGACACATCATTGGTTGTATTGTCGTCTTCAATGGTATTCTCATCATTTTCTACCGCAAAAACAAGATAATGCTTGTATAATGCATTGTAATATGGAAATCGCATTTACCTCAAGAAAATTGTATTTCGCACGTATTTCTACAGTTAGGTAGGTGACTCTTGACTGAGATTTGGTACGCACTGCTTATGATGGATCTGTTGTGCAGGGCTCACTTTCTGTTTATTGCATCAGGCAGGTGCCGTCACCATATAAGTGCAAAATTCATTGTGCATAGTAAAATGAATAAATAAATAAATAAATAATAATAAATCTAATAGTAATAAATCTAACAACAATAATGATAATAATATGTTTTTGGCTCAATTCATTGCAGTGTGATATCTTATAGATAGGAAAACAATCTCGTAAGATACCTGGCTGGAAGAAATCTTCGGTAGAAAGTCGTTACGTGGTTCATGTATGAATTTTCCAAATCTGACCTTTTACGGTAGTCAATGCTAAAGCCTTGATATTGCCAGCAATAGAATCCTTATTGAAGTTTAGATTTTGTGTTCAGAATAATAACTTAAATTTATCATAATTAACGAAATAGAACTCCAACTAAATCATTAGGACTTTAACATGTTTATCTATGTACAGAATATGACAACGTTATGACATGCATTCGATGCTTATTACTTGTTAGCATAGATTGACTGCATCGTATCGGTTTAATCTGAGCTCGAGTCCTGTTAAGAGTAATTGTTAAGTCCACTTATGTACTTGATGGAGGGCTACTTTCTCCTCTCCTTATCATTAGTCTTCAGTGGAAAGAGCAATAACTCTGGCATGCCTCTAAATCAGGCACTAATATTATTTCATCTTTCATTAAGATATTTGAAAGGACATTGGTCTTATAACTGTAAATGGTGCGACGGTAGGAATTCCGTAATACTTATTGATAGTATATAATCGGTAAACAAAGTACATAATTTGTAGCGATATTTGGTGTGAACATAATTTTCTTATTTGAAATATACCATTAAATGTTATCTTACCTATATGCTCCAGAAATGTTTCATCATTGCCAAGGATTGGCATTTCGTATTCATGCACGCTGACTTGAATTGCAGACTCAGCATCAACACAAGAGTTGCTGTTAGAAGCTGGCTGTACACTGTACTCCCTGGGCGGTTTATATCAAAATAATAATAATTATTATAAGTATTATTATCTTTATTTTATTTTAGTTGTAGGGTCAGTGCACTTGCAAATTTCATGTCTGAGAATACTTTTGGTTTCATTGTACTTACTTTAAACTTCAACAATTGATTGTTGTTTGGATGACAAAAATTAAATATGTTGAAATAGAGGTTTGCTCTTTATTCAATATCTACTTGAATAGAAGGTAACTCATAGCAATTCCATCGTCGAAAAACGTCAGAACAGCTACTCCAAAAGATATACATAGTGAAGAAAGGCGTATCTTAAAGTGAGGTATATTATGCTTATATATTCTCGTTTGAAGGCATAAATTGTTTCATTGCTTGACCTGAAATGGAGTTTTACCAGTAAGAATATCAGAAAATACGAATTCGTATCACAAATCATTCTATTTAGTAAAAGTAGTGTGTAGAAAAACAGATGAAGATTTAACTTCTCTCCCACTTACATTAATGAAATGTATTGCTAAACGTTCTTAAGAAAACCTTTGCTTTGGATAGTATTTAGCCAGTCAGGTGTATGTGCCCGATTTACGATTTTATTTGTTTTATTTTTATTTTTTTTTTTTTCGTTTTTGTTTGTAAGAAGTAAGTGCTAGTATGGCAATGTACCACAGCGGCCATTCATGGACCCCTGAGTTTCAGAGGTGGGACTAGATGCCAGGGAGGATTATGGGTCTCCAGAGTGGTCAGCCACGCCCACCATTTGTGCCCTTACATACAGATGAAACAAATAGAACTTTTTTCCACTAGCTCCACGTAAAATGAAAACTTACTACTAACTTTCAAAACGCTACTTCATCAGAGCCGCTTAAGATAAAGAATACTAACGGCCAACTGAAATGTGCAATCAGTGTTTGTTGTGAACATCTTAACGAGACAACCTCAAGCTTTTTGTGAAAGCAATGCTATAAAATTTGTGTAGCGTTAAACAAAGCAAACTTATTTGTAATATCTGTATATCGTTCACTTATAACTGTAAATGAGGCAGACAAAGCGTAATTTGCATTTATAATCATTCCGTTATTATTTATATTTTTATAATTGAAATACATTATTTCTTTCTGCGTAATACCTCGATGCATAATAAACATGGACACAGCAACTAAAAGTAAATGACCGAATCATTTAGACTCATTATAGGATAAAGGGGAATATAAAATAGACTCAAACTGGGTATAATATTGTGGTGAATAATCAGTTGTTAACATAGTAAAAATTCGAATTATATTGAGAGTCACTTCATGGTAACGTCATTCAATGATGCTCTCGGTGTTTAGTGACATAGAATATTATTCCGTCAGTAAAGGAAAACATAAGCGCATATGACTCAACAGTATGACAGAAGTCACCTCGGAAATGCATTGTTAATCAAGTAATAATCTGAAAACAAAATATACATAAGAACATCACAAAAACGTTTGATTAAGTGCAGCATCGATATTGACTTAGGGTATGACAGAAGAACGACAAAGACACTGATGCATTTCTCACATGCTGCATATAGTAATCCATCTACGATATAATACAAGAAGAGGAAATACTTGAGTCTGCTGTGTGAGATCAGTCGTCATGGACATGTAGGACATTCAGTGATAAGCATACAAATAGAGAATAGAAACATTATTCCATAGTAACACAATTGTGGTAGGGCATAATATAATCAATTTAATTGAAATTCTTTATTCAATTCTTTATAGACAAACCTTCCCACTTACTACAAACAGAGTGTAATTGAGGAAAATTGAAAGAAAATAACAACACAGTACTATAAATAAGCATCTATATATAGAACAATCATCAACAAACTTACTCATTTTAGAGGCAATACCATATGAATGGAATGCATACAGGACATTTGCAGAAGAGAAATAAAAATTAACTATTAAGCCATTAAGTCTTCGATTTATGATAAATTAAAAGAGAAATATATATGGTAAAATTTATTCCCAACATTAATCAGTATTGATGAGTTTCATATGTAGACGTAAAATTATTTTCTGGGAGAGAATTGAACCATCGTCTTGTTGGTGGTTGGAAACTATATTACTATATCTATGTGGCCAGGCTTCCGTATCTGATACACTAGTTTCTGTGTTCGTAAAGCGAATGGGTGACGTATATGCATGCCGTAATCCTGACGTTCATGTATAAGTTGACACATGCACTGGAGGTGATGTCAAAGATAAAATTTTAAAATATGCTAAAATATGCTAAATTCAGAATCAGGCTATAGCACATGATGTTTTATTTATATAATGGACTGTTCTAAAATGTATTTTGATCAAAACCTATGTAGTGGACCCACACGAAGCAGCTACGAATTTTTTATGTGTCATGTCTTTTCTGTGTCATCCCGACAACTGAGCACCGTGTGTAATAAACCAAGCACCTTACCCTAAAGAATTTTCCAGTTTTCCATTTATCAGGATGTTGAAAACATTCTGTATTTGATTCCTCATCGAATGCTAGGACGGATTTCTGTGTTTATTTATATATTTATTGCACACATAGATAGGTGCAGTCCTAAAATAACATACACGTTAACGCGAAAAGCGCTCCTCACGTTAATACGAGAGGAAATTCGCGTTAACGCGATGTATTCTCGCGTGCGCTCGGTCCAGTCGCATGTTCACATGCCTGTATGTACATTTTTAATTCTCTATGCAGTGGTATGGATGTGGGAAATAAAATGGATCTAATTAAAATACCATGAATGTCGCCATATATACGTGTATTAAATGTAATGTTAAAATGACAACCCGCATTAAGGGTTTCATGTGTAATATAACAAAAGAAATTACCGCGTAGACATGCAATACGGTATTTTTGAAAAACTTCGTCAGTTTATTATATAAAGAAACTAGCATGATTACTTTCTAATTTTATTTTATTCGTGTATTCTTTATTAATTTATTTATGAATTTATTTCTGATTTATGTATTTATCATTATTATTTTTTAATCTAGCTAATTTTATAATATATAAATATCATAATTATCATTATTATTATTATTATTATTATTATTATTATTATTATTATTATTATTATTATTATTATTATTATTATTATTATTATATTAACATAAGAATAAATTTCATGGTAATCAATGTTTGGAAAATGTTCAATATTTTTAAAATCATCCTTAACTCTTAAGGGTTTTATCTAATTCTAAACATTTTACTTACAAATTAATATGTTTTTACATTTAAATATAAAATGTATATATCGATTCTCCTTCAAATTCTTCTATATGCACATGTTAATATAAGTTTTAAGTTGTAAGCAATCGAACGTGACTGTCAAGCACATTAACGCGGCTGTCAAGCGCGTTAACGCAGTCTCGAAATCAAGCTCACGTAGAAATCTGCTTCAACGCAAACGCATGTGCTCAGCAGCCATGAACGCACGAGGAAAGCAAACTTCACGTTAACGAGACGTTAACATAATGTTATCTTAGGACTGTACCTCACTGTATATAGACCTTGTGTACATAAATTAGTTATGCATGTAGTTATGATGATATCTATTGTCTGAAAGTGCATCTGTTTTTCAGGTGATAAAAGTTTCTGGTTTCAACGAACATAAAATGCAATATAACCCCCTTTCGACGACATCGGTACCTTAATTCTAGATACCATGAAAAAGAAGGAACATATAGTTCTGTATGAAATAGAAGGTCTATTTTCCGAAAACTATATCTGTGGCACGAAAAGAAAGTACTAACATCTAACTAAGTACTAAAATTCTAACAATGAGCGATTCTGACTTTCAGTCTGAATCTACAGAGCTTCATCTCTAGAAAGAGACAAAATTGGAAGGCTTTCTATTTAAACCTGTATGAGTCAGTCAAACAGTGCAGACAGTGTAGAGAGCACACTTTTTATGACGACAATACTAATAATCATAAATAGAAGACCGTGGGAACTTGCTACCTCTCATATTATGTTTCTGACATGTACGAAAGCGGGGTACTACGCTACCTATGGATCGTCGTTATCTGAGGAACACCAGCCATTTATCCACTCATTGATCTACCGAAAGCTGTGTACCTGTAGTGGTCAGTGTGACCGAATGTCTCTATTTAACTTTGATGTGAACTCTTAACTATCTCATGGTCAATAGACTCTATTATGTTGGATTGTAGTAAACTCGTACTAGTTGTATTATATGTTGATAAGTCATGATATATAAACATTTGTTGCACCAGGTGGCTTCGTGGAATATGTCTTTAATAATAGTAGGATTGGAATTATCGGGGATAAACGTACATCGGGAAATCGAATTAATTCAGACTTGGACTTGATTTCGATCAGCGTATATGCCAGGTCTCCTCCTTCGTAGCACATGAAGCCACCACTGTATTTTTGCTGTGTAGTTTTCATTAAACAGTAAAAAAACGTTTCACCGACTTTTCTCTATTGTCGCATACACAACGCATCTCAAGAAACCAACCAACGCGAAGTGCTGCCCTACACGGTTCCTGATTTGGTGCCGTAATAACCAACGCGAAGTGCTGCCCTACACGGTTCCTGATTTGGTGTCGTAATAACCAACGCGAAGTGCTGTCTTATACGGTTCCTGATTTGGTTGCCTGGATTACAACCAACATCCTCGGTGAGTCTGATTTTTACTTTTCTGAAATCGTGATGGCTGAAACTATTGATGTCCATTTACTTTTTCAATGGCAAGTTGATAGGTTAAGTGCAGTTTTAACAACAAAACAAAGGGTAAAATTAGAAGTCCCCTCTTTTAATAGAACTAAACCAGCTCAATTTGATAAGTGGTTTAAAAATGTTGAAAAATGTGCTCAATTGAACGGTTTAACAGAGAATGAGACAAAAGAAATTGCTGACAGAACAAGTAACGGTGCCGTTAGCGACTTTATTGAACGTTTTTACAATGATCACCCCCCGTTCAGTTGGAATCAAGGTATCACAGATTTATCAATAAGGTTCGCGCTCGTAACGGATCGACAGCACACGCTATCATTACTGCAAAGGGTAAAGCAAATGACCTGATGTTCAATCGCTGGTTGTTGGGAGTATTTTCTAACGAAAAACACATTTATTATAAATTATATATATTATACAAGTATATGATAATCTATAAATGTAGATAGCGTAATATACCATAATAGAAACATGAAAGTGGACAATCAAACGAAAATATATTACTTGTTTTAGGGTCTGATGACCTGATATACAATGATATGCTTTATTGACCTGATGATGTATTATTCTATCTGAATTTATAGTGATATTCTCTCTAACTGAAAAATTTTACTAGATTATAGCATATTTATATTGATTTATGATTTATTTATCACATTCACTGCTAATTTTTAAGAAAATTGGTAGTCGTTGAAGGTTAGCCAGAATTTATGGTTACAATTTTTATACATCCCCCTCTCCCCTTCTCAACCTATCATTGACCTAAAGCAGACAGTAGATCATCCAAGGATATGCCACGCTCTTTTGCACGCTCTTTTGCAATGTTGATTGTCCGGGGTTTTTTTTTAATTATTATTATTTTCTTTTCCTGTACCAAATTGAGGTTGACTTTTTGGAAATGATGCAAATGTCTTCAGGTTTGTCTGATGTATTGTCAGATAGCTTTAAACTCTTGAATAAATCTCTCTCTGCTAAATTTGACGTACTTTATCAGTTTATTCGACACTCTTGAGTTCATTTCCAACCATTGTTCGTACTAGTAATATATATTCCTATAGATTTTTGAGGATCAAATATATTATGAACATTCAATTTATGCTAATTTTATTCTCCCTTTATCACCAATGATTTAGTTGTGAATAGTTATACGACTTATATCTCTTTGATAGCAAAATTCTAAACGTTTCCTTTCGACAGAAAATTAAAGAAGGTTGCGGCGGCACACTATACTCAACAGGTCATTTACATGTATTAAATCTTTAGAAACATGGAGTCCAGATTTCATAAGACTATATGTCTATCAAACATGTATATATTCTACCATATTATGATTTACCATATTCTCATTCATTACCATATTAAGGAGATATATTCTTAAATCTAATGACAAAGAGAAGGTTCATAATATTCGATGCAGGACGTCGAATAGTTACAATGAACCTTTTCGAAATTGTCGACTTATTAAGTCGAGAATTTTATTATTTATTTTCTCTGAATTCTCTTTACCTTATCTCAAGAAATACACCATGACAGATTAAAGAGTCTTATTTGAACGATACAGCCTGTCAAATAACGCCAACAAATGACTGTAAATGTATATATATATATATATATATATATATATATATATATATATATATATATATATATATATATATATATATATATATATATATATATATATATATATATATATATATATATATATATATATATATATATATATATATATATATATATATATATATATATATATATATATATATATATATATATATATATATATATATATATATATATATATATATATATATATATATATATATATATATATATATATATATATATCGTCTTTCGTATTCCGCTATTTTTGGTCAGATAAACATTAATTAAATCAAAAATCTTTTTAATTATCTTAAAAGTATGGTTTTTCAGGAACATATTGATAGGTCACAATAGGGTTTATGTCAAATATTTTCGGATATATAAGACTTTTAGTTACCTTACCCCCTTAAATTATACTTTAAAAAATTGCACTCGATAGTCATAAAGAAAAGCTATTTTCTAACGTATTGCCAGGATCCCAAATGTCTACCTTCATTTTTCTTATCCCCCAGATGGTGGACTCCAATAATCTGATGAGTAACTTCGGGCCTCTCATATGCACACGAAAACCACCCCAGCCTATGGACTATCCAGTTTTCCTACATTCCAGGGTATTGTATTTTCTGTTCCCTGTAAATGTGATAACGAAATACTCACTTTTGATTCATAAGTCTTGAGAGATAAAATATAAATATATTAAAGAAACCTCCTCGGTGACTCGGCCTTATAGCTAAGCAAGATGGCTTTCCCATCTCTTTACTCATTCGAAAATAAATCACCGATATAAAAGGAAGTTCTATGGACGTTACGAGAGTCTTATTACTCAATATGATGTCTCGTTATCCAGACTTTGAAATAATATTCTGGACTGAGACCGATTCCGATCATTTTACACAGATTTGACACCTTACATACTAGAAGGTTACCTGCTTTGACTTCTCCATATATAAATATATATGAAAATTATACGATTTGATTCTTTTTACTGGGTATATGTGACGGGTGTTGATAGCAAGCAGGATATGCTCACTCTCCCTGAGCATCTGATTTCGCTCCATCAAAGGGATTCACATATGCTCTTCAAGTAGGCATTTTTCGTTATTTTCCACTTGGGTTTCATTTTCACTGATTTTGTATGTCCTCTGGTTTTATGACTTGCGGACTAATGGTTTGGATTTATCCATCATCTTTATACTATAGAAAGTCTAGGTAAGAAGCAGAAATGTTGCGCTCTAGAGTGTCCTTCTTCAGATGGACACATTTGACCGAGGTTTTTCTGACAGTTCGTAATATCTATGCACAGAATGCCGTCAATGTCTATATTGAAATGAACAGCTAACCTGTTCATTACTGCAGAGAGCTAAGAGTGAATGATGGACTCTAATTTTCCTTTATGTTTCTGTTATGGAATTGTCGGAAAGATGGTCACACTTTAAAGATCAGTTTTGAGCAAATTGACACTTTGAGACATTTCAGTTATACCTTTAGAATTTCACATATTGACTTCTAAATACTTTTGCTATAAATAACATTTCAATTGAGAAGAATTTCATTTAAATCTAATGAAGCTCCGGAGTATGTTCCACGCAAAATAATAACAATAATAATAATAATAATAATAATAATAATAATAATAATAATAATAATAATAATAATAATAATAATAATAATAATAATAAATAAGTAGATAAATAAATTATTAAAATAATTAAATAAATTAATAGATGGATAAAGTTCTTGGAATTTTTTATCTATACTTTATGTCTGAAACATAAATATATGTTCAAAATTTATTTATATATTTGACTCTCGCGAAAATGTGTCTAACGGATAAGTCTGATAAATTCAATATGCTAAAATACCGAGCGGAAGTCAATTCGGAACATATATTACACTAGACAAAATATAGATATAGGCTTTCAATGACCTCTAGAAGAACCATGTTTGGGAACAGGTGCCATGGAGAAGTTATCATTCCCTGTTGTCCGATTACATTCGCCATATAGAAAAAGAGTATCTGAGATGGTATAACTCGTAATCATAGTAGGAGGTAACGGTATTAATGGCATCATAATCGGTAAAATTTGTGATATTGTATTACCACAGTGCAAACGGTTTGACAAAGGTTACAATCTAATAAAAAAGTTAAGATATCAAACAATGATTTCTGATAGACATTAAGGAGCTCTTTAAAGCGACTGTAAAAATTGCAGAATGAGAACTTCAAGCGTAATTTTTCGTATCCATGTGCGTAATCAATGTCACGTAAAATATAAACAGGTATCACAACGATGTTTTGAATCTTCATATTAATCATATATCAGAAGAGAAGTGATTAATTGATTATTATTTTAATAATCCAATATTATTTCACGTATATGGTAACGACATCTACCCGATGTATAACAATCAATATCGAAGAAGTACATGTACCAAACCGTTAATGATTCTCAAAGTCCAAGGACAGATACAAAATCGTGTAAGTTTCAAAAAGAAACTGTTGTGAACCCCGAAATACTGAAAAATTCCGAGGTGAGACCAGGTGCCCGGGGAGAGTAAGCGTCTCCTGTTTGCATGCATCACCCGTCACAGCAGTTCTTAAGAAACATGTCAAAATCAAGAGTTTAGGTTTCCTAATTGTACATACGAAAGTACAAAACTGGTATACAAAGTCATATTTGGTGTTCACTGAACAGGTCATTTAGTCGCATTCCAGAATATTATCAATCATTCTAGAAAGAGGCACATCATATTTTCGTACAAGATCCCCATAGCGACCCTAGAACTTCCTCAGTGACGATTTCAGACGTTCTTTAACATATCCCTGCATGAGCAACTTCGTCGTATAGAGAACAGGCTCTTGCGTACCTTATAAGCTGAGATATAAAACTTCCATAGGCAGGTAAGGACGGGATATTGCTGCAAAGAAACGGAAAGTTGGTTATTTGGAAGTTAAAATCGTCACGTTTGTCATACAGAGAGGTGTTCAAATGACCATTATTGTCGAAAATTAAAAATATATCCAGATACGAAGCGGAATTATTGCTCTCGGTTGTCTCTTTTATCTCAAGTTCATGGGATAGATTTCTTGTATGTAATCCTTAAAGTTAGGATTATTGATTGACAATACGTCGTCTATATATCTGTACGTAAAATTAAAGTGAGATGCAAGGCTTTTTCTGCCTGTGGAGAGCATGTTTTGAATAAACTCTGCCTCATACGAATATAAGAAAATGTTAGCAAGAACAGGGGCGCAGTTAGTTTCCATGGGAATGCCAATGATTTGCTGAAAAATGTTCCCTCCAAACACCACGAAAATATTGTCTATTAAAAATTCCAGCATTTTGATGATTTGATCTTCGGAATACTTGTGTTTTGCATCAGAATGTTCTTTTACAAAATATGTATCTTCCCGCCCAATGACAAGATATTTATATCTACGATTTCCATTTTTATGGAAAAAAGAATTTCGAATAATTGTAGCAAGTCTGTTTTTGAGCTTTTGATGCGGAATTGTAGTGTAGAGCGTAGAAAAGTGAAAAGATGTGATGCTGAAAATATCATTAAATTTCGGAGATTTTAGATTCTCTAAAAGTTCTTTAGAATTCTTGAGGATCCACATCGACATTTATTCCGCTTCTGGAGTATGCGGTATCACAGTAAATTTGAAGACCATGCTTGAAGTGTGTCAATATCTTCGTTAGCAATATGGATAGAGGTTTGGTGGTACACTTGGAAGAACCATCAATGAAACGATGTTTGTAAGGGGTTTTGTGCATTTTTGGAATCCAATAAATATAAGGTAATTCAAGGTCAGAGTTTGTCGTGGTAATTCCAAAAGACTCGAGGACAGATTTGTGGTTTTGAAGTATTTCAGAAATAGATAAATTTGTTTGTGTGTATGTTGGATTTCCAGGTGCAGAGTGTAATCCAAGTTCCCCTAACAGACAATTAATGTAAAATCTTTTGCAAACGAAGGTATAATTGTTTGCTGCTTTGTCAGCTGGGACAATAATAAATTGTTCGTGGAGTTCAGAGAGTTCTCTGGCTACATCAGGGTCATTAAATATAGATTCGTATCTGGTTCTTACCGAATGCCTGAGACGCCCTATTCTTCTTTATACAATATCACACATTTTCCACAGACCCACCTGAAGTAGTGAGGGATCTAAATGTTCAACTCCTACCATGACGCGGGGCCTCAACTTTCTCTGACTGATTCGAAAGACTGAACACCGAGATGTTCACGGCCGGTGTGTTCACGATGTACCAGTACACTTCCGCCACTCGAAGACTATTCCATTCATATCGTAGTAGCATCAGTTTTCGGGTTACATTAAACATTGTAGCTAAGCAGCCCTAACACTGGAAACAGTGAGGATTCTATATTTTATAGTGCAACACGAGGCATGTTTATGGTGTCTCTTTTGAAAACAGATGATAAATCACGTCAGCAAAGTCTTTATGGACTCTTATAAGAAACCATACTGATCTGAGAAATTTTAAGTCCTTGCGGTATTAAGTACACTGCTTGTAACATTAGGTAAATAAATTTTCAATCACATAACCTACATGTATACATAGTGAAATCTTACCAGAAGTGCTAATTATGAAATAATGAATACACTGCAGCATTATGTTAGGCAGCGCTTGTATAAAATAAGATAAAATCTACATTTGTTTTTTACTGTAATCGATACTGTTATCATTGTGTTAGGATACCTTTTCTGGAATATCTCGTTGAAGCACCATTGATCCACAGTTTACCAGTTACACTGATGCCTGTTACAGGACTCCACATACTACTAAACATACACTTCGTGGAGTCTGCAATGATACATTGATTTAAACCTTTTCTGTAAGAACGTGTTCTGTAAACGTGGTAAGAGTTCATTGTATGTCTCTTTAATTGTTTCATTTCTCAGATACATGAGGAGAAAACCTGCAATGTCCTGTGCAAAATGGTGTATCTAAAGTAAATATAGGATACAAAAACAAAGACGAATCCCCTTCCATTATTTTGCTGCACTTAGTTTTTGGATGTTTGCCGATATATCAATTTCATATTCATATAACTCTATACAAGGACTCAAACAAGGACTTTCTCAACATAGTTGTCACATACATGGAAAGTAATAAACACAGTTGCTTTGTTTGATTGTTACATGTAATGCCCAACTACATGTCAACCGATTATGATCATGTTTTAGATGTATATGCATCTAAAAATGATCATGAATTGCATATATTTCTTCATCATCTATCTTTTATTTTGTGTGTGAGTAGCACACGAAAGACCGGAGTAAATGGGGTTGGGTGTGTTGCAGTGCAGTGATGTTTAAGACGTTATTTATCTTTTGCTCCATGTCGTGATGACAAAAATTATAGAAAGCAATATGAAACATAAAAGGGCAATGAACAAAACGAAATAAAACACCCCAACCCCACCAAAAAAAAAAAAAAAAAAAAAAAAAAAAAAAACCAATTGTTAATGGGTGGCGGAATTTAACTAGGAGTGTCAACAATAGCAAGTTTCAGGGTGTAAAACGATTCATAAATTCAGTACAACAAATAAAGGGGGCGGGGGAGTTAACAATGTTTGTGTTTGACTTAAGTGTTATTATACCCTTTTTCCTGATGTCATGTGGCTGTGACACTTTCTACACAGTGTTTGTTCACATTCATGTATATATACAGTGCTGAATTATATTGTTTCGTCTGTATGTCAGGGCATCCACGGCGGATGTGTCTGGCCAAACAGGAGATGCTCACTCCTCCCGGAAACCTGGTTTTACCTCTGAATTTCAGGGGTCCGTGAATGTCCACTGTTGTACATTGTTGTAAGTGGTACATTGTTGTAAGTGCCATAGTTATGTGACACCAGTTATTCTCGTATTTTACTTGAACACGACATTTTTGTAAATATAAGGTTTTTGCATATAATCGAAGAGTTTTACACTACATAGATATGAAGTAACCAAGTCATCTACAAATGATTCTGCTTTTTCAGATTACAAGGGGTCGATCTGTTGCAGGGCGACACAAGATTGCACTCTCGTTTGACTTCTTCCTAAGATCCACTTCATAGACCATCACACCGAATACCTCAGAATTGAAAGAAGAACTGTTGGTTCCATTCTAAAAATACTCTGTGTTTACCACATAAAAGTCAACACAGATTGATACTTTGAGGAGTTTGAGTAGTTTTAGCTTAGACTTACTCGGTTAATTACCTGCATTTAGTTTTTGAGATGTTTCAGTTTTCCGTTATAATGCTTCCTGCATACTCATAGAATAAACTTGCGCATTAATAGGAATTCAATAAGAATTTATGATAGACGTTAAGTTCAAAATGAAATTGTCCCTAATATCTAAATTTATGAAATTGGGCGACGCATACACAAAAACTCTTGCATACACATAGGTGCATATACGTACTCAATCTCGAATAAAATTTATCGTAAACAATGCAATATTTTCATGCAACTTCTAAGTTGTATTAAATATGTACATAAAGTTACTACTTACCAGTGACGTCATGTAGCAACATGAACAGGAAACTACTAATGATAATTGCATAAAAGCCAAAGAAATGTAACATAATCCCAGTACATGTAGGTCACTTTATACAAATATGAATGTGTCTCCCTAAGGTTTATTTATAAATTTCTCGTACCTATACAAATCGCAAGAAACTTGATTGCTAATGAGGAAATAACACATTCTAACAATTAAACCTATTACGGAAGAAATTATTGGTTTTTATGTTCTATATGCGTATGGTCCTTTGAACCTGAAATAATAATTGAATCGTCATTGAAAATACATGATAAACGGGGAAGGGACGGAGGCAGTTGCACAACGAACCTTTGAATTGAAATGAATGATAGACGAAATGTATACCTCTTAAAACATCAGCGAATGTGTATGTGAAATTCTTTTGCCTTAATCTTTAAAATAGGAATATAAAGGGAAATCTAAATTAAAACACTACGTACAACATTTTGCTGAGGTAATCAAATTATAATGTGTAATTATGTGGGAAACATGAAATGCATACTCTCCCCGTGAACTTGATCTCTCTTCTATCTTTAACACTGACGCTCCTTAGTTGTTCTTTGATTTTGCTGTTTGTTTTAACGTTTGTTGATGTTGTATGCTCTCGGTTTCAGGAGTTTTGTAATGTCGAGTATACAAACATACATTGATTTTTCGATTTACGCCTTGGAAAGCGAGGTAACTCTTGAAATGCTTGCTTACTTCATCCACTGAGAGCAATATATGTAAGCATATTGCTCGCTAGTGTTCAAAATAGCAGAACAAGTCGACAGTCATCAAATATCAATAGTAATTGATAAAATGAAATGTTAGAGATATGCCTCATTACTGTTCTCATACAGGGGCAATGCCACATGCTAACGTTCACAATAAATGCTGTCACTACCGTAATGCAGGAACATTTATACGATTATTCCTAACTTCTGCTCTTCATTTCTTCAAATCATCGCACTTACATGTCTACTAGTTATTGCTGCTGCGGGCTATATTAAAAATGTTCATTAAATGTTCATGTTGACATGTTGAGTATGGTTTCTGTATTACTACACCTTTGGTGAGTTATGAGTCTTTACTTCATAATTTGTAAAACTTTTGGATCAATTGTAAGGATTTGATGTACATAATATGAATATATGGTCATAATCGTTGATTCTATACGGAAGTATCATTATATTCTTTTATAAGGCGAACGAATACTGTTACGTGTACCTGCCTTTACTGTGAATTTGTGTGCTTTCGGAAATACTTATGTCTGCAAAATGTATTGTAGTTATACCGATTCGTGTGTTGTAAAATTTAGACTGAGACATTGGCAGGGTTAATGATGGCCCTTGCATACTCATGTCCACGTATTGTGAGCATCACGAGTGTCCTAAATTACGATGTGAAATTCAGTTTGAGCTGGTCTGAAAAAGATTGATTACATGTATAACAATAAATAAAAGAAATAAATGATATTTTTAGTTATTATTATTTTATTATGAATAAACGATGTTTCATTAATTTTTTGTTATACTCTCGTCCAATCGGGGTACGCATTTGATATGGGACAGCAGGACCTCGTGCAGTTATCTATATAATAATTAGCGAACATATTCGATCTTGAAAATACTCTAACCAATATTAAGCGAGAAATTAGGTAAATTTCTTTAATGTTATTGGAGGTTTTTTTTCTATCATACCTTTACATGCTTTAAATTATAGAAATCACGAAGAAACATTTATATGTGATTACCTTAAATCTTACATTAGAATAGACATGTCGGGTCTTGGACCGCTTATATCATGTAAAATATGAAGACCCTTTATGACATTACTTCCAATGCCACTTATTATTATTATTATTTTATTTTGTATGTCAAAATACGTAATGTGTGCTTATTCTGTGCACAAAACGAAAATCCCAGTTTAATTTAGTACAGTACACAAACTGAAAACTATGATATAGGTGGTGCCAAATGGATCCCAAACAAAATACATCTATTAGAATCAATAATTAATTAATTATGCAAATATATATTCATCCACATATATATTCTACTTATATGTACTATATTTGGATTGTGGGAACTCACAGTTTAAAATTTGTGCCGTTTATAACCCATTTCTCTCAATTGTTGAACAAAAGCATTTCCTTCATTAGCAATGGGCATCTAGTGCAGAAAATTATAATTTATATATGTTCTAATATTTATTCCGAAACGTCACAAATATCAATTGATTTATTTTTTAATAACAGTTTCTATTAAATTTTGCTTTTATTGTATTCACCGATGATGTTGTTAAACGGCATAATACAGCATTCGTTAACATCAACTTACTTATTTTCGGAGAGTAAGAATTCCGTTAATGCCATGTATAACCGTAAACTACGTAATGTCAAGGCAAACAAGTTCGGACTCTTCTTCGTTAGTGTGTCTTTTCTCCAAGATATATAGAAACACGAAAATTTTGTTTTAAGAAAGAGAAGAGAAAACTGTAAACCACTGATGATTAAATATTGTAAAAAAGATATATTTAATTGTTGTTTAGCTCCGTAAAACGACATTTTTGAAATGATAGATAAATTTGGGACAGTGATTTTAAAAGAGAGGTTATGGACATAATATCGACTATTACATTATGTAACGTGGTAGGATTTTGCAATGGTTGAATAACTTCCATTAAAAGTGTTGGTAAAACAAAATTGTAAAAGGTATAGCAGAAAAAAATGTGGTCATTGGCATTGCATAATTGATGACTTATAGATAATTAGCTGTGAAATTTGCACATACATATAAGATGACATTGTGACTTTTAAAATCTTCTTCTATTTGAAGATTTTGAGAATATTCGTGTCAGGAATTGGAAATTGGCGTATCTATATGTAGTGAACCAATTTTACTTATAGAAATATCTTAGTTACCATGGGCAGTGAGGTCCACAATTCCCAACAATTGTGATTGTTAGGTTTTTAATGCCTTTTGCGTGTGTAGTTTTCAAATATTTTCAACTACACACAATAAATGAATGAGCACTGGAAGAATGCATAAATAATCATAGTTACACAACATAAACAAAGTCGCATTACAAATAAAATAAGAGTGTAAGAAGTAAGAAAATAACAATTTAATCAAAAAGGCTCTTAAACATTTTTTTATTCGTTTAACATTTGTGAAAATTATGAAAAATTATTTTACAAATTGGATAGTAAAATAATTCTGCTCAAAACTGTTATTAGAGAATGTTTATTTCATGACAAAGTCGATCGTTAAAAGAACTCCACTGATAATGGCTATTAATGCGCCTGTGATAGCCAGTCCGAATGACCAGGAATAATTATAGGTACTGTACTCCTTAGCCACTTCTCCCCCAAAGATTCCCACAGCGATTATTCCACAGAGGCCTGAAACACAAATTAAAAATATTAGAGGCATAACATGTAAATATTACTTAACTTATAGATATATGAATACGATATATGAATATGCTCAATATTGAATCGTCTTTGTGTCAATATTTTCCGCAAGGATTCTAATCACTAACTTCAGATAGAAAATCTAATGTGTGCTTGATACCGGGCTGGATAAAATTCATTTTTTTTTTTGCAAATTTTCATTGTCAATGAAAAACGTTATCATTTATGGTACCTACCTGCGACATAGGGCAAGACCATAGAAACCATTGCTAGTGCTTTGATGTCCGACTTCAGGATAGAGACTATAACTGTAACAATTGCAGCTATTGCAGTCAGAACTCCGAGTACCATGAACGCCCTTGTAGCTTTCAACGTATCTGTACCTTTATAAGATCAATACATATGCTAGATAATAATAGATAATAAACACTTTCTCGAATGTATTATACAAATCTAAAGCAGATATAAATTTCTTGCATTAGTGATTTTCAATTTACATTCAACCGTTTCTAAACACCTTTACGTTCAATTTCTGATAAAGATTATCCAGATTATTTATTGATATACATCTTCAAATCTATTCAATTTTAAAGCTCATAAGGCGCTGTAATGGAAACTAAAACGATTTGGAGATGATTTTATGTATTATTTCCTTCATTAGACAAAGATCTACACAAAACACTGATAAAACTGAACAAGGCGATCTCAATACGCTAAACCAGCACAGCAATGCAGAAATATAGGAGACACATGCAGGAGCTGAAATTTGCTACAGTCATTTCAGTGAGGATAGTTTAACTAAACGTCAGTCATTACTCAAAATTATCGGTTTCAATGTCTTCAAGCGATTGCGAATAAAAAGGAGAGCTGCACTATCATTGTTTCAGAAAATAGTAGATCATTTTAAATTCAGCTTCATCGGTGAGAAATTGTGTGTCTTTGATAATATTCTGCCACATCCTCTTTTGTGGTGTTTGTTATGATCTATTATGGCAGTTAGTTCCACTAATCAAAATTTCATGTCCTTGGCAAGGATGCTTTACTCGTAATTTTAATTTTCTTTCTACAAATTCAAAGACACATCTTGGATAACAAATGTTTATAATTCTTATTTTGACTACACTTCTACTGAGATAAAAAAACTTACTGTTTCTGTTATTTACACATTAGTTTATTTATTATCACAATCCCTTACATCATATCTGCGTTGTTTAGTACGCTATACAACAAATAAATTAATAATCATAATACACTCCTTTTCTTTCTAATTACAGGATACCTGTGAAAATTTTAAAGATTTACATTAATCAGGTATGGTTTAAATGCATGACATGACTCATTAAAATAATTTCGCAATGATAAAATTTTCAGTTGGATATACATATACTTCGATTATTGGTTTTTTGATAGATTAATTAATTTAAATTGAGTTTAAGCCCCAGTTATCCAACTACCCAATTGCTTTACCGATCACTTAAGGAGATAAGCATATATAGGCAACAAAGTGAAGAGATAGGTTCCTGGTATATTGGAATCATGTCTCATTTTAAAGTGCTGTTAGAATGCAATTATTTTACAGGAATTATATAGTTATTTTAATGCATACATCGATGTACGATCGTCTTAATTTTTTTTAGTAATGCGGACCTAAATCTTTTTTACTTCTTAAACTGTCATAAAAATGATAATTTTCATCTATTTCAGTTGTAAAGATTTAGTGACATTTAAAAAAAAAAAAAAGGGGGGGGGGAGAAAAATACAAAATGAAATTCAACAGAAACAACTCAAAAACACCAAAAAAAAAAAACAAAAACAAAAACAAAAACAAAAACAAACTTTCTCATTCTGTGTTTTATGTTAACAGTGGATAAGCATGCAGTGTGACAGTTTTAAGTAGTGAAGTGAAGTGCAGTGAAGGTAACCACGGAACCATTGAAATCCTTTAATCATAAGCACCACCAAGTACAATGGTACACATTCTATCTTGGCCGAATAGAGACCCCAGAAAAGGCTTTATTACGAAATGTCTCTATCACACATAGCTCCTTACCTAGATTGGTTCGTAAGCTCTAAATTTTATTTTAAATTGGTGATATTGGTGAATTTGAGCATCAGCAAACAGACATAAGTTGTCAAAATGCGCGTAACGTGCTCTAGATTTATACACGATATTCATTATACCTATATGGGAGAAAGGTCAATATTATTATTAAGTAATATGGACCGGTCGATTCAACACTATTACACACTGTGTCTTTTCTAAAACTATGTTCGATGTCGGCTGTGGTAAGGGACATTTTTAATCTATCATTTTCTGAGTTTCTTCCTTTCTGACGTAAGCACTTAGCAAAGCAGAATATATTGTAGAAAATATCGGTTGTAGGCTACGTTCGATAGACAAGAGAAACACAAATCTACAGTGCTGACGTTGAATTAACTCATATCATTGCTCGTACAAGAAGATATGAAAAATAAATCCTAAAACAGAAGAACAAAGATACATGCATAGCTACTTACTTTGACTATTAGTGAGATCAGAACAAGTGGAACTGATACAGAGTTTGAACAAGCCAAAGTTGACATCTATCCCAGAGTCACTTTTCATCCATGAATTAGTTGCCAGTCCAATTATAAGTAGTAAAGCGGCTACAGATGTCACCACTATCGCTACCTTAGGTAATATTCCCGCCTCTGAAAACCCCATGTCTTGCTAGCTGTGGAATGGTACGGATTCGATGTGCGCATAGATTTTTAAACAACCTAGTCTTCCCTTCTTGGAACGTACAATATTAATTGACATGTGTAGTCTTTGAATCGAATGGAAAAATTTACAATCGTATTACCTAGAGACGGGTGTCAGGCCACACAAAGTAATATTTTTGTTAATCAGGTCAAAGGCATATTTGTTTATACCTTAACATGAGAATTCAGTAATTAAGTGTATTGTCAATTACAACGATAAAAATGATCATCTGATTGTTGTCGGTGTAAAACACGGTAAGTAGATGATTTGGTCTTTTCGTCCTTTGTGATTTTTGTCTTCAACGCCACTGCAAGAATGTTCATTCTATATGGCGACAGTCACTAGAGACGAGAACCACATAAACTGACCATTCTCATCAGTATCGAATAAGATGATAGATAAAATAATTCTGTAGTGCAAAAATCATAAACCGGAAAACTGTAGAAATGGAAAATCAAATAGAATGAAATGAACCCCAACACACACATACAGCATACATACACAGAGTGAGATCTATTTCTTTTCCTTTTTCTTGAAATCACAAGAAAATTTACAAACCAGTATACTTATACTTTATCTAAGAATAATAAAAATTAAAAAATATATATATTATCTGACTGTTACACTCCACTGAACTATCGAGGACCTCCAATTATTAGGTAATATATTCGTAGCGTTCATTGTATCAAAAAAGAGTTAAAATGTAAGTTGTCGTAATGCGCATATGATACAGTGAGTGAATACAGCTTTATTCATTCTATAGCTATTTTGATCTTTAATGTTTTGCTTTCCTTGTGAAGATTTTTATCATGTACTTCGTATCCCCTGTTTTGGGGGTTTAATATTTTCTTCTTTCATTTCCCTCTTTGTTGACTCTTTCTAGACTATAGGCTTCTGTTAATACATGAAACACTATAATATTAAATAAACCCATTCTAGCGCAGGCGGCTATGTACTTGGTTTTCATAGCCAAGCGGTTTTGGATTCGTGTCTTGCTAACGGTTTGTCGGGTGCCCGATTTGACAGTAGGGAGAGGAACTTTGTTAAAAAGGCTCATTATTCACTCAACCACAGAACGCATATTGCATTTTAATGTCGTCATCCGAGGTATAACAAAACTTCGACAAATAACGCATTCGTTTAACTTTATAATGCCATCCATAGAACACTTAAAACTCGTCTGACTTTCACGCTCTTACAAGACCTGTTTAAGGGTGAATTGCCTTTGATAAATCCGTTACATTTGTCTTAGTTAATTTGTTTTGCCACGACATAAAAAAATAATAATAAAACAGCACATATTATTTATGATGCTATGCATTCATGTCTTTGTATTGATTTGAATACAAACAAATAAATATTCAGCTGATCTTGACATTTACATTATGTCGTCTATCTCTTAACAGCAGTAAAGAAAAATATGAGATTCAAATCAAATATACCTGACGAGAGGAAAAATTTAAAGAATTTGCCTTCATATATCAATAATTTACAGATAAATGACTATACAAAGTTGCTTGCATGACAAGTAATTGATTTCATTGCTAAACATTGAAAACGTGTTGCCCCTAGCACCCCTTTCTCACGGAATAATTTTTAATGCAGATGTTTTAACAAAACGATATGTACTCGTCTATTTCATATACACTGTATGAATATCTATAAAATTTGATTATAGATGTTTGTTGAACATTGAAACATTTTACAACATTGATAAGCAACTTTGACTATCATATAATAAAATAGATATACCACAAGCTATAATGGAATACAGACTATAATATTATACAAGACGGCAATCAAAACCGATTTGGAAATTTGTTTACTTAATACAGATTTCCTCATAATACAGGACGAAAGAGAATTTATGACGAAGCCGTATAATAGAAGTCAATATTGAAATAAACAGTATAAAATGCAATGATATGAAAAAAAAAAAAAAAAAAAACACACATAAGGGAGTAAGAAAAGTTACAGACTCAGCCATATTACAGAACAAAAATGACAGTGCAGTTACAATACAGACGGTCATTTGATATGACAAAAGTCAGTCAATTCGTGTGGATAACAGGTTGATTTTGTATAAATAGATATTAGCGAAAAACTGAAGAAGGTTGTTTAAAACCGGTGACTGCTTAATAAATGAGATCTTTGAAACACCTCTGACTATATATCTGTTTTTATATAGATATCATAATATAAATTATCAATAAGCCAGTGCAACATGATCAATACTGAAATATCTCGGGTTTAAACACATTCGGTATTAATGGTGACATCCGAGGCCTCATGTCACAGTAAACGTTGGCAAGAAAAATATTTCCAATTATCAAATGGATAGGTCGAAAAGACCCCTTTTTATGTAATACAGTTGAAATAAAGCATTTGAGAAAAAAGAAAGAAGACAATACACGGAGAAATTTGGAAACACATTTGTGGTCAATCCTGAATGGCATTGTGCGTGAGAATTGTTCACAAGAGAGACTTTGATATCTTCTCGTGTAGTAGAATGACAACAGGACAACCATATCTTCCAGTATTATCTTCGGGCATGCCCACGTTAATAAATATACATAAATACTATTTACTATTGCAAAATTTATGTAAAGAGATTCGCCAGTTATGCGCGTCTGCTTTGAGTTTTAAATAGCGCCCGATTTTTTAATGAGAAGAGAAACATTTTAAATACATTATTGGATATGAATTTTTGGTCTTGTCGTAAACGATAGTACACATTTTCATCAGTCATATCTCACTAATAATGTTGTAAATACACTAATAAAAGCATATGAATTCACCGGAGAAGCGAACATAGATGAAAAATTCGGAATTGTTTTATCACTTTAAACAATTATCATCGAAAAATAAAAGATTGAAAAATAAGATTTTACTTAGAAGCTGAAGAAAAATTCCGAGGTGTATACCCCTTGCGACGTCACTTGTCTTGGTCATCTGAGTATGAACCCTGTCGTGGTATATAATTTCACATTGAGTTAGTGTATGTGTGCGTGTGTGTGTGTGTGTGTGGGGGGGGGGGGGGTTCTTGTACAGCTACCATCACGAGAGCATTAGAAATGTACGACATTTTAAAACGTCTGAGAAATAGTGATGAACATGTGAAAATGTCAGTTTTGTGAGAAAGAGTGCGAAATGTGTAATTGTGATATTGTGAGTAATAGTTTGGGATAAATGCAAATGGATTATTTGTTAGAATAGTTCCGAATAAGTATAAATTAATTTTATTTGCTGTTTGTTACATTGCAATATATTACAAATTTGAATTTATGGTGATAAGTATTGAAATTCTAAGTTATCAAAATTTAAGTATTTCTCGAAAAAATTCAGTGTCCGACCAGTTATTATCCGTCTGTCTGTTATCAAACAAAACAGCTTCCCACCATTCATTATACGTCAGTCTGTTACCAAACAAAACAGTCTCCGACAAGTTATTATCCGTCTATCTGTCACCAAAGTGAAGGTATCTAATACTTAAGGTGTATATATAGAAATACCCTACCATTCACGTCGATAGGTATTATACATTTATCATTAATATGATAGATATTATACATTTATCATTACTCTGATACATATTATACATTTATCATTAATCTGATAGATATTATACATTTATCATTTGTCTAATAGGTATTATACATTTATCATTTTTTGATAGATATTACACATTTATCATTTATCTTATAGATATTGTACATTTATCATTAATCTGATAGATATTATACATTTATCATTAGTCCGATAGATGTTATACATTTATCATTAGTCTGATAGATATTATACATTTATCATTAATGTGATAGATATTATACATTTATCATTAATATGATAGATATACATTTATCATTAGTCTGATAGATATTATACATTTATCATTAATCTGATAGATATTATACATCTATCATTAATCTGATAGATATTATACATTTATCATTTGTCTGATAGATATTATACATTTATCATTAATCTGATGGATATTATACATTTATCATTTATCTGATAGATATTATACATTTATCATTAATTTGATAGAAATTATACATTTATCATTAGTCTGATAGATATTTATCATTAATCTTGACCATACCACATACCCAGTATGGTAAATGTTTTCTATTTTGAGGAAATGTGTAAAATATACAGCGGCTTAGCTAACTGAAGTCTGAACCGCTTTATACCAATGCAATATGGGACTTCTGAAATACGTGTCTGTTTCAAATTTTCCATACTCTTTCGATAGCGTTTTACCTAAACTGTATTGAAAAATACCCTTCTCAAAAGGGGAGGGGATGTTGAATCAAACTGTCGAATTTTTAGGAATCAGTCCCTTACTAAGTCAAAATATGTATTTGAACGACACGCTTTAAGTGGAAAAATTAAGATGTTTAAAGATTCAAGTTACAATTAATATATGGAAGTTTCCATTCTACGGTAAGTAAATTGCGTATGAACTGGTACATTTAAATGTAATCTGATCGTGTGAGGGATTTCGCAATGTAAAAACTTTGAAAAGAAGGTCAATGTGTCCTATAATCTATTTCACCTTAAAGTACCTTTGTGTCATAAATAGTTTGTTACGGAAAGATTTTTAAATTGCCGATCGAATCCTCGTGTAGGCTAAATCATTAAATCTTCTATATTGAGGCTGAATCATCAACCCTTATAGCGAGGAGAAATTCTCATTTTCTCGGGAAAATTGAGACTTATAACCCTGTACACTCTTTTGACCTTTATGGAAGTGGTCAACTGACGATAAGATACATTCCATTCTAGAAGACACTTTCGTTTTCTGTCTGCAGGTATGAAATCCGTGCATCTGGTGTATTTGTAGGACCCAAGGATGAAACTTGGGTCAAAACTCTTCCTATAGAGAGAATTGGAGAAAATCGATATATTTTGACAATTCGTCACCCTTCACTTGTTAACAATTTGAATTAATTAGGAGGAAATTAGGTGGATGATTGTTTAATTTTACATATAACACGCATTTTGATTGGTTTTAAAATTAGTGGTATATCTCATCCAAGAATATGTTTCAACATGTTTGAAAGGAATTCAATGATAAGGAACGAATCTAATTTGTTTTTCGTTGGATGGAGGTATACCTCAAATTAAAAAAAATATTGCTATGTACAATGATAGTTTTCCGTTCTATTCTCTGCCTTTCTCGCACTTTTGATATTGACGGTTTGTGGATGTCAGCGATTTCTAACGTAAACGATATATAGAGTTAAGTAAAGTTCAGTTCGGTTCAATTTAGTAATACAACGCAACGTTACGTAACGTAACTTCTCGCAATTTTAGTTATAACGTCATTGTTGCATTGTCTTGTTTGTTAACGGTTAGTTTCCCAAGTTACAATGAATCACAACGTTGAAGTGTTAAGAATGTTTTGGTGTTTTTAACAAATCAACAATGGAGTATTAGAAACTGGATTCGAACTTACAATTTTAAGCCTTAACAGTGGAAGAGTGTCGGCGAGAGATTTTTAATCAAAAGCTGGAATTTCAGCGATACCAGGCGGTATGTATAGGAGAATGTCCGAGTATCGCTATACAATTTCATATTGTATGAAGTATTGATTTGATCACATGCTAACTCAGGCGTGAAGTAATGGACAGGTCATTTGATATGACCATTGAAATGCTTTTATTAGTGTGAAGGCTGCTCCGTCTGCAGTAAGATGGAAATTTTAGTGGTGTTTCTAACACAAAATACATTCTCAAAGACGGTTCCCGAAAGCGATTATGACACTGATCATATCATTGGGGATATATTCTCGACTTTGTAACTATGTGTGTTAAAGTGCGGCAGATTTATGTTCCTCTGTGCTCAGATATAAATGATGATGGGGATGACGAGTTACGTATTTTCACTGCCGAGAAAATGTGACAAATTTCGCCCATTTTCTTGGAATTTATTAAATTTAAATCCGAATAAAGTGTACATTTGTATTACATTCATCTTTTCGCTTGCAGCTAAGGCAATATGTTTTTATTGGTTTAGGAATGCAGAGGATCGAACTGTGGGGGAAGTGGTAGATCTAGGAGGGTTTGGTGGCTTAGAACCCTCTCTTCAGGTTCAATGTTTTGGGGATTTTGTTGTTGTTGTTGTTGTTTGTTTTTGTTTTTGTTTTGTTTTTTTAATAAAATTTAGAAGAACATTGGAAAAGGATTATATCCCTTCAACCCCCATTGGACCCGACATTACCGCCATCGTTCAAATCTCTCTATTCCTTGAAAATAATAGAGCGCTAACACAATAGAATGACGTCAATGGTGAATTTTAACGGGAACTTGCAACCTAGAATCCAATAAATCAATATCTAAATTACTCGATCATATCGATATCTTTTCTAAATAAGATCGATAACCCATGCTAGATGCCGTTTCATCTGAAAACATAATAAGATTCTCCACTTTGCCATTTTTGTGTACAGCATGACGTGAGATCTCGCAGAACGCGAATTTGTTTTTATGACACTTCAGCAACTAACACATATTTATAAACCAAAATACGAAGATACTTTGAAATTGGCCTCTTTGCGGAATTTCTCAACAGAGGCTTGTACATCCAGATACCGGCAGGCATAGCTGATATTCCAACTTTTGATGAACAAAGTCTCTCGGACTCTCTCCCACAAACCACCAAAAGTAGGAGAAGGGCAGAAAATCTTGGTCTACCATCCAACGATAAAAATAGATTCATTCCTTCAGTACCTTACACCAACCTATCGAGGTATTATAATTCATTCACAGTGGCTGTTTTAAGGGATTTTCCAAGCGGATCTATAATTTGCGTCTTAAAATATCTTATGGATTATAAATTGTAAAGCAAAGGTCCCGTGACGTAGTATCTAAGAGACGTAAAGTGTAAACCAAAGGTCCCGTGATGTGGTATATTTGACATGTAAATAAAGTGTAAACAAAGGTCCCGTGACGAGGTATATATGACACGTAAGGAAAATGTAAACCAAAGGTCCCGTGACATGATATATGTGATACGTAAAATCTCTCTTCTAGTGGATGCAAAAAGAAATTAAAATAAAATAAACAGATAAGTAAATAAATAAATAATGTATACATATAAAATTTCATGTTTTTGTATTGCAATAGAATTGTTTTAGTTGTTTGCTTGTGTTTTGTTTGTTTGTTGTTATTTTTTTTCTGTTGATTTAAAATAAAGTACTGAGACTTCACGTGTTGTGATTTTGAGAATGAAATGAAATGAAAATCAAATCAAAAATAATTGTTGATCATATTTCATTATCATTGTTTCTATCAGTAGATAGTTCGGCTACAGGGAAAGTGTAAATACTTAAATGTGCTTTGATTTCTTTGCATTGATAATTAAACGACTGGTGTGGAAGGTAAAACTAGTGGACGCATAATCTGGAAACGAATCATCTGGGAACGCCGGAACGATCGTCTAGAAATCTGCCAATGCTCGAGCCCCATTGTGGCAGCATTTTTATATACGCGTCCGTGTAACAACGCTAGACAAAGCTATTATTACATAAATTACAAGAGATCTAACAGACCAAGCAATGGAAACTTCATGTGGAGTCACTTTTTTACATTTGTACATTTTCTGGGAGTCCTGGACGCTGTTTCATCAAAGGGCGTAACTTTAGGCCTAAGACTAAGCTTAGTCCAAGGTTTACGACGAAATTTAGGCCTGGCCAAAGTCCGTTTCATGAAAGGGTGTACGTCTGGGTGTAAATCGCCATATTTAGTCTTAGTATTTAGGCCTAAGCTTTAAAGACTACGCATGCGTACTAATACTTTCGTTTCGATATAAATAAACAAGTAGGCGTGTCGATCTAAATTTAACACTTTTTACGTCATCGTTACGTAGGCGCATTACGTATCATTTTTCAGACGAGCTGAAAAGTAAGCATACGCAAAAAAAAAAAAAAAAAAAAAAAAAGTAAAAACCACGATGGCGAATTTAGATAGAACTTTCAGTATTAAGAAAAAAAAAACCAACTGGTTTGATAGGTCTAATATGCCAAATGTTTTAATAATCTAATCTTGTTATTTGATGAAGAAAATCGAAAAAAAAGTTATTTCATCAAAATTCACGAAAGGTAAATCTACCCATTTCCACTCGTCATAGATTTATAACTACCCCAAAATTATGACGTAATATCTGTGTCAAGTTTGTAGCCTTAGGCTTGACTGATTCATGACGTGTGCATGACGTATATACTGCATATTTTACACAAGTTTACAGATATTATATTATAGGACCGTTCAATATCGAGTCTACATTTCTTATTACTTCTACAAAAGTTATCGAAATTATTCGAAAATGATATTTTGGCGCACTTGAATTCAGGTATTCATATTTTAACGTTAGAAACTACCCTTGTGTATAATGCTCTCTTGACTTTGTAATACTAAACTGCAATGGGGATAATTCATATCATTTCCTCCTACAGATGGCGCGCGTGTACTAGTGGTTGTCACTTGAACGCTTTAGACGCTTGATCCGCTGCTTAGCAAACGTAAACAATATTGAAGTCAGCATAGAGATCTATGAAAAGGCGTTATGCCGCGTTATTGTTGTGTCCCCCGATGCAGCAATTCGGGTGGGCATCGTTTTCCAAAGAGAAAGGATCTTCGTCAGAAATGGAGGGTGGCCATAAGACGGCAAGATCCTCGTACAAAGCGACTATGGGAACCATCCGATGATGATCTCGTTTGTCATAACCACTTCACAACAGACGACTACTATTGTACTTTAACAGGTTAGTACTACGATACAGATGAGCATGAAAATGTTTGAGTTTTATTATCAATTAAAATTCAGTTAAATGTCCAATTGTCTAATTATGGATTGAGATAATTAAGTTTATGTGTAATGGAAATATATATTTATGCAGACACTTGACTTGTTCGGCTACCATGCTACGCCCCCTTGCCTAAGTTACCGATCGCAGCCATTCTCATTGAATCATTCACATATATTGAAAAAATTTTCCAACATGTCTGTCGTTTTCAGTGATTTTGAAAAATCTGCCACACTGAACAGTTGCATCGGCGGATCTTGACGGTGTGTACACGTGTGTGTACGTGTGTGTGTACGTGTGTGTGGAGGGAGAGGGGGGTGGTGGTTTACAACCCCCTTTGGTTAGAAAATTTCACCAAAGGCAATGACTCCAAATACACACAGTGTGTATCATTATCCTCCAGGCTAAAAAAGTAAAAGTACGCACAGATAAATTTATGCCATAGGTGGCCAAACGGAGGGGGGGGGGGGCAATTCTAGGGGGGGGGGGAGTTAGCTTAGCCCCCCCTTTCTTTTCAAAGATAGACGCTCCCCACACATTTCTGGCTGAGAGAGATATGGGCCAGGGGAATTGGTCTATTTATTTCAAATGACCTGCAAGTACAATTAATTTTGTATTTGAATCCAATAGGAAATAGCTTTTGAACATCAGTATATGTATTAAGGTTTCCCCCTTTTTAAAGATTAAAGCTAGAATGGTTGCCTATATATTATGACATATTTTTAATAATTAATGTTTAATCTTGATTATAATAAATGTTACTTGATTTGTGTTCTGATATTATTTCAATTATCATTGAAAGTGGAAGTGATGGAATCTGTTGAAAAGTTTACTGCAAAATATTTAAAGCTACATTTATAAATCAATTTTTTTCCAAACAAATTGATAACAATTCAATCATATTGAAACAAGTTCCACCACTGCATGCTGCTCATTTTCTTATCTGCTTTATAATTGTTCTTTGTTTCAGTAATTCAGTTGGCAAAAGTTTGAGATATTTTAGTGAGTATTTTTATTTGTTTGTATGTCCTTGTTATCATAATTATTCTCTCAAAGACTGTTAATATCTAGATCAAACTTGGTTTAAACATTATTCATTGTTGGAAATAAGTTTAGCAGACAATATTAGTATAAATGTACATAAAGAAAAATCAGAATTGAGCAACAAGTGTATAGGATACTTAATTAAGCTCTCTCCTCAGGAGAGATCTAGAAATAAGAATGATGACATCTTAATTATCTAAAATATGTTGACCCTAGGGACTCTAGATCTATGTGTGTCATTTTGGTGATACCTGTAATCCTCCCATCACAGGTTGAGAAATGGGTGGAAGAATTTATTACGTATGCATTATAATCCTTGAGTGATATTAAGTGAATCTAAGCAATGATTAATCGATGATTTTCAAATTAAATTGTCACAATATGTGCAATTTTGGTCCAATCCAGACCCCCTGGGACCCCACAATGGAGCATGATCCCAAAAACTTGTTTCCTCTTCTTCTCTGAAGGTATATTTTAAGTTGATAAGAAGAGACCAGCAGAGCTCCCATCTCTATTTAGGTGCTAATTAGATTTTGAAGAACAAATCCATTATAGAATAAGTGGTTGACTTAATAGTATATTGATTTGACACATGGTTTACAGTTTTGACACTGACCTTCACCCAAGTATTTTTTTTTTTCTTAAAGGTGATAGATCTAGACTGCGTAGGGATGCCATACCTTCCCTTTTCCCTGTACTTTCTGAGAAATCATCTTCTGAGAGATCCGAGAGAAGTGAGCAGAGAAACAAACGGAAAGCAGAGGAGCCTAGTCTCGAAGACGTACAGTATGAGGTGGAAGTAAATGATCATAGTTGCACCATGGAATCAGAAACAGTCAAGGAAGAAGATCATGAAGAGATGAAGGCTGCATCAAAGGAAGTGCAGTGTAATTTGCCTTGTTCTGTAAAGTATGGGATAGAAATGTTCAGATATGAACCATCTGCAGTGAGCTATTATACTGGGTTTAACGATTATGCCCACTTCATGATTTTCTTCCTTTGCTTAGGACCCTGTGTATATGAACTTGATTACAAATGTTCATTGCTTGAGCCTAAAGATCAGCTATTTCTGACACTTATGAAACTGCGTCAAGCCAAAGAGGATTTTGAACTATCTATGTTCTTTCAAATTTCTAAATCTACAGTCTCTCGACTTTTCACTACCTGGATAAATTTTCTATATTTTCAACTAAAGGAGTTAGATATATGGCCGTCAAGAGAAGTAACACAAGCATTTATGCCAAACAACTTTGCTGCTAAATTCCCAACAACTAGAGTTATCCTGGATGCAACTGAAGTTCCAATTGAAAAACCCTCAGATGTGAATTCCCAGTCAGCAACATGGTCCAGTTATAAGCATAAAAACACAATTAAAGCCATGATAGGCTGTACACCAAAAGGAGCTGTATCTTATGTATCTGATGCATATGCTGGTTCAGTGAGTGACAGACAGATCATTGAACGTTCAGAACTTCTTTCACCGGGAATGTTTGAATGTGGCGACAGTATTATGGCAGACAGAGGGATAATGGTGCAGGACCTCTTCGCTAACCACAATGTGCATGTAAATACTCCAACACTCTTAAAGGGCAAATCACAGCTAGATCCAGAAGAAGTTGTTCATGACCGTAGAGTAGCATCTAAGCGTATACATATTGAGAGGATCATTGGATTAACGAAAGGATACAAAATTTTGAAATGCGAACTGAGTCACAGTAAACTTAATTTAGGTTCCAGAATAATCTTTGTCTGTTTTGCTATCTCCAACTTTAGAAACTGTATTGTTAAGAAAGATGCATAAAGTGTTATAGAAATCCATCATGTTTGAAATAATTGAAGTTAAAGTTAATCCATGAACTTTTCACATTTTTAACTTAAATTTTTCTCAAGAACCGTTGAAGGGAATTTGATGAAACTTGGTATTATAAAACAAAGGCAGAAAGGGGGGGGGGTGTTATTCTCATTTCCTTAACATCTTCAGAACTGTATGAAGGATTTAGATGAAGCTTGGTACGAAAGAAATACTAAATGTTTTTGCTTTTGTCCAGATCTCTTAACAGGTGGTGCCACATAAGGAAAAGTAGGTCATGAAAGGTTTCCCTCATTTTAAAACTTATTCAGGTCTGAGTGTTAAATTAGCTGTATCACAGTCATCTAGAAGTATGTGTGAAGAATAATTTTTTTTTTTTCTTCTGTATAGCTGATGATCTATGATCTAGATGTTCAGGTGAGCGATATAGGCCCACTTGTTAATTGCAATGCAAAGTTATTATATGTCTCATTTTCTTCAAACATTTGTAACTATAACAGATTGTCATAAACAGTACACACTGTTGTAAGCTGATGAATGATTACTTTGATTAAATCAATGAAGGTTCAAAAAACTGTATGCAGGGTGTACTTTGGTTCCTTAAAAGGAACAATATTTAATTATTATAACAAAATACTACAAGATGTATGTATATATAACTATTAATGATAATATATACATGTGTATTTTGAATACAAACAAGTATACAGTAAATAACAAAGAAAAGTACAAATGTACCTTTAAATTACCAAAATGTGAATTATGTTTGCTGCCAAAAATACATCACTTTACTTGCATGCTCATATTTTGATGAACATTAGCCGAAATTATAAATTGTTCAAATATTTTATTTTATTTGTATAAATTTCCAAAATCAGTGCATTTATAACCTGAATAATTAATATAAGTTTTGAACCATATTGATATATCTCATATGCATGTTCATAAGTTCATATGTGCAAACCATTCATTTTATTGTATATTGAGTTTGACCTAATGTCACTTTAACTCAGGAGTTGCAAAACTTGCCTTATCATGACCTTGTTGCCACAAAGGGCATCAATGTTTCACAGACACATCTGTTTTCATCAGATAATATTTACCATTGTTAGCTGTTATCACATGTTCCTTTATAATTGTTAGCTGTTAACTCTTGTTATAGTATTAAATTGTTAGCTGGTATCACATGCTGTTCTAAGTTTTGTTTGTTTATTATATAACATTAATGTACCCTAGTAGAAAGATTTTGCTATAAATGGTCGAAAATGCCTTGAGTAAAATGATTCTAACTTTGGTAATAATGAGTTATAACAATAATCCTTATCAAAGAGTATTTTCTGTACAAACAAGTCATGAAATATGTATACTACAAAGTAGCAATATTGCCTCTGAGAAATTAAAAGTTGGCCTTGAATCTGGTCATAGTATTTACTACTTTTACGAAGGGTGACTCTCTTCTCATTGTCGAAGATAAGGAATTTGAAGTACTTTCCGGGAATTATCTTCTCATTTCTTCCTTTGAAGGGACATTTAACCTCAACAATAGACTCTCCATCTATCACTGCATCTGGTGATGCACCAAGGAAGGGCTTCTCTTTGAAAACAAAGAACCCACATGGTTTAGTTTTCATGTCAGATACTTCTTCAAATTTCATTAGTGCCTTCTTTTCATAGTTTTTTCCATGGATGAGCGCTTGATTGCACAGGCTTAGACCTTCCCCACAGAGAGACTTGCACAGTTTTGTAACATTCCTCCGCTCGGTAATTCTACAAATATCTCCAAACATTGACGCTGTTAGTCGCCAACGCCTCTCATCGAACCACACTTTGTTACTACTCTGTCCCCTTGTATCTTTCTCTATTTTTGAAATATCATTCGTGTTAACCTGGAACAAATTTTGAATATATCATAAGTCTGATTCTAAAACAGTTGTGTGAAACTCAATGGGGAAATAAGTGTCTGACACATAGAAGCCCTAATAACAATCTAAAGAATTCACCAAAGAACTTGTCCTTATTCAGTATGTCTATTACCGGTAATAAGCACAATGACAATGACACTCGATCTATGATGCTGAATTTGTTTGCAGGATTCATGAAATGGAAAACCTTTATATATTGAATCTTCCATCAAGCAATATCCTATACACAGCAGTTTAAAACTGGAGCTGGACAAATACCCCCCCCCCCCCTTCTCAGGAAAAAGTTGAAACATGCAATAATTCAGGAAGCTGAAAATTCGGTCTTGCTAAAATACGACAAGGATTACACCTATGTGTGTATTCTGACCTTAACCTTGAAGATATGACCTTGGATCAAGCTGATGACAAACCCTTGGGTCATGGGAAACAATTGTGTAAAATATTGTCCAAATCTAACTTAATAATTAAGATGTTATGGGCCGGACAAGGATTTTGTTATGTGTACACTGTGGCCTTGACCTTGAAGATATGACCAAATGTCACAGTCATGACACACCCTTGGGTCATGTACAACAATTGTGTGAAATAATATCCAGATCCAACTTGACAGTAAGAAGTTAAGGCCTGGACAAAGATTTTTGCTATATGTACACTGTGACCTGGACCTTGAGGATATGACCATAGGTCAGGGTTATGACACACCCTTGGGTCATATACAACAATTGTGTGAAATATTATCCGAATCCAACTTGACAGTAAGAAGTTATCGTCCGGACAAGGAGTTTTGCTATATGGTCACTGTGACCTTGAAGATATGACCATTAGTTAGGGTCACTGCACACCCTTGACGTCATAATGAACAAGTGTGTCAAAATATGTGATGTCGGGCATTTGACGATCACTCAATTAAACCAAATATCAACATCCATCTCATGAATCAGGAATTGTACATTATGCATGCAGTATTTCTTAGGCAATCAAAAATTTAACAAAAATTAAATCCTTGAACGAAAATGTACAATAATCTAAAGCATTTACTACCATAAACATTAAATTTAGCATTCTACCTTTGAATTCATTTTAAAGGCCAGAAGTAAGTTAGGAGAAACTTACAGCAATTGCTCTGTCCACCCAGTATTCAGAGAAAGGCAGACTGCAGTAGTCATGGTCTGCAACTGCTTGCTGAGAAAAAAAATGACAGTATAATACTGTAGACAAATTATTTAAACTTTACAAAGAAATTATGTGATGAGTATCAATAATAAATAAATTAATTTTAATTGATGTTTGTCAGTCAGAACAGAACTAATCATTCTTATCATAAAAACTTTTATTGGATCTTTTTTGCCTGAATATTTCAATTTTGTGTTTTTATGACTTTAATAAGGCTTCCAATAGAGGTGGGGGGGGGGGGGGGGGGGGTAACCAATTTATAATTTTTGCACATATTGAACATTTTCCTCTGAACCCCTCAAAGGATTTTGATAAAATTTGGTAGATTTTTATAAGTATCATATGATACTGAACTGGACATTACCTGTATATCTGCTTTCGGATATAAATATCTGAATGCAACATCCGTTGATGTGTACGCCGTATAATTTATGAGAAGGTTGCGTACCCTGTCATTGAAACCTTCTTGTCTCCTAAATTTCTCTGGTCTAGGATCTCCAAGATAATGCTCCATTTTCCTTTTGTGACAATTCAAGTTTTCTGTTTTTATTGGAGATCCTAAGAATTGAAATTTTACCTTGTGTTAATTGTAAAAAAGACGGGGAAAAAAATTAAAGAAATAACATTCAAATATGTATATATACCAATAACTTTTGACATTGAAAAACATTGTGGTAGATATATCCCATATTTATATTTTCTTACCTTATTTAGTTATAATTTTATTTTCTCATTAACGTCCATTCAAATGCATTATGAATTTATTTTTTCTATAACCCCATGAAATAAAAAATGAAATATGACGTCACATCATTGTGACGTTATAGTTGATATCGTTGGACATGAATGAACGTATTAACAAGTGTAGTGACATAATATAATCCTCCAAGAATGAAGAGTTGATTTTCACAGAAATCCAGAAATCTATTTTCTTTCAAAATTGAATTATAAGGTCAATAACTGTAATAGTTTTTTGTTCTATCGAAGTATAGAAGTAAAACCGATTAACATTAAACTTGAATATAATCCGCTTCGTGAATTATACAGTTTGTGAATCGGTTTTATACTTCTATACTTTTATAGAAGGAAAAAATATTACAGTTATAATGTCCTTAAGTCATGTCATTTTTTTTTTAAATACACAATTTCCACATGGATATTTTAATGATGTGATTATGTATCAGTATTGTATGGTAAATACAAAGTTTTTATTTAAGGTAAATATGTATATCTTTTAATGTCTATAGGATTACTTGGAAATTACTCCATGGAATAATCTTTAACCATAGGGGTTGTGACCCTTTAGGTCTAATTATTTTAGTTTTAATTATCAATATTATGATGTAAGTGTAACAAAAAAGTAAACTTGATACAGAAAATAATAATTTTTAATTTTAATCACCTTTGTGCAACTTTTTTGGTTTATGAAATGTTTGCAAATTATCTGTGCATGATTTTCCGAGCTTAATTACTCCTGTAGATGCAAACTCTTGTAGTAGAATGAGCACTGCTGCCAAATGCTTGCATGTGCCATGTGGCCCTTTTCCTGCAGGACACTCACAGTGTGAATTGAGAGGGTCACCAGTTTTTTTCTCCAACTTTAGTTTGTAGTTGTAAGAGACCTACATGTAAAATACAAAAGTATAATTTTAACATATATATCTATTATGATTTATGATATTCTTCAGGGTCAACAGTATATAAATATTCCAGATTGCAAACACTAGTTCTATTCTTTTTAAAATATCTTATTGACAATATATCCTTTTATCCTTTACTAAACTTTGGTAGATATACAGAAAATCTGTCCTGAGATTTCTAAGTACTGTATGGAGAATTCATTGCGCATTTTATAATGGTATATGTTTCAAGCACTAGTCAAAATGGTAATCTTTAATCTGCATGATCTTATTTATCATATGGAAATTCTGAATGTATTGACAAAGGTCATTGTGACCTTTGATTAAGTTCATGACATAGCTTATATATAATTTTGATCATGACGAACAAATGTCAAGTTTGATGAAAATCTGTCATATGTACCAGGTGTGAAAGGAATAAGGAATAAAAGTTAATATATATACATGTACCATGTAGTGATGTTGAAATAAGTCATGTGAACGTGTGTCAAATTTATGACACAACTTTGGATAATACTGTGAATATTTTGGTGAAATTTGATGGAATATTTAACAACAGATGACACAACTCTATAGTCCCGATTAAAAAAAATGTCTTAGGTATTACATGTAACAATTAAAATCAATGATCTTTAACCTTGTTTTTCATAGCTGCTCCAACAATGCCTGTAAGGTAGATATCTTCACGAATATGAACTGAACATGCCATTACTCTTCTTGAATCATGCAGGAGTTGACCTTTAACCAGAGCTTTTATGTCCCCTGATGCTTCTCTATCACCTTCAACAAATCATAATTCTGAGATTTAAATGAAGTAAAACAAAATACATTGCAATTAACATGATTGCATTTAAATATGCACACACACACACACTCCCTCACAGACACTGACACAGTGCACACTTAATTTATAACATAATAGACCAAAAAATTGAATTGCAGATGGATGTTGAAAAATTTCATCCTGTCAGCAGTAAAACATATTCTAACATATAAGCTTAAGTTTGTGCAAAGTATATGACTAGCAATATGATGAAAACCAGTATAAAATTGTGCAATTATATAATTTACTTAGGTACCTGCCAGTCTGTAAAGAAAGTATGCATCTATCTGCTCCCTAGTAATCTTGGGCATCACAATTTTATGGTCTATTTGCAGCTGTTGAAAACCAGTAACAGGCCACCCAACATCTAGTGGTTCTGGTAGAATCACAGAAACAGGAGCAAAGTTATTATTTCTGTCATACGAGTCTAATCTATTGAGAGAGAGAAAAAAAAATATATGTAGCTACATGTATTAGTAATAAATCATATACCATATGATTGAATTTTATCTTGCAATTGTGTGCTGTGAAATCATCTACCGCAATCAAATTTTTCTATTAGATAATGCTTCACCACATGAAATTTAGATAATCTACGATTCACAATTATTTCTGAAAAAGGCACAATGTAATTTTTAGATATATCATATAACATATTTTGTTACTTTATTTGAATAGATAGTGGTTTAATGCACTAACGCAAAACAGAAATTAATGATTAGAAAACAAATCTATGACTTATGCATAAAACACTTTGTAATGGCTAAAGAATATAAAGGAAACCTGAAGGCTGAATAAATATTCCCTCAGGTGACCCACCCATCCCATTAAACTGATGTTTATTGAAGTCCAGTGAAAGTTTTGTTGGTGTAATATTTAAATTACACAAAGTGCTTGATTCACTGTGTTTTCAGGCCACATACAGAAGCTGGGCAAATTTTAAAACAAAAGAAATCATGAACTGTCATGACCTTCATGTACATGTCCTTCTAGGAAGTAAATTTGTTTGAAGTGTGTCACTCTGGTAACAAGAAAAAAAAGTATCGCATTGAGGGTGAAGTATTCTGACAGGAAAAAAATAAAAAAAAAATCTCGATGGCACCTGGATTAGAACCGGGGATATCTGACTTGACATCTCTGCGCGCTAATGAGTGAGCTACAGAGACTACATAAATTCTGAGTGTTTAATTAGGTACATATACCAGATTCCACAACTCTGGCAAATAAAACGTAATCTCTGGTAAATAAAACGTAATTGATTAATAATTTGGGATCGTTTTCAATATGCAAGTGTTATTTCTGTTGAACTATGTGATATTTTGATGATCTGTAGTAGTTTTTCGGTGAAATTCAGTTATATTACAGATTCTACGTACGCCTATCGTTCTATTACTAATATTATAATATTAATGATACTGTATATGCATCCAGCAGTCTGGTTTTATATAATTAAAGCAAAAAAATTGGAATACCATAAATGTACTTAAACTTTATAAGTCTGACTTTACTCTAAAAAGTCAGCAAATAAGAAAAATCCATTTAATATCATTATTGACATTAATTCACATTACACTATGTTACACTGTAACTTAAGTACTGCTAGCAGCCGATCTGCATGTGTCTATTTTTATCGAGCAAAAGTAAACTTTTTAAATAATCATTTTGAAAAAAACATCAAAAATTTTAAAACATACCTTTCAATCAGTTGCACTTTTCTCCCGCTAGTTACAGCTACTCTCTCTGCGAGCTCTTTCTTCAGCTTAGACACGGGAAGATCTCTGTATTGCGACATATTGTTTACATTAGATTCAAGCGTCTAAAGCGTTTAGCCGACAACCTATAGAACACGTACGCCACCTGTCGAGTAGTGCACTGAATCATTCCCATTCATACTGTGTTCTAGTTGACAGATAGGGCAGTTACAGAATAGCCTAAATCTTATATTGTATAATGACACCATATGTCGGGTATTATGCAAATTTTGATCTTATAAGACATGTTGTCTATGAGAATGATGCTTTATAGGGGGCCCTATGCACAATTTTTCTTCTCAGTGGTGATGAAAGTTAGGCCGGGCTTACATTTGGTCGTAAGTCTTGGACTTAGCTGATTCTAAAGTTGCGCCCTTTGATGAAACGGCGTCCAAGCTGCCTCATAGCAGGTGTAAATTTTAGACTAAAAATTAGACCTATGACTAACTTACACCCTTTGATGAAACACAAGTTAGTCCAAAATTTTGGCTAGTCCTAAAGTAACGCCCGACTAAGCTTACGATCAGGCTTAGGCCCTTTGATGAAACGGAGTCCTGACGCTTTGGGGATTTTTCATAATCTTTTTCTTCCTCCTTTTATTTTTTATTTCACTTTCGAAATGTGTATTTATCATCTCAGAATGCGCTATGAATGCAGCATTTTGAATAATTTTCCCGAAAATTTTCCGAGGAAGCCCCCGGACCCTCACCAGCAAGAGGGGGCGATAATCCTGTCTTGTATCCAATCCTTTCGGCGAGACGCGCCTCAGTGAGGCCTTCTACCTCAACTGCGCTCCCTGTAACAGGGTTACGTTCACATTTGAAATAATAAGTCCTGTTTAAGGTTCGATGATTTATTTTGTTGAATCAATCTGTTCTTTTATATTTTATATGAACCCTAAAACATTTAAACAACAATATATAAGTATAATGAAACAGGATGATAAAAACATATGCATGATAAGGATTACAAAGCCGTTAAAACAATGTAAAATAATCAATACAGTAAGAGTTACTTCCCTTACAACGTAATCCATTATCAATACATGAAATATGATATTTATTTTTCTGATATGATAATATTTCATTACATTAATATAATAAGTATGTATTTTAATACATAATAAAATGTAGGAATTAATCAAATGTTTGATTTGAGCGAATAATTAATAAAATACCTAATTATGGATCAGGGTCCACACACACCTTCTATATCAGATAAATCTCTTACATTCTGGTAATCTATAGGTAATAAGAACGAACGTTTTAATCATTCTATACAATGAAAAATGCATCAGCGTGCATCAACACATGCGCGTCAAATTTTATAAAACTATACACAAAAATGATGTACACTAGTGAATATTAAATCAAATAAAGAAAACTACTCTCACTTTAATAAACTGTCTCTCAAATCGATCTCATACGATGTTACGAGAATGAAAATTAGAAATAAAAATATTATCAGAAAATATGAAAATTATGCTAAAGAAAGAATGAAAAACAAACTTACTGTCAGTAGGTAGGTCGTATGTATATATATATGATTTATTTGTAGATGTTTTACGCTGCGTGTGTATAATACTTTTAATATGCGTCTCTCCCTGATCGAATCGTTTTAATGTCTGTTCTATATCGCTCGCCAGGGTACTTTTGGCGGGAATCAAGCATGAAAAATAACTGACCAATAGTATTATAGAATGTATGGAAAACTGACCAATGCATATTCTCCACACACATATTTATAGGCTAGGACAAGTAGGATGTTCTTATGGATTGGAGAATCTGTGTCTCAGTACAAGCACCTTCACGTATAACACATTTAACATCATTTTTCCAGACGTCAAAGGAAGTTTCCGATTTTGTTTCTCCGGAAAAATTCGGAAAGCGAGGTGGCCTTATAGTATGAGGTTCACACAAATAGCTAGTGCGCAAGTCCGATGGAGGCGGAGTCTTGTCCTCAAATTTCACTATAGGGATTTTAGGCCGAGCACCCCTCTGCATGGCGGAAGGTGTACTAGGTGTACTATGAGCTAAAGGATTTAATAGCTTAAACTCTTCATTAGTTATGACCTTGTAATCTGTGTGCTGAGATAAATAATCGATCATCCGTTGAATTTGATGTTGTGTTAATTCAGTCTTACTATCTCCTTTACCTAAATGAACACTCTGATCTGATTGCTCAGAACTAGCCATGACTAAACTATTTCTAAACTCTACACGATCTATAATGTGTCTAACTAAGACTACACTTCGTAACTACAGTGCTAAGCTAATTAAGATCAATATTCTAAGTATTCTAAGCTGTTCATTTACATAACCAAGTTCTAACTATTGGTGCTTCTAAAGTCACTAAGTACAACAGCATAGATTATACATATGCATTCCAAACATAAAACTACATTTAAAATTTGTATTGACAGTTACACTGTAAAATTAAATCATATATTAATTGATTATCTGAAATATGATTTAATACAAAAAGCACAATCTACAAAAGACTAGCAGACCGTTTGAAAGTCCGATAACCCTTGACAGTAAACAGTAAACAGATACACGTGACCGACAAGACACGTGATCAGCCAAGCGTGACGATCTTTCCTCTAGCGCTCTCCTACTACCTGTATGTAACATACGCAAATTGAAATAATGTCTCTCTTTATATATATTCACAATGATTTCTCAAGAAATTTACACACAAGCAGTATTCTATTCTGTTAAATGTAAATTCTAACACTGACTTAATTCTAAGAATAATACATGTGGTAAGATCTGGCAGGAAGGAATTGTTGCAGCAACTTCAAAATTACGCGATGCGAAAACACAGAACCACAATGAGATCAAATCAATGGTGTAAATATAATATATGCGACAGAAAACGCATTGGTATGACAGACAGACACTGATTTGGTATGTGACAGACAGACAATACGCTAATACCCGACGGATACTGAATAATTATGACCAACAAACAGACACACGACGGACGAATGCACTATGCAATATATTTCAACAGCTGTTCAATATATGTACCGTGGTGTGGCGTTCTACATGCTATGTATGCAATGTAATGTGATGCAAATCGTCAATATGTCTTATCAAGTATAAGCAAAGATATGCATGCAAGGAGATAAAGCTACACAGGTAAGGGTTTTGTTAGTAATAACTTTCTAGCGATTCACTCGAACTCAAACAACCACCCTCCTTTTTCTCAAAAAAAAGGCTCTTTTACACACATTACTAACATACAAAAATTACCGTGCTTCACTAAAAGGTTGGGGAAAATTTACACCTGATGCCAAAAAGGTAAATATTAAGGCCTTACCGTGTCGACGACTTTCATATTATTCCAAAAATGATATAACCACAATAACAAACACAATTGAAAAACACAAAAAAGGTCACTGTGCACAGTGTAAATGTTTCACTTCACTAATTTCCGAACTGTTTCCACTTCACTGCTTTTGAACTGTCATCACTTCACTGTTATCGGTCGGACACGAAATCACGCATGCACTCAGCAATGTTCGAATAGTTCGATTTCACCGTCTTTCTCGTCTTGTCTTGCTTTGTCTGTGCCTGTGTATTTGTCTGTCCCTACGTGGGCTCCATTTTGTAACAGGGTTACGTTCACATTTGAAATAATAAGTCCTGTTTAAGGTTCGATGATTTATTTTGTTGAATCAATCTGTTCTTTTATATTTTATATGAACCCTAAAACATTTAAACAACAATATATAAGTATAATGAAACAGGATGATAAAAACATATGCATGATAAGGATTACAAAGCCGTCAAAACAATGTAAAATAATCAATACAGTAAGAGTTACTTCCCTTACAACGTAATCCATTATCAATACATGAAATATGATATTTATTTTTCTGATATGATAATATTTCATTACATTAATATAATAAGTATGTATTTTAATACATAATAAAATGTAGGAATTAATCAAATGTTTGATTTGAGCGAATAATTAATAAAATACCTAATTATGGATCAGGGTCCACACACACCTTCTATATCAGATAAATCTCTTACATTCTGGTAATCTATAGGTAATAAGAACGAACGTTTTAATCATTCTATACAATGAAAAATGCATCAGCGTGCATCAACACATGCGCGTCAAATTTTATAAAAACTATACACAAAAATGATGTACACTAGTGAATATTAAATCAAATAAAGAAAACTACTCTCACTTTAATAAACTGTCTCTCAAATCGATCTCATACGATGTTACGAGAATGAAAATTAGAAATAAAAATATTATCAGAAAATATGAAAATTATGCTAAAGAAAGAATGAAAAACAAACTTACTGTCAGTAGGTAGGTCGTATGTATATATATATGATTTATTTGTAGATGTTTTACGCTGCGTGAGTATAATACTTTTAATATGCGTCTCTCCCTGATCGAATCGTTTTAATGTCTGTTCTATATCGCTCGCCAGGGTACTTTTGGCGGGAATCAAGCATGAAAAATAACTGACCAATAGTATTATAGAATGTATGGAAAACTGACCAATGCATATTCTCCACACACATATTTATAGGCTAGGACAAGTAGCCTTAAGCTATGTAATGGAACAAAGTATAAATAAAAGCGAAAATTGAAAACTGATTTAATTGTTTTTATTTGAAGTAGTTTACAATACTTTTATGAAATATGTAAATAGACAATATGAATTATATACAATAAATATCTTAAAGTTTCACGCAAGTTAGTCCAAAAATTTGGCTAGTCCTAAAGTAACGCCCGACTAAGCTTACGATCAGGCTTAGGCCCTTTGATGAAACGGAGTCCTGACGCTTTGGGGATTTTTCATAATCTTTTTCTTCCTCCTTTTATTTTTTATTTCACTTTCGAAATGTGTATTTATCATCTCAGAATGCGCTATGAATGCAGCATTTTGAATAATTTTCCCGAAAATTTTCCGAGGAAGCCCCCGGACCCTCACCAGCAAGAGGGGGCGATAATCCTGTCTTGTATCCAATCCTTTCGGCGAGACGCGCCTCAGTGAGGCCTTCTACCTCAACTGCGCTCCCCTCCCCGGCATTGACCATTCTGCATCTGCTCCCACTTTTTTACAATACCGCAAACTTATGTAAGTTAAAAAGGAGAGGAGTTTTTTGGTTGGAGTCGACTGGTTATTCATTTATATCCTCTCGTATAAGCAATTGAAAACGGAGACCCTATATCATGGCAGAAATGGCACTTGAGAAATCCCTCACTTCGTCGGTTGGCCCATTGTATAGGTATAAATTTCTCTCCACTGCATCGTGCAGACGCGGATATGATGACGTAGGAGCAATAATCTTGGTATGTCGTAACACAAGGATAAAACAAACATTACTATCGCATGTGTTGTCACTGACGTCGAAGAAGTATTGGCTATTTGCCTCATCCATTTGTTTAACACTATGGGATTTGATATAAGGAGTATTTTTCTGATTCATATGTCGTCCTGTATTTTTTTATGCTGTCTGGGCATTTTTACCAAAGGTAGACATTTTGTCCTATCTCCCATGAAGTACATAACCGCATATGAATTGTATGGTGATAATGTTATACAGTTTTTCATATAAAAAGAAATACATTTGTATTTATATTTCCCTTTCCGTTTTTCACAATCCAAAGTCATTTCCTTACAAAAAGCAGCAACGATAATTTAAATATTTATTCCATATTGTTACTGATTCGCATAACGAGCGCAAACGATTGATTTCTATCTATAATACAACACATAACGATTCAAATTCATTTATAACTGCTTATTGAGAATAAAGAAATGAAAGAAACCAAGCATACACTCAGCAATTAGAAGTTCTGCAGTTTTATTTTCTTAAGGTGGGCCCGTAAACCGGTTTACCACACCATTTGTTTGGCTTTTGTCAAATTAAATGACCGTCCTAAGTCGGTATCGTAATTGCACTACAATCAAATATTTTTGTAATGTGTTAAATGTTCTATTATATTATTTATATTCATGTATTGTATAGCTCCATCGTGACTTCTGCCACATAAGTGAGCCAGTAACTCCTCTTTTTTCTTATACATATTATGCTTGTAACACCGACCGACATATTAGAATGAACTGTTTATATTTGTCGGTGATATAAACGCACAAATAGCTACAATATTCTTTTCAACTTTTGGTTTAGTTGTGAATATAACAATATAATTGCTGTTTATTCTTTATTATTCAGCAGTATGTATAAAGAATACAATAGAACATTACATAATTCTTACTTTGCCATCTTTTATTTTTCTTTAATTATTTGTCAGTGGCACTTAAGTCTTCGTTTGTTCATTTTATTTACCTTGTGTCCTCATTGGTCGGTTGTATTTTTAGCAAACTGAAGAAATTAGTAAGTGCTCTTCCTTGTTAGAGTTACCCGTTTCAATTCTGACGGTGGAGATGTTTTTCTTATCTCCAGCACTCGGCATATAATAAGAATTTTACACATGTTACAACACATGTTACGATTTATAGTGAGTTACAATATGTTCAGGATTCGAAATGATGTCTCGATGTAGTAGGGACGCCGTTTTCAGTCAGTCAGAGTTGTTTTTTTTTTCATATCCAGTACTCGTTACACAGAGACGAGAACGGTATAAAACTTGTTCGAGTCTTCCTCAAATCATTCCATCAAATATGAAATGAAAATCGTTCGAAAATACTTAAGACTCTCAAATTGTAATTTATATGCAAATTTTAATCAAAGCTCGCCTCCAGTGGTAGTACATATACAATATCTGTTATGCAATGCATCATTCTTTAACATATTCCGCCATGCATCCTGTTCGTGGTCATCTACGTCAAAAATAAAGAGATAAGTGACTGCCCGATGTAACAAATATGAACATACATCTTTGCGTCGAACGTAGTGGATTAATGAAGAACGATCACGATTCAATTCTGTTTCGGCGTCAAAAAAAAAAAAAAAAAAAAAAACCCACGGAGCTCCATATTTTCCGGATTCTAAATTTCGTTTTGTGTGGAATGCAGCCGCAGTATACAACAGGGGTTTTACTTTCATTAACCACGTCCATTTAAATTATAAAACTATACCAACGTGAAGCCATAGACGATTCATATTAACAACACTAGCCATCCCCCTTTTCCGCCTCTGTAACGTATTCATAATATTGACATACCTTCGTTCTATGTATAATTTATTATTTCGGTTTTTTCTCTATATGCTATCTGGTCTCCTACGGGGAAACAAAATAATAAATGAATGTAATGAATAAATGTTAGGCAGAGACGAAAATTTGTAACGGTATAAACTTTGTGCGAATCTTCCATAAAATCAGAAATAATGTACAAATGATAGCAATTGCAAAGTGTGGCTGTTAATGTTATTTATCGGTCTAAAGTAGTTAGTGAATGTTATAACTGTATAGGTAAATGACGACACTTACATTTCCTGGGTTTTTAGTTTGCTATAAATTTACCGTGGGTATATATATATATATATATATATATATATATATATATATATATATATATATATATATATATATATATAATATATATATATATATATATATATATATATATATATATATTATATATATATATATATATATATATATATATATATATATATATATATATATATATATATATATATATATATATATATATATATATATATAATATATATATATATATATATATATATATATATATATATATATATATATATATATATATATATATATATATATATATATATATATATATATATATATATATATATATATATATATATATATATAGGTGAGTTTGTTAGGAGGGGGGTTGGGGGAGGGGGGGGGGGGGGGTTCTGGCCTTGTCGAATGAATGCCATCCTCGACAACCTAATAGCATTCGCTCTTAACGTTAATCCCTGAGAGCAAATGCCTTGGGGTTCCCGACGATAAATTATTCTTTAAGCGTGTAAAGTTCCCAAGGTTTTGATTTGTTACAACAATATTAATACGCTGATAAAACATTTCTACGCTCATCCCACTGATACGAATTCGTGATTCAGTCGAACACATTGTCACAACTCTACTGAACTCGTAGAAAAAGTATTGAAATTTAAAATGATAGGTGTTGCGTAAATATTGATGAAAATCATTTCAAACGAGGACTTATATTGCCTGTGTACCAAAGTAAAAGAAGCTTGAACAAGAGTAAAAATGATAATTATAATTCCACTGACATTCCACCAGAAAATGCAGTGAGTAATAACTCTTCAATTGTATTTGTAACTTTTAATATTATATCGTGACATTGTACAATTAGCGTTGTTATCTCGTGACATTGTGTAATGGGCCAAGGGTACTAAAATCTAAAAAGCCACGTTTTTGAGATATAGCAATGAAATCACAATTATTACATTAAAGGATATGCTTAGGCATACAACTTTACTGAGATTAAAAAAATAATCAGCGAACAATAATATTGTCAAAGATATCTCCACCTGAAGTTTCATTAAAACAATGTTGTTCATAAGAATCCCCCCCCCCCTCCCTCTAATGCAATGTCTCATATATATTTCACTAATGGTGAGTCAGAGTTAAAAAAAGGTTTCCGATTCAAAATTCTTCAGCTTAAATGTTACCCACCAGACTGAATTGAATCTCTTTCCGACAAATAAAATTCAAAAAGATATTTAATACGAATAAATATGGACTACCAAAGAATTATAAATGGGCAGTATATCAAAGGGATCCAGAATTGAAGTGCCGTTTGTTTGTTTGTTTGTTTTTTTCATTGCAGGTCGTTAACAACAGCCGGCCTATATTTTATTGTGTTTATCACCGTTATACAACACTCGGCAATAAGACGCATTCACCGTCATTATATTCGTCGTTTGTAACTCTGCCCCCCCCCTTTTTTTAAATATATCTCCATGTTTCGTCATGGCTTTAACAAAGTGGGCTCTATGTGACATAAAACGAGAGCAAAGCCTAGTGTGGCTTAATACGCCCGTCGCTTATTTTTGGTTTCTTTGGTAATATTTTTATAAATAATATTGAAATTCTAAAAGAGGGTAATTATTGAATTCTATTAAATTAGTGAAATATAACCCCACATTATTATATTATACTATATATTATTATATTATATTATGGTGAGTCAGAGTTAAAAAAAAGTTTCCGATTCAAAATTCTTCAGCTTAAATGTTACCCACCAGACTGAATTGAATCTCTTTCCGACAAATAAAATTCAAAAAGATATTTAATACGAATAAATATGGACTACCAAAGAATTATAAATGGGCAGTATATCAAAGGGATCCAGAATTGAAGTGCCGTTTGTTTTTTGTTTTTTGTTTTTTGTTTTTTTTTTCATTGCAGGTCGTTAACAACAGCCGGCCTATATTTTATTCTGTTTATCACCGTTATACAACACTCGGCAATAAGACGCATTCACCGTCATTATATTCGTCGTTTGTAACTCTGCCCCCCCCCCCTTTTTTGTAAAATATATCTCCATGTTTCGTCATGGCTTTAACAAAGTGGGCTCTATGTGACATAAAACGAGAGCAAAGCCTAGTGTGGCTTATTACGCCCGTCGCTTATTTTTGGTTTCTTTGGTAATATTTTTATAAATAATATTGAAATTCTAAAAGAGGGTAATTATTGAATTCTATTAAATTAGTGAAATATAACCCCACATTATTATATTATACTATATATTATTATATTATATTATATAACTTCTATTATCATATTTAAGCATTTTTCATGAGTTTCATGAAAAACAGTTGACGTTTATTAAAGTTATCGCGTTCCATAGCATCTTATCATAGTAAAAATAAAATCCAAGTCCCATAACTCCGTAACGACAAAACAGAGTTCGCTCAAATTCGAAAGGCGGTTTCCGCTACCCAGTTTAAGAAGTCTGAATGGGTTATCATAGTGAAAATAAAATTCAAGTTCCATTAGTCCGTAACGACTAAAATGGAATTTGCTCAATATTGAAAAGCGGCTATTTAAGCATTTTATCATAGTAAAAACAAAATCTAAGTCCCATAACTCCGTAATGACAAAACACAGATCGCTCAAAAATCGAAAGGCGGATTTCGCTACCCTGTTTAAGCATTTTGTATGAGTTTCATAAAACACAGCTGAAGTTTACTAAAGTTATCGCATTCCATAGCGGACGGACAGACAGACGGACGAACAATACATCCCGTCTTTCGATGGGCGTATAAAAACGCCATCACTATTATTAGGAGCCGTGTTGACAAAGTTTTGTTTGCATAGCTATTGAACATATCGGTTTTAGAGTTTAAAACAACAGTCAGCCTATCCAACCACATAAAATACCTGCGCCTTCATTTACTGGTAAACACTGGTGTCACCAAGGTATTTTGAAATTTCTGGTACTGTGTCAGTTTGCCTATTGTTATGCCACACTAACCTTGTATAGTATAACATTCACACTCAAGGTAATGTTAGCCAAATCTTGGACAGTTGCATTCACTTGTTATATTCATATGTCCATGTTTGTCTAACGCGGTACATTAATGTGAATGCCACACTGTAACAATGTCATTGATTTTGTAAATGTGTACGTTTGTCGAGTTCTGCGTGATGTATAATCGTCACATGTGTTCATAAATCATAAAACCATATGGTGTCTATTTGAAAATGTCTTTGATTTCATGAAGTGTATTATGATTTGTTCTAATAGACTGTAGCAGCAAGACAAGACCCTGCTCACAGATTATGATGTGGGTAAACAGAGATACTTTACATGAAATATATGGTAAATATTGATGATTAAAGTTTCGGTCTATAAGATTTAATGACAACGTCCATGATGTTTCAGACTCTATCTAACTAGCAAATTTCAATAGAGGTATAAACAGATATGTATGTTCAAATGACCGACATATTTTTATTTCCGTATTTTGTATCCTAATTACAGATTAGTATGAGCAAGTGCTGTTGATTGATTGCTTAATGTATACATATGCAGGACATCTGTTGATGTGTATGGTTACACTGAATCATGACGCTGATCCCTCTGCCAAACGTGCAATATTAAATAATAAGAAATTTTGACTGTTTATCTATGTTGTAAATAAAGTGCTGCAATACGGAGCGGTAAACAACCATTCGAACGAACATAAAATAGATAGTGGGTATTAAGGACCTCTGGTAGAACTAGAGGTGAAATTAAGTGACATGGAGGAGTACTCGTTCTTAAACATAATTGCTGTTTATTTTAATCGTCTTATTTATAAAATTTCGAGAGAAAAATAAATTTAAAGCAGTAAGTGAAGTCAAGAAGAACACTATCATTTAGCAGTTTGTGCTTCAGACTGACGCGTCAGATCGTGGTATCGGTGCAGTTATTTTGCAGGAAGAGCAAAGTAGGAAACATCCGGTAGCATACGCGAGCCGTAAACTCAAAAAGGCAGAATGTTTTTATGCTACAGTTGAGAAAGAGTGTCTCGCGATTGTATGGGCAGTACAGAAATTCCAACGATACTTGTACGGAAATGAATTTACAATTGAAACTGATCACAAGCCTCTTATTTACTTGAACAAGGCAAAACTCAATAGTACCAGGCTGATGAGATGGGCCCTCATTTTACAACCTTATCGGTTTCGCATCGTCTCAATAAAAGGCAAAGACAATGTTGGCGCTGATTATCTCAGTCGTATCTAAGTATATTTGTATTAGTTGGTTTTATAAATATTTTAATATTGATGGGTTACCAAAACATTGAATGTGTGTTAAAAAGTATTGCATACTTTCCGTAATATGGGAGGTTTTGTCACATTCAATTTTTCGTATTCATTTGTCATGTATGTTCTGTCTTTCCTAGTAATCCCGTGTTTCAATTTACCTGTGTTACACCTCATTTGTGTTCACCTTGTGTTTATTTAATCCCTTTAAAGTACCTCATTTCAATTCACCGTGTAGTGGTCAATCCGGTTTTCTATTTCTAAATTTACTTGCTTGAGGTCCGTGCTTTGACCACTTCAGTTGGGCGGTATCTCTCGTATTGAGAGGTTGTAACTTTCCATTATTGTTCTTGGCTATTGTGCCATGCAGTTTCATTCTTAATTCCTTAGCACATACTCGCAAGACCGAGGTAAGTTATTTTATTATATTCAGTATTCTACTATTAAGCAAAATTACTGTTAACAGTCTATATTTTTCCTATATACATATATTGTTTATATACCTCATATAAAGTAGAAAGTATGTATTTCATATTTGCTTGAGTATAATTTAGTAAAAGTGTCATGTATAAAATATACAAATGTGTATGTATATCATGTATAATTCTGTGTATTCCTATGCATTTATACGTATCATGGATACGAAGTGTATTAGAGTGTTCGAGTGTTTGCATAGTACGGTGTTCGTATGTTCGTATGTATAGTAAAATGCGTGTACAATGCAGCATAGTAAAGTATTCTTGTGTATGTAAAGTATTTATTTTGTGTGAGGTTTATATACATTATATTTATAAGTCTGTTTTACTTATCAGGCATTACTACCTGTGAAGATGTAGCCATTGAGTGACACTGAATCCGCCTTACGTGACTGTTCCTAGTACTTTCTACATCCATCGTTCCTTGTGTAGTGACTGTTGTTCACGTGACATTGTTTTATGTACTTTTGTGTAAAGTAGTAAAGTAGTAAATTGTATAAAAGTATTTGTATTTATCATTTATTGTTAGAATTACTAGGTTTCGTTCAAGTACTATACTTATACTGGTATATATTGGTGATCGCTTCTCGTCCGTCTGTGACATAATGGTGTCAGAAGTGGGATCGTCAAGCGTTCACCATATCTATTTATTATCTACTGATAAAGTTTTGTCATAATTAGCAATATTCTGTAAATTACTATAGTCAGTATTTGTTATTCATATTTTTGCTACATTCTTGTACGAATTCTCAATTTTGCTTATTCGTATTTTGGTTTAGATGTCCAAAGGTTGATGTTCGAATCTATGAAGTCATCACGTTTTGTAATGCCTCCGTCATGCGGTATGTGTGCTAGCCAAAGTGAAGTAAGTAGAGATTTCGATGTTGTTAGTACAATTGAATAGAGGTATCATATCTAACATTCTGTACCTACTCCTTATTACCTCTGTATATAGTCTGAGTATTATTGTTACAATGGAAAACCTTAGTGAGTTGATAGAACAAGGTAAAGAGCTTGGTTATGTAGACCAAGAGTTGCAAACCTTTGTGAAGGAGCAACAGGCTCTCCTACGTGATGAGCGCGCTGCAAAGCGTGAACAAGAAAGACAAAGTCTTGAACTGAAAGTGGCTATTGAGAAAGAACGATTTGAATCCGAGTTGAAGAAAAAACAACTAGAGCATGACCATGCACTTGAATTGTTGGCTAAAAAGTCAGAGTTAAAATCAGTGATAAAGTCCGAAGACAGTGTCCTTGTAAAGCCTAAAGTTCCGAAACTGCCCTCGTTCGATGACGCGAAAGATGATATGGATAGTTATTTGAGACGGTTTGAGAGATATGCGGAAGTTATGAAATGGGATGAAGATATGTGGGCAACAAACCTCAATGCACTTTTAAAGGGTCGAGCTCTTGACGTATACGCACTCTTACCTCCCGATCAAGCGACAGATTATCAAGTGTTGAAAACCGCGCTGTTAAAACGTTTTGACTTAACTGAAGACGGCTTCAAGCGTAAATTTCGCGTATCTAGACCAGAAGGCGCGGAAACATTTGCCCAGTTTTCGGTCAGACTTAGTAGCTATCTGCGTAGATGGATAGATATGTCAAAGTGTACTAAAACTTTTGATGGCCTATTTGATCTAATCATGCGAGATCAATTTCTGCACATTTGTAATAAGGAATTGTCTTTAATTGTCTTTTGTTTCTTAAAAGAACGTATTCCCGTATCAATTATAGAAATGTCGAACCTGGCCGATCAATTTCGCGAAGCTCGCTGGGCTAACGCATCGTCACTTACAGCAAAACCTTTACAAGCAAGTTCTTCGCAGTCCACTAATAAAATATCTCCACAGGTTAACAAGCCAAAACAGGACTTGATTAAGTCCTCTGAAAAGAAAACATTTGTACCTAAATCTGAACGTCAATGTTATAAGTGTGGGAAAATTGGTCACATAGCGTCTGAATGCAATCCTAAATCAAGAGTCCATGCTATTGTCTCAGATCAAAATGAGTCAGAAACTGAGGAAATTGATAATGAAACTGAGTTAATAGAAGATCCCAAGATCTGTGGTGCCTTGACTATTCCCTCTGATAGTATCATAAATACTGAAGCTATTCTGTCTAACTTTGGTACTACTCTTATATCATCATGTGAGTACAAGTCTTCTGTTATGCCAATCTGTTCGGGATTCGTAGATGGCAACCCTGTAAGCGTCCTTAGAGACACAGGATGCAGTGGTATTGTGGTTCGTCTAAGTAAGATTGACCAATCAAATTTGACAGGTTCATTTCAAACTTGTATATTAGCAGATGGATCCAAACTTAATGTCCCTGTGGCTTTAATTACTATTGATACTCCTTATTTATCTGGAACATATGAAGCTTGGTGTATGCAATCTCCTGTCTATGACCTCATTCTTGGTAATGTGAAAGATGTGAGATCTCCTGGTGAACCAGATGCAGAATGGAAACCAGTTCATGCTGTTCAAACAAGGCAACAGGTAAAACAACAAAATAAACCTTTGTCAAAACTCAAGGTTCCCGAGATTGTTAGAAATGTATCATCCCCGGCTGAGATAATAAAGGCTCAGGAAGAGGATGAATCACTGGTGAAACTTAGGAACTTTGCTGTTAATCATGAAACCCATAGGTCAAAGAAAGGTCAAGTTAAATGGTTGATGAGAAATGGTATGCTGCATAGAGAATTCATTTCTATGGATGGTACAGTCACATCTCAGTTAGTGGTACCTACATCGCTGAGAGAAGTTGTTATGAAACTGGCACATGAATCAATAATGTCTGGTCATTTAGCAACTAAAAGATCAGTATCTAGAGTTCTTTCAGAATTTTACTGGCCCGGTGTTCAATCGGATGTTAAACGCTTCTGTCAATCATGTGACGTATGTCAGAAAACTGTTGCTAAGGGCAAAATCACAAAAGTTTCCTTTAGAACAAATGCCTTTAATTGAAGAAACCATTTTCTCGTGTTGCAGTTGACTTAGTTGGTCCCTTACATCCTCCTTCTGATAAAGGCAACAGGTATATCTTAACTTTAGTCGATTACGCCACAAGATATCCCGAGGCCGTTGCTTTACCCAGTATAGAAACAGAACGAGTAGCTGAAGCTCTAGTTGACATATTTTCACGCATTGGTGTCCCTCGTGAAGTCCTTACTGACATGGGTGCTCAGTTTACATCTACTCTTTTGTCAGAAGTCAGCAGACTTATTTCGTTTAAACAACTTACAACTACCCCTTACCATCCCATGTGTAATGGCCTTGTAGAGCGATTTAACGGCACTTTGAAGCAAATGTTAAAACGTATGTGTGCAGAGAGACCCAAAGATTGGGACAAATACCTTAACACCGCACTTTTTGCATATAGAGAAGTTCCTCAAGAGAGTTTAGGCTTTTCACCTTTTGAATTGATTTATGGTAGATCTGTCCGAGGTCCAATGATGATTTTAAAGGAATTGTGGACTAAAGAAATTCAAGATCCTCAGGTCCGAAGCACTTATCAGTACATTATAGATTTACGCGAACGATTAGATTCCACATGTCGCTTAGTCAAAGAAAATTTGGCGAAATCTGCTAAACGTTACAAATCTTTCTACGACAGAAAAGCAAGGTCAAGGTCTATGAAAGAAGGTGATTTAGTTTTGGTTTTGTTAGCTACTGATAATAACAAATTACTTATGCAGTGGAAAGGTCCCTTCAAAGTGGTGAAAAAGGTCAATAAGGTCGACTACCAAATTAATATGAATGGAAAGGTCAAGACATTTCACGCCAATCTTTTGAAACTTTACAATGAAAGAGTGAGTCATGAAAATAAAGTGTCTGTTATACAAGATGTCCTTCAGGTTGATTATGTCAGTGTCTCTGTTATAGACGAACACGAGGATGAGATACCCGAATTGCCTCTATGTAAATCCAATGAACAATCTGATAATGTTGAGATTGGTTCTCATTTATTGCCAGAGGAAATTGAAAGGTTAAACGGACTACTAATTTCTTTCCCTGATGTCCTCAATGATTTACCCGGAAGGACGAACCTTTTACAGCACACGATTAATCTAGTGTGTAATATGCCTGTAAGAACCAATGTAAGACCTGTGCCATACTCAATGTTAGATGTAGTAAATGAGGAGGTAGATAAAATGCTTTCTCTGAATGTTATAGAACCCTCCGTCAGTCCTTACAGTTCCCCTATTGTGCTGGTTAAGAAAAAAGATGGTACTAATCGGTTTTGTATTGATTTTCGAGCTTTAAATAGCCAGACAGTATTTGATGCTGAACCAATGCCCGATGCTGATGAAATCTTTTCTAAACTTGGAAATCACAAATACTTCTCAAAGTTAGATCTATGTAAAGGATATTGGCAGGTTCCCCTCTCTGAAAATTCAAAGAAGTTTACTGCTTTTCAAACGCCCAAAGGGTTATTACAGTTCCAAACCATGCCTTTCGGTTTAGTTACTGCTAGTGCAACATTCTCCCGCTTAATGCGAATTTTGCTTAGCGGTATGCAAAATATCGACAATTTTATCGACGATATTCTGATATATACTACCACATTCGATGAGCATATCAAAGTTCTTGAAGAGCTTTTGACTAGATTGCGCAACGCTAATTTGACAGCCAAACCAAGTAAATGTACTATAGCTTTTGACAAAGTTGAATGTCTTGGTCACATGGTGGGAATCGATGGTTTGAGCCCTAATGTTGACAAAGTGTTATCCATACAGAAAGCTAATCGTCCTAGTACGAAAAAGCAATTGCGATCTTTCTTGGGTTTAGTTGGGTTTTATCGTAAATTTATACCTAACTTTTCACTTGTAGCGTTACCGCTTACTGATATGACCCGAAAAGATTTGCCAAATAAACTTGTTTGGTCCGATTCTGCGGAAATAATTGCTTTTAATGCCCTTCGGAACGCTCTTATTAAGTACCCAATCCTTAAACTTTCAAATCTCAATGAGCAGTTTGTGCTTCAGACTGACGCGTCAGATCGTGGTATCGGTGCAGTTATTTTGCAGGAAGAGCAAAGTAGGAAACATCCGGTAGCATACGCGAGCCGTAAACTCAAAAAGGCAGAATGTTTTTATGCTACAGTTGAGACAGAGTGTCTCGCGATTGTATGGGCAGTACAGAAATTCCAACGATACTTGTACGGAAATGAATTTACAATTGAAACTGATCACAAGCCTCTTATTTACTTGAACAAGGCAAAACTCAATAGTACCAGGCTGATGAGATGGGCCCTCATTTTACAACCTTATCGGTTTCGCATCGTCTCAATAAAAGGCAAAGACAATGTTGGCGCTGATTATCTCAGTCGTATCTAAGTATATTTGTATTAGTTGGTTTTATAAATATTTTAATATTGATGGGTTACCAAAACATTGAATGTGTGTTAAAAAGTATTGCATACTTTCCGTAATATGGGAGGTTTTGTCACATTCAATTTTTCGTATTCATTTGTCATGTATGTTCTGTCTTTCCTAGTAATCCCGTGTTTCAATTTACCTGTGTTACACCTCATTTGTGTTCACCTTGTGTTTATTTAATCCCTTTAAAGTACCTCATTTCAATTCACCGTGTAGTGGTCAATCCGGTTTTCTATTTCTAAATTTACTTGCTTGAGGTCCGTGCTTTGACCACTTCAGTTGGGCGGTATCTCTCGTATTGAGAGGTTGTAACTTGTAACTTTCCATTATTGTTCTTGGCTATTGTGCCATGCAGTTTCATTCTTAATTCCTTAGCACATACTCGCAAGACCGAGGTAAGTTATTTTATTATATTCAGTATTCTACTATTAAGCAAAATTACTGTTAACAGTCTATATTTTTCCTATATACATATATTGTTTATATACCTCATATAAAGTAGAAAGTATGTATTTCATATTTGCTTGAGTATAATTTAGTAAAAGTGTCATGTATAAAATATACAAATGTGTATGTATATCATGTATAATTCTGTGTATTCCTATGCATTTAAACATATCATGGATACGAAGTGTATTAGAGTGTTCGAGTGTTTGCATAGTACGGTGTATGTTCGCATGTATAGTAAAATGCGTGTACAATGCAGCATAGTAAAGTATTCTTGTGTATGTAAAGTATTTATTTTGTGTGAGGTTTATATACATTATATTTATAAGTCTGTTTTACTTATCAGGCATTACTACCTGTGAAGATGTAGCCATTGAGTGACACTGAATCCGCCTTACGTGACTGTTCCTAGTACTTTCTACATCCATCGTTCCTTGTGTAGTGACTGTTGTTCACGTGACATTGTTTTATGTACTTTTGTGTAAAGTAGTAAAGTAGTAAATTGTATAAAAGTATTTGTATTTATCATTTATTGTTAGAATTACTAGGTTTCGTTCAAGTACTATACTTATACTGGTATATATTGGTGATCACTTCTCGTCCGTCTGTGACACCCCCCCCCCCCCCTTTTCTTTAAATATATCTCCATGTTTCGTCATGGCTTTAACAAAGTGGGCTCTATGTGACATAAAACGAGAGCAAAGCCTAGTGTGGCTTAATACGCCCGTCGCTTATTTTTGGTTTCTTTGGTAATATTTTTATAAATAATATTGAAATTCTAAAAGAGGGTAATTATTGAATTCTATTAAAGCAGTGAAATATAACCCCACATTATTATATTATACTATATATTATTATATTATATTATATAACTTCCATTATCATATTTAAGCATTTTTCATGAGTTTCATGAAAAACAGTTGACGTTTATTAAAGTTATCGCGTTCCATAGCATCTTATCATAGTAAAAATAAAATCCAAGTCCCATAACTCCGTAACGACAAAACAGAGTTCGCTCAAATTCGAAAGTCGGTTTCCGCTACCCAGTTTAAGAAGTCTGAATGGGTTATCATAGTGAAAATAAAATTCAAGTTCCATTAGTCCGTAACGACTAAAATGGAATTTGCTCAATATTGAAAAGCGGCTATTTAAGCATTTTATCATAGTAAAAACAAAATCGAAGTCCCATAACTCCGTAATGACAAAACACAGATCGTTCAAAAATCGAAAGGCGGATTTCGCTACCCTGTTTAAGCATTTTGTATGAGTTTCATAAAACACAGCTGAAGTTTACTAAAGTTATCGCATTCCATAGCGGACGGACAGACAGACGGACGAACAATACATCCCGTCTTTCGATGGGCGTATAAAAACGCCATCACTATTATTAGGAGCCGTGTTGACAAAGTTTTGTTTGATTTACACTCAAACTGTAATTCATAGCTATTGAACATATCGGTTTTAGAGTTTAAAACAACAGTCAGCCTATCCAACCACATAAAATACCTGCGCCTTCATTTACTGGTAAACACTGGTGTCACCAAGGTATTTTGAAATTTCTGGTACTGTGTCAGTTTGCCTATTGTTATGCCACACTAACCTTGTATAGTATAACATTCACACTCAAGGTAATGTTAGCCAAATCTTTGACAGTTGCATTCACTTGTTATATTCATATGTCCATGTTTGTCTAACGCGGTACATTAATGTGAATACCACACTGTAACAATGTCATTGATTTTGTAAATGTGTACATTTGTCGAGTTCTGCGCGTGATGTATAATCGTCACATGTGTTCATAAATCATAAAACCATATGGTGTCTATTTGAAAATGTCTTTGATTTCATGAAGTGTATTATGATTTGTTCTGATAGACTGTAGCAACAAGACAAGACCCTGCTCACAGATTATGATGTGGGTAAACAGAGATACTTTACATGAAATATATGGTAAATATTGATGATTAAAGTTTCGGTCTATAAGATTTAATGACAACGTCCATGATGTTTCAGACTCTATCTAACTAGCAAATTTCAATAGAGGTATAAACAGATATGTATGTTCAAATGACCGACATATTTTTATTTCCGTATTTTGTATCCTAATTACAGATTAGTATGAGCAAGTGCTGTTGATTGATTGCTTAATGTATACATATGCAGGACATCTGTTGATGTGTATGGTTACACTGAATCATGACGCTGATCCCTCTGCCAAACGTGCAATATGAAATAATAAGAAATTTTGACTGTTTATCTATGTTGTAAATAAAGTGCTGCAATACGGAGCGGTAAACAACCATTCGAACGAACATAAAAGAGATAGTGGGTATTAAGGACCTTCTGATAGAACTAGAGGTGAAATTAAGTGACATGGAGGAGTACTCGTTCTTAAACATAATTGCTGTTTATTTTAATCGTCTTATTTATAAAATTTCGAGAGAAAAATGAATTTAAAGCAGTAAGTGAAGTCAAGGAGAACACTATCATTTAAAGCTCTTTTTTAAAAGAATTCTGTATACCGTCAGTCACAAACAAATTTTTACCTTATTTAGTTGGTAGCAAGTTTCAAATTTTTTTATAAACCAACCTTGAATGTATGTCCATACTCATGATGTTTGGGTTTAAATTCCAATAAATTGCCTTGGACTCACTCAACATCTACCTAACATTTATGAATAGATTAATGAGAGGGTACAGGTGATCCTGCAGTTTTATGAAACCTTGTCATTTCTTGGCAGTGGAACAGTCTATGAATCTAAATGGAGATTCTGTGTGTAAAAAAGATATCTGATGGGCCTTTCCATTTACGATCGAAAAGTGTTAAACTTGATGACGTCACAATAAATACTCATCACTGAGTCATATTTGTGGTCAAACAAGAGCTATTTATTCATAGTATTACCAATATTAAAACCTTCGTTTGGAGAAGGTTTTTTATAATTCTGTACCAAAATTACCAGATACTAAATAAAATATGTCTTAATATCTATTGGTTTGTAAAGAATTTATATTTTCAAAGATAACTCAGTCTGTATATTTGTTGATTAAAATACCAAAACTTCAAATGACAACGGGATATAACTCCTGTGAATTTTCACTTAGTGCAACCTTTCTACACTTAATTACCCGTTCATACCTCTGACAAACATTAAACGTGTATTCTGATATCATAAATTCAACAAATAGTCCACAAAAGCGTTGGGGAATTGCATGGTCATTCCTAGGAATAATACATAGTAAAGTGCTAAGATATCGAGCGGTATTCAATAAGGAAGATCTATATATTATACTGTGCAAAATTGAAGATAAAGGTTATCACAAATCCATGGCAGAATCAGAGGTGGGGTTAGGTGCTATGGAGGAATTTGCATCCACTGCTGACCAGCCGTAATGTCATGTCATTATTTAAATTAAAATAACTCGTAGTCATATGAGGTGGTAAATCTGACATTATAATGATGTAATGTAATGATGGATTTTACATTAGGGTTGAACAAATTTCCATTATTCCAATTAAGACCAGGAGTCCAAACATTGATGAAAAAGAGTGTTCTCTTTTTTGTGTTTTAATTAATGTTATTGAAGTATTACATATCGTATGTATTTCGAATCAAACTAATATGAATCTATATGTATTTCATTTGTCGACGAAGTAGACTGAATAATTACAGTAAGGTGCAGTCCTAACCTTACATAACGTGCACGTCAAGTTAACTTTATGACTGTTTTTCAAATTTACTTGGCGACAACACAGTAATGCAAAGACGATGGATAAATCCAAACCACAAGTAAAACTTGGAATCAAGTTTAGTAGTGAACTTGATTTCAAGTTTAGTGCTAAACTTGATTTCAAGTTTACTACTAAACTTGATTCCAAGTCTATACCAAGTGCACTTCAAGTTTAGTTTACTTTCTATATACATGTGCATTTACTATATTTTTCAATTAAATTTTTTTTTATATAAAATATGCAATTGTACATAATAAGACGATTGTTTCTATCGTGTTATAAGAAACTAAATAATTGTAATAAACAAACGTGAAAAGTAATCTTGGTGTCACGTGATAGTAAACTTGAAGACGGAATTACTGTAAAGTAAACTTGATATCAAGCGCACTTGACTAAAATTTTGACCGGTTTTCAGGACGAAAAACTAAACTTGAAGTGCACTTGTCAAGTTCACTTGAAGGAAAGGTTAGGACTGCACACAACAGTACAGTTTGACATATTTAAGCAGCTAATATCATCTTTAATTAAGATACTACTCGTAATTAAGCTTGATGGGAAGAGGTTTGGTAGGAGATATCAATATTGTATGAAGCTGATTTGCAACACCAGCATATACAGATTTTTATATTTATGTAATATGTACATTCATCGACTTGGCACAAGATTTGCTGGTATTGATCACAATAACATTTTTCCCAATTTTAAATGATGTAAGAGGCAATATCGGACAAATGCAAAATTGACGCTTAGATTTGTGTCAAATTACTGTGACGTCACATTCCAACCGTTAACGGCATAGTGAAAATTCCAGTGAAAAGTGGTTTGTCCGGTGTATGACCCCTTACATCATTTAAAATAGGAAAACGGTCTATTAACACATGATAAAAATGTTTATTACATTGTCATATCATCAGCCAAAGAGAAAACAGAAGACATCTGACAAAGCTGTACATGATCCAAATCACCAAGGACAGGCACACAAAGTATCATTAAGCATAAGAACTGACATACATGTGCTAATATAGGGACGGTTTGCGCAACTTACGTGACTGAAGTTATGCTCAAGACCGAAACTGTGGAAATCCAAAAAAAAAAAAAAAAAAAATCAATATGTCTGTAACAAAAGTCGCAATACGAGGATATATAAGAAAGGAACAAGTAGTTAGCAACATCGTCATGATTGTATCTCAGTTATCAGACAATGGAATTATATATATATATATATATATATATATATATATATATATATATATATATATCCAGTGAGTACTGGAATTGGACTCTTTGTCGACCTCGCATATCTCATCATCTCATCAGAGTTGTTCTCTAAAAATAAACATATCGCTATCAAAATTAATAGTAATATTTAAGTTAAGATATTTATTCATACCATATCTTCAATATATAATTAAGCTCTCTGTGAAATGAAGTCGCAGTCACTACCTCCTTTTACTCATGTATAATAATTTATAATATTATAATAATTTATGAAGGTTCAAAAATGGAAGTCATTGTGCTATGTTTCTGTTATGCAATTAAACAATAAATAAACAACTATTAAGATGATTTGATAATGAATTACTCAAACAGAAGTTTATCTTACAAGATTATATAGAAATTATCTAAGTGATTTCATACCATATAAAGTTTGAAATTGTTAGAGTGTAAGATGCATACGTTAGAAAGCATATCCTTTAATAAATAAGATAAGTATTGAGTAAAATGCATATCTATGAAACGACTTCTTTATAATTACTTACGTATACCTTTTAATTATTCACTTACCTTTGTATACATTTGACTAAAAATCAGAATGATATTATCAAAACATATCAATTGAAATATAAGGTCAACAGCTGGTATTTGGTCTTTTCTTACAGAGAGTTACTTCCCATTTGGGACGGTATCTGACGTAAAGCAATTATGACGTCACAAAATTCTATGGAAACCGATCTAACACTCAAGGAAATGATAGCCCACAAATAACGTCATTGGAAATTGATAACGTCATAATTGCCTTAAGTCAGATACCGTCTCAAATGGGAAATAACTCTGCTTAACGAAAAGACTCAACAGTCAAATAAGAACCACTTTTACAATATATTTATTTTCATTTGTAATTTTTATACATTTTTCTGGATTTTTCCCAAGTGTAGTATGGTGTGATTGGATAGCTTACGAGTAAATTAATTATACATGAATATAATGTCAAGAAAAACAATCAAAACAACCCCCCCCAAAAAAAAAAACCACCCCAAACAAACAAACAAAAACAAAAACCAAAATAAACCCCCCCCCCCCAAAAAAAAAAAAAAACCACTTCGAAACTGAGATTTGAATTTTCGTAGTTGTGGGTCAAGGTCGGTAGCGTCTTGTTTCTAAAAAGAGATACTAAATTTCGACAACAAATTTTCCCAAGGCAGTCTGAATGGAAAAGAAAAGCTGCATTAATAAATAGTTTTCTCTGAAATAAGATCAGCTATTCTAATTACACACACAACAATGATATATAAAATGATAGGCGATGCATTCTGAGAAAATAAAAGAAATCATCTTATAATTAAAATGTGCACAAGAAACGAGGTCTGACAGAAAATACCGTCAAACTTTGTTGAAATGGAATCAAAGCAAAGACGTTTTAATACAGCCTCTACACCAGTTTGATACATTCAGCTTGTAAAGTCTACAAAGGTGTTTTGAATAAGAAACGTTCCAAAGGTTTCCTCTATGGGCTGGGTTGTCTCTTCTTGATACATCCATTATTAAATATGGTTGAAATGCAACAATTGTGTAGGGGAGCTTAAGTGCTTCATTTGAACAAAATTCGTATGGAAAGGCGTTCGCTGACTGGTTGACATCAAACAGTTTGAATGAAATCTGAACGTGAATATTTAAATACCTTGAACAAATAAGTAAATAACTTTCATGTATACATTTTTGACTGAAAGTTTCGATATGCATATGTGAAATAAATGAAAAGGAACGGTGTCCTTTATGTGTCTGAAATATGTTTATTTCTGCTGATGGCGATATGTTGCTGGTCCTTATTTATGAAAGTATATATCTGGGGTCGTATGGAGCATGAAGTGTTGTGTGACAGTAAACGGCATTAACTCAGACTAAGACAGTTCATTATTTTCATGCTTGAAGCGAGTCCTACTGGATGTATTTATTCGCATTTGAAGAGAAAAGTGGTATCGACTGGGCCAGGAAAGATGGTTGGCTTCCGAGATTACAGGAATGACTGGACATTTAGAAACCTATAATTGATTTGAGACTAGAGACGTGGAAATGGGAAAGCGTAGCATATACTATTTCTGTATCTACATCAGCCATTATTGTCCGAAACACACAGACGATACAAAAATATTTCAACATTGTACGTATGAGACAAAAAATGAATACCATTTTATGGAATGTCACCAGACGATAATACAGAAGACATCTAACAAACTCATGCCACAAATCACTAAAGACATGCTCATAAAGCATAAAGGTTTCTCAAGACGAGATGTCATTAAAATATTCACACGTAGCATTTTATGGAGTAAAAAGATAAATAAATAATCTTCCATATACAGAACAAGGATCAACAGGTTTCTCAAGACGATAGGTAATACAAATTTGAATACACGAAAAGTACTATGGAAGTATATGCTAGTATAAAAAAATCCGTTAGTCGACATTAAGATGTCAACCTTGTTTTGCCCATCAGTAAGCGAGATCATATCCGTGATCTGTAGAAGTCTTAAAATTCAAAGGTTATGAGACTCAGAACCTTGTCTCCTCTGAAACGGTTAGGATAAGGCCTTTCATAGAGTCTCTGCCGCTCTGTTAGTCAGCGAACAACAGATAAAAATCTGATTATGGCTGTAGACTGACGCAATACAAGACCTATAGATTTTGCGATGATCTCTGGGTCATAATGTCGATGTCGAAGGCGTCTTATTATTTAAGAATCCGACGATGTGAAATTATTGGATATTTTAACCGCCACTAATTTGTACTCTATATCACCGAAAAAAATGTTAAGAAAAATTCCACTGCATGGTTTCCTGTCCATTCGTCTGCAGACACAATGATTTCCGAGTTTTATAGTGCTTTCATCCATTATGGACTGGGAAATCCCGAAAGATAGCTGGGTAAGATACCTTTCTATTTATGGGGTGGGGTAATATAAGAATTTCACGTGAAAATTTTCGAAGGTGGAAATGACGAAAATACTTTTTTTATATTTTCGGTTTGCTTCCAATCATTCGGCCACGAGCATCACTGAAGAGACATAACTTGTCGAAATATGCGCATATGTTGCACAAAATTAAAAGGCATATATGTTCCATATTTATTGTAAACGAACATTGCCGAGGTTTCAGAGTACAATACTGGTGACTTAGTAACATGGAAAGAGGACATTTAAAATTATAAAAATTGTTACACTCCTAGGAATGTACTGTATGTATAAAATACAATCTTTACATGATGGAAGTATCAGTACCCCGGCAAAACATCAGTTTGTAAAGTTTGAGGTGTCCGAAACGCAAATTGATAATGATATCAATAACAATATTGTAGTTCTAGAAGAGGTTCAGCCCCAATTTGTTTGACATGGAAATGGAAGTAGATAAACGGTAAATAATGAAACACCGAACAATGTTTGTGTGCAAATTCTTATGCAAAAATCTACGAAACACATCAGTTCAACTAGGTTTGTCACCGGCCGTTTCGTGACTAATGATAGAGGAAATCTGCAGAATTTCATATACGAAAGAGAATGAAAATACTAGAAAGAAAGCACTCGTCCATATAAAACTAGTACATTCGTTTTTACATACACAAGGCGACAAACGATATTTTTTTTTCAAATATCCTGCGGAAAAGCTGGATCTACACCTGCCATAATTTGGAATCAGTGTACGTGGCAATATGGGTTATTTGGAAAGGTTATCTATAACGACATATATATGGTACAAGTATCATAACAGTCAATGAATTTACAATGATAAAAGACGCTAAATAAAGAGTACATTCAGTACAATGAACGTCAAAGCAAAACAAGAACTGAGGAATCATGAATTATATTCGCAAGAAACCAAGGATGCTTGAAGCACGTGGTGATCGATATAATGTGGCCGCTTTTAAGAAATACATGGCTAAACGACCAGAAAACTTCTCTAACCCAAATATCCCGTTTTATCTCTCGGTTGGTTGGTTGATTATTGTTTTTACGTCACTCCACGATTATTTCACGTATATGGTGACGGCATCTGCCTGATGCATTGCATACAAATTTAGACCTTTGCAACGGACCCACCCGAAGCAGTGAGGGATCTTTTACGTGCCACGCCTACCGTGACACGGGACCTCGGTTTTTACTGTCTCATCCGAAAGACAGAACACCGGTGTGCCCCGGGCGGGAGTCGAACCCGCGACCTCCCGATCACGAGCCGAGCACCTTATCCACTAGGCCACACCGGCTTTTATCTCTCGGTAGTCACTCATAATAATTATGCAACCCATGAAGACGAACAGTGGTATGTTCGTGCACCAAGGAGTAAATACAAACTGGCAACGTTGATGAGGCAAAGTCTGCAAGTCTACAAAACACAAACACAAAATTTCTTTGTCAAAATTGTGTACCTGACTCCCAAGCTCTTCACATTACTGGACACAAACACGCACAGCAGAGTCCCTTGATAATTATAGAGTACTAAATAATAAACAACAAGACAACATTTCTACCATGCTGTGTAAAAGTAATGTCAACAGCTAGGAACCTACAAGCCAAACAACCACTAATTATACTGAATATACATGTAACTTTTCCATGAGTGCACCTTCCAATATTCCAATTCACTTGATGTTTCACGGAGCATATATCGACGGCGGCACTTTTAATATAAACATGACATTGGTCAAGGTAATGTTGCATGTTGTGTGCGCTAGGGATATATTATTTAAATATTTAAAACACATTAAAGCTTTATCTATGCTTTATGTCATGTTTGAAAATTGATATTTCATTCTTTGTTCATTCATAGAATTGTCATGATCAGTAATAAAGTCATGCAACTTTTGGCGTTATTTCATAATGCGGTCATTGGAATGCGAGGCGGCGGCCGATAGAGTAAATTGGCTTTATTGATGATCACTCCATTTTTTCATGGGTTACTACAACTGCGACTACGAAGGAACGTCATCGGCGATACAATAAAATTAGCGTGGGAGAAAAAGAATCCATCACAATTATCAATGTTGTACAAGGATATCCTAACCCTCGTGTCCTTCGTCTACAAGCCTCGTGGGAGGCAAACAAACAATTTGACACCTGAGTTAGGATATCCTTGTCCAGCATTGACAGAGGTGACATATTCCATGTCCTTTTCACCATATATACGGATTCCCCATAGGATGAGAATTATCCCTATCGATTTTGGATCAAAAGGTCAAAGGTCAAATGTGCTGGAAATTGATATACGTAAATAATTTTCAGGTCCCATGGTGTTTTCTTTTTCATCAAGAGTCAAGATACCAACATTTTGGGGTCAAAAGGTCAAAGGTCAAGTGTACTGGTTATTGATAAAGCGGGCTCTTACGTGTTTTCAGTGTATTATATTCAAATTATTGAAATGAGGAGTAGCTGTAGTTGAGGCTTTATCAAAAATGTTTAGAGTGTAACTTTGGCAGTTAATCCCGAAACTTGAAAAATAATAAGCGTTGTTCTCACAAGACCAGTACTATGTGTGCCACTTTTGGCGGTCTAAATGACTTTAGTCTTTAGTCTTTAGTATGTGTATCAAGTTTGACGGCACTAGCAAAAGTAGTTTTATTTTTCTCTACCTTGGTTACAACATCTATTAACAGAATTTAGTGTGTTACCTTTCCCTTTGATCCATAAATTTAACAGTCATATAATTTGTCATGAAAAATATGTTCCTGGTTTGAGAGTCCCAATCCAAGCAATTCCGTCTGCATCTTGTTTTCAATTTTTATCAAGAATGTTAAGCATGTAACGTCTGATCTTAAAAATAATAGGCACCATCATCCCTGCATCAGAAATATGTGCTCTATGTTTGACGATATAGTGCAAACAGTTAAATCTGTATGATGCTTTATCAACAATGTTAAGTATGTGACTTTCATCTTACCCTCTGACTCTTTAAGCCGATTGGCGGCACCAACGTCATAAGGAGCACGTGTAACATGTTTGACGTAACTAGCCAACGTGGTTCTGTCTGTACCCTGTTTACAAACTTTATGAACACTGGTTACAGTGTAACGTTGAACTTTAACCTGACCGTGATAAAATTTCGAGAACTCGGTAGTTTGAATCCCTCGGGAGTCTCGTCAATTTCTGGGATAAAACCGAAAAACCCCGAGATCCAAATGTCCCCTAGAAGTTGGCAAGAACTTGAAAGTGTAAAGATGATGGATAAATCCAAATCACAAGTCCAAAAATCATGAAACCAAAGGACATACAAAATCAGTGAAAATAAAAACGAATGGAAAATAACAAAATATGTCTACTTGAAGAGCATATGTGAACCCCTGTGATGGAGTGAGATCAGGTGCCCGGGGAGATTGAGCATCTCCTGTTTGCTAGCAACACCTGTCACATATACCCAGTAGAAAGATTCAAATCGTGTAAATTCCATATGTATTAATATATGGGGAAGTCGAAGTAGGTAACTTTCTAGTATAGAAGGTGTCAAGTCTGTATAAAATGATCGGAAGCGGTCTCAGTCCAGAATATCATTTAAAAGTCTGGATAACGAGATATCATATGGAGTAATAAGAGTCTCGTAACGACCGTAGAACTTCCTCAGTGACGTCTAGCACATATATAACCCTGGTTGAGCAGCTTAACTGAAAGTCGCTTAGCCCTCAGAATAAAGTCATTGTAATTTGAACATGCTCTGGAATAACGTATTAACTGAGATATGAATACGCCGTATGCGGGCGATGATGGAATGTTGCTACTTATAAAAATAAAGTTTGTGATAGCGAAATTGAAATCGTCACGTTTGTCATAGAGTGAGGTGTTCAATTGACCATTAATGTCGAAAGATAACATAATATCTAAGTACGAAGTAGAATTACTACTTTCTGTGGTTTCTTTGACCTCCAGTTCACTTGGATAGATGATGCTAAGGTAGTCCGCGAATGAAGGATTATTAATTGAAAGCAAGTCATCTATATATCTGTAAGTAAAATTGAAGCTAAGAGCCAATTGTTTTTTGTTTTCTTTGCGAAAGCAAACACTGAATGAATTCAGCTTCGTATGAGTAAAGACATATGTCAGCCAGAAGCGGAGTGCCCATTGGAATGCCGACAATTTGTTGAAAAACCTTACCTCCAAACATCACAAAAATGTTATCGATAAGAAAGTTCAACATCTGGATGACAGCTGTTTCAGTGTATTTGCTTTTGGAATCAGAATTTTCCCTAACAAAGTAAGTTTTATCGTGGCCTATTACTATACATTTGAATTTGCGGCTTCCGTTTTTACTAGTAAATGCATTTTAAATAATTTCCGCTAATCTGTCTTTTAATCTCTGATGAGGGATCGTTGTGTAAAGAGTCGAAAAGTCAAAGACTTGATGGAGTGAATTTTAGTAAAACTTTTTGATTTTAGATGTTCTAACAACTGTTTTGAATTTTTAAGGATCCACATTTGATTAATTCCACTTCTGGAATATACTGTTTCGCAGTATCTATGAAGGCCAGATTTAATTTCTGATAATATTTTTGTGAGTAGTATCGATACAGATTTTGTGGAACATTTCGAGGAAGCAGCGATAAAGCGTTGTTTGTAAGGATTTTTGTGCATTTTTGGAATACAGTACAAATATGGAAGTTCTAAATTTAATTTATTTGAGTCAATTCCAAACGTATTGAGGACAGATTTATGATTCTCGAGTACTTCCGAAACCGAAAAGTTCGTGAGAGTATAAGTAGGATTTCCTGGAGCTGAATTTAATCCCAATTCCTTCACTAGGCTGTCAAAGTAATATTTCTTACAAGTAAACGTATAATTATTAGATGCTTTATCTGCTGGTGTAATGATATAATGCTCTTGGAGCTCGAGGAAGGTAAGTTCTCTGACAACATCAGGATCTTTAAAAATAGATTCGAATCTGGTGTTTACAGAACCTTGTAATTTTTTAATTTTTGATCTCAGCAGTATTGCAATAGATTTTATCCATTCCGAAAGAGTGTCGACCTGTACTTCCTCTCTTTTTGCCCATCGTGTGGCATATTCCTCTTAGCAGTTCATAATATTCTCAAAATTTTGGCTCCATGTGAATGATCTGGGTTCTCTGTATTTTGGACCTTTAAGTAAACGTTCTCTTAATTTAGTATTTTTAACAATATCGAGATCACCAGTAATGATATGGCCACAAGGAGAATATACAAAATTAGATGAGGAACATGCACACGGTTGAAGATGGCATGCAGAGTTGCTATGATCAAGACACTGAAGAAACCCTTTGTAATTATAAATTTTGGATGCAACTGATGGCGTATAGCTATAGGAAATACATGGCGGATCTTTGTTTTTGAAATATGGAGGTGTCTGATGAATTCACTGTGTAGAGAAACTATTGAAAAATCATATGTCCGGTTATAACCATCACCTGATATGCGAAATAATGCTGATGTAACTAAAATAAAAATTTAGAAATAGAAAATGGAAAAAGTATTATTAATTAATTAATTGATGAATGATTAAATAAACAATCATGTTGCACTTTTTTTTAGTTGTATCTGTTTCACAAATAACGTCTGAATAATTGCTACTTTTGGAATCCGTAAAACTTGCCTTATCTTCATCTTCAATATTACTATGTTTAAATACTTATCCTAGGAAAAGTAATATAAATCATCATATTCACGTTTACGTTACGTTAAATATGAACAATTGGAATTATATAAGGAAAAAGAATCCGAATTAAAAATAAATTCATAAAAAAAAAAACCAAAAAAAAAAAAAAAAATAATAATAATAATAAATAAAACCAAACACAAAACAAAACAAAAAAAAAAAAAAAAAAAAAAAAAAAAAAAAAAACAAAAAAAAAAAAAAAAAAAAAAAAAAAAAAAAAAAACCCCGAAAAGATGTGAATAAACTAGCATTCACAATACCTGCCAGGGAATGTGAAAGACCGATAACTCCATTCACCGGAACTTGTGATATTTGACAATAAGATAAAAGTCACGCAGAAGAGATATTTGAACATAACACCCTAAACTTGTTCACGTGTAAAAAAATAAATAAAAATACTGGGATGTAAGGTGGCATCTTAAAGAATCAGTGATGATGACAGATGTATGTAAAAATATAAATTTGACATGACAATGATTAAAAACTGTTAAAAAGATATAATAATGGGCCGTACACGTTTGGAGAGGGTTGTCGAAAAAGTATATATTTTCTAATTCTTTGGAAAAGAAGAGGTGTTGGAAGCTGTCGAAGATTCTGATGGTAATCTACCACAATAGCTTCTGGCAAAATTTATATTTAGTTAATTTGAAGTATGCACAGGAATGCACACGATGACTAAAATGTTGAACCGAGACAATCGATCAGAATGCGTGCAAAATTATCGATCTTTGTATATACATGTAGTTCGTTTTAAAAAATATTCTTTTAGTTTGTTCAATTTTTACAAGTAATTCACCTCAGTAAAATACATTATATATAGCCATATATTCTAAATATTAATGCAACGATATAATGCTTCGATACATAGATTCTCAAAGAAGTATATCGAGTAATTACTTCTTAAGTATAACTATAATAAAGATTATGCACTGACGGGAGTCAGAATGATATCAAAATGTGTCTCAAAATTGATTATTAAGTTAATCCCCTTTTATCACACATTTTAAATACTGTTTACTTTATAAAAGAAATTTCAATCTAATGATTGTTATCTTTGAAAACGAGTTCCGGATGCACTTCCAAGTAGGAAAATCACGGTTAGAACAACAATATCGCTATTTCAAATTTCAGTTGTGAATGCTTAATAAACATATATATCCGTGTTATAACACGTAAGCTGCAAGATTTCCTGATTTAATTCACTATATTATCAATACACAGGTAGTGATATTGTAACTTCCTTTGAATGTATCTCTTTAAAAAGTTTATATGTCTTTTTTGAAGAGATACATTCAATGTCGTAACTTTGAACACATTATCATTTTGTGCAAATCATATCAAAGAAAAAAGAGGAGTTACTGGCTCAGTTATGTGGCAGAAGTCACCATGGAGCTATACAATATCAGAGACAAAAGCAAAACAATTGGTAAATTAAATTAAATCAAATTAAAGTCGACTTTGTTTATATGGGTTTAAGGTTGAAATTTTTACCTCGATCCCGAACATTGTCATCTGTAACAATCATATAGCTATTATTCGAAGACACGTCACTAACTGCATTGTTGTCTTCAATGGTATTCTCATAATTGTCTACCGCAAACAAAAAAAAAATGTTGGTGGAATATACTGTAATCTCATTTACTTCAGCAAATCTGTATTTCGCACATATTTCTACGGTTAGGTGGGTGGCACTTGACACAAAGGTCCCTGGTTTGTGTAAACCCGGTGGATTGTAGGTATTCTGTCTTCCATTGGCACGGTAGCATTCATCTGTTTCACCTGAGCTCGAATCTTGTTAAACTGATTTCCTTGCTGGAGGATTGTTTTATTAATCTTCAGTGGAATGAGCAATAATTCTGGCAAGACTCGAAGTCAGGCATTTAGGTTTCATTTTAAATTTCATTAATAGATATGAATACACATCCATCTAGTTATTGTTAACGGTACGACGAAAAGCATTCCTGTAATACTTATTATTAGTTTATACTAGGTAAACAATTTGTAATGATAAATGGACAAAATTTTAGAAGTGTTTTCATCAATTCTTATTGAAAATATGTAATATCTAAGCATATCCTACCTATGTGTCCTAATACTGCTCTCTCATTGTCAAGGATTGGCATTCGTATTCATGCACAATGGAGGGAAAGAGGTATCTTAAAGTGGGGTATATCATGCTTTAATATTCTCTTCTGAAAGCATCAATCATATCGTTGTTTGATCTCAAATAAAGATTTACATAATAAAAGCATATTAGAGAATATGAATTCCTATCATGATTCATTCAGTTTATTAAAGTATGTAGAAAATTGGGATTTAACTTCTCGCCCATTCACATTAATGAAATATATTGCTAAAGGTTTTTTTTTAAAGAAAACCTTTGCTTTATATTGTATTGAACCAGACAAGTATATATGCACAATTTACGATTTTCTTATCTTTTCATTTTCATTATTTATTTTTTACGGAAGCGTATTGCTTCCAAAATGAAAAAAAAGGGATGCTAAGTCGTACGTACGAGATACTAAGTCGTAGGCACGAGATACTCAGTCGTCCGTACGACATACACGACATACTAAGTCGTACGTACGACATACTAAGTGGAATGTACGAGATACTAAGTCGAACATACGAGATACTAAGTCGTACATACGAGATAATAAGTCGTACGTACGACATACTACGAGATACTAGGTCGTACGTACGACATACTAAGTCGAACGTACCAGATACTAATTCGTACGTACGAGATTCTAAGTCGTACGCACGAGATACTAAGTCGTACGTACGAGATACTATGTCGTACGTACGAGATACTAAGTCGTACGTACGAGATGCTAAGTCGTACGTACGAGATACTATGTCGTACGTTCTAGATATTAAGTCGTACGTACTAGATACTTAGTCGTACGTACGAGATACTGAGTCGTACGTACGAGATACTTAGTCGTAGGTACGACACACAGAGTCGTACGAACGACAAACTAAGTCGTACGTACGAGATAGTTAGTCTTACGTACGAGATACTAAGTCGTACGTACGACATACCTAGTCGTGCGTATGACATACAAAGTCGTACGTACGAGATACTAAGTCGTAGGTCCGAGATACTAAGTCGTACGTACGACATACTAAGTCGTAAGTACAGGATACTAAGTCGTACGTACGAGATATTAAGTCGTACGTACGAGATAATAAGTCGTACGTACGAGATACTGAGTCGTACCTACGAGATACTTAGTCGTACGTACGATTAAGTATCTTGTACGTACGACTTAGTATTTCGTGCGTACGACTTAGTTTCTCGTACGTACGACTTAGTATGCCGTAGGTACCAAGGGCGAATCCAGGAAGTCATGATAATGTGGTGGAGCGCAATTTTCAAGCAAAAATACACTTGGAGGCAATGTGTCTTGGATTGCTTTGTGGTGTCTAGTGAATCCATGGAAAAATCCTAATTTTCAATCATATAATCTACCTGTATACATAGTGAAAAACTTAACCAGAAGTGCTAATCGCGAAATTATGAATACACTGCAGTATAATTTTAGGTAGCGCATATACAAGGTATATTCATAGAATAAAATCTACATTTGTTTTTACTGTGATCGATACTGTTATTATTGTGTAATGATACCTTTCTTGTGACATTTCTTTGAAATACCTTTGATCCACAGTTTACTGGTTACATATTGATGCCTGTTACAAGACTCCGCATACAAGTTAACCTTGTTCTCCACTATGTTCGATGATATTTCATTGTACATACAGCCTCCGATTTTGCATACGTTAATTTCTGTTTCCTCTTGACAACTTAAATACTCTTCGTGGAGTTTGCAATGATACATTGAATTAAACATTTTTGTAAGAACGCGTTCCTGTTAACTTCGTAAGAGTTCATTTTATGTTTCTTTAATTGTTACATTCCTCAGATACATGAGGAGAAAAATGTTTTGTACAAAATGGTGTATCTGTAGTAAATATAGGATACAAAACAAAGGCGAATCTCCTCCCAATATTTTGCTGCCCTTAGCTAGCTTTTGGATGTTCCCGTTATATCATTTTTGTAATCATATCATTCTAAACAAGGATTCAAACAAGGACTTCCTCAACATAGATGTCACACGCCTTGCATTGGGAAGTAATCAACACAATTATTTGATTGTTACGTGTAATACCCAGCTACATTTTCAAATGACATGTATATGTATGCATCTAAAGTCATCATAAATTGTATATAATTCATCTAGCTTTTATTTTGTGTGCGAATAGCGCGCGAAAGAAGGGGGGGGGGAGGGGATTGCAGTGTTGGCAAGGAGGGTTCGATTCAAGAACATGACGTTATGTTTAAGACGTTATTTATCTCTTGCTCCATGTCGTGAAGACAAAAAATATATAAATATATAGAAAGGAACATGAAACATAAAAGCGCAATAAACAAGACGAAACAAACCACCCCCTACCCCCGAAAAAAACGTTCAAAGGTGGCGGATGGTAGCTTGGAGTGTCAACACTAGCAAGTCTCAACGTGTAATAAATTCAGTACAAGAAATTAAGGGGGACACTTAACAGTGTTAGTTGAACACGATAGTTTTGTACACGATCAAAGAGGTTTCACACTAAGAAGATATGAAGTACTCAATTCTGCTTTATATCAGATTACAAGGGTAGATCCATTGCAGGACGACACCATATTGTACTCATGTTTGACAAACTTCTTCCTAAGATCGGCATCATAGATCATAAAACCGAATACCCCAGAGTAGTTTATAAGGAAATTGAAAGAAGAACTGTTGTTTTTGTTCCAGTCCAAAAATACTATCTGTTTACCACAAATAAGCAATACAGATTAATACCTTGAGGAGTTCGAGTAGTTTTAGACTTTTTTGGTCAATGAACTGCATTTAGTTTCGAGATGTTTCACCTTTCCTTTATAATGTTCCCTGCATACTCATATAATACACTGACGCATTAATAAGAATTCAAGAAGAAATCATGATAAACGTTAATTTCAAAATGAAATTCTACTCTGTTATCGTCGTGTCCCCAATATTTACGTTTATGAAATCGCATGACACATACACACAATTCTTGTATACAAATATGTGAATAGACGTACACCCTCTCGAACAAAGTTTATCGTAGACAAAGCAATATTTTCATGCAACTTCTAAGTTGTATTAAATATATATATATATAACGTTACGTTATGGGTCAAGGTCAGGTTATGGGTCAAGGTCAAGTACAGTGAGTAGACGCGACGAATTTGTGCTCCTAAATTTTCAACAAATACCATGGAATTAGGAAACGGATTATATTAATATCTTTCCAGGAACGTTATTTTACATTGATAAGGTGATTGATATAGAAAGGAACACAAAACGTGGAGCAGAAAAGTGAATTTATCGAAATTATGTACCATTCTTTGTGTGCTAGTGATTAGTATTCATTGCGTAAATATGGCCAGCAAGTCACTTACCGCGACATCTAACATACTATGTGATAGTTTTCGAATAATCAACGAACCGACCCAGTTGAAAGAACAAGATATTCAGGGTTTATATAGATTATTGGAAAAAATGGATCTAAAACTTAGTAAAATCGAGGCATTTGAAAAAAAAAATGAATCACAGTTGGTAAGGATAGAGAAGACAGAGAACGAAGTGGTGCAGTGTGAAAACTCAGTAAGTGCTGTGGAGCGAGAAGTCAACAACAACTTAACAGAAAACGAAATGTGCCTTGACGGAATTGGTAATCTTTTTGATGGTGTAACAAACCAAGTAGAAGAAATCAGTGAAATACAAAGAGAAGTAAAACAGGAGTTGAAACAAATACGGATAAAATAGCAGAACAAAAAGATGAAAAAGAGTGCTCAAGAGATGAATTGAGAGAGGAAATACTATATTTAAAGTGTAGGTCCATGAGGGACAATCTTTTATTTGTGGGTTTGCCGAAAGAGTCGGAGGAATCCTGTGAGGAGCACGTGAAATCCTTCATCAAACACAAAATGAAAATTAACAAGGGCATTCAGTTTGAACGAGTACATCGTATAGGACTCAAACGAAATACACCTGATTCGAACCCGCGTCCACGCATCGTTGTTGCGAAGTTCACCCGATATAAGGATCGAGAGTTAATGAGGAGACAGGCTACTAAAACACTTACAGGTACACGATACCGTATCCAGGAACAGTACCTGCCCGAGATAGTGGACCGCCGGAAAGCACTCTATCCAGTAATGAAGGAAGCGCGACGGAGGAACGACCAAGTGAGGTTGGTGAAAGACAGACTATATATTAATGGTGTGGAATATCAGCCAAGAACAGGACCGGTCACATCAAGTAGTCCTCACGTGAATCTTCCGCGTGATTAACCGTCCTATCAGAGGAGCAGACGCCCCAGGACAGGTTCAAGATAGGAAGGACATGAGGGGAGGGGACATGTCAAAAGTGTAAATAGTGAATGTAAACTTAAACTGTTATCATGGAACGTTAACGGCGGTTTTGAAAGTAAACTTAATGACTTACAATTTTTAAATTATATATGCACTATGATATAATATTTTTTTCTGAATGTTGGATAGCAAATGATTTTGATTTTTCTATTCCAGGCTTTACTTGTAAATTTATTCCCAGGTCCCTTACCAAATCTAAACAAGGCGGTGGTATGGCAATATGTGTTCGCAACGAGTTTGAACGCTATATAAATATTTCAAGTATATCGTTTGATACTATTGCATGGCTAAAAGTAGACAATAGAATTACACTCTTTGAAAAGATTTGTATATTTGTTGTGTTTACATACCGCCAGATAAATGATCTTTCTTCAAACATTATAATTGTGATATTTTCTGTGAACTTGTAAATCAAATTGCTCACTATGCGGAATTAGGTAAACTTCTCATTGTCGAAAGTTTGAATAGTAGATGTTCAATTTTGGATGATTTTATTAACACTGATTATTTGCACTCGGATGTATCAAATATATTGTCACCTTTGCTTAATTATGAAAATGATGATGTTTTAAATGAGCGCAGATGCCCGGATAAGACCGTGAATACCTACGGATTGAAGCTCATATCATTATGCATTGAGACTGGACTATGCATTTTATACGGAAGGCATATTGGTAACCTTGCTAATGATTTTACATATGCAGGTCTAAATGGTTGTAGTGTATAGATTATGTACTGTCCTACCCTAATGTATTCAGCTTTATCAGTAAATTCATTGTGTGTAATTTCAATTCATTTTCGGACCACCCCCCTTTACACATAGAAATCTGTTTTGGCTAATATAGATGTTGATAACACACATGATCATAGTGGTCAGTATACTAAATTTGATAAATTTCGTTGGCACAAAAATGTATCAAAAGATAGTCTACTGTTTCTTCAACAAAACTTAGACCGTCTACAACATTGTTTCACTAGTAATGATCTAAGAACTGAGTTTGGTATTGAGAATTGTGGGACATCTTTTGTAAATGAACTCAGTAGTTTGATGAGTAATTTTCACAAATGTCCATCCGCAAATACACGTGTCAACTATGCTCATAATAAAATGCATAATATTAATAAGATCCAAAACAAGCCATGGTTCAATGACACGTGTAAACGATTGTATTCAATTGCTTTGTTTGAATTTAATAAATTTAAATCTCGTGAAAACAATGTAATTTTACATGAATAGAAATCCAAATACAAAAAGATAGAAAGCAAATTGAAAAGACATTTTTTATTTGAAAAAGGTAACATGTTGGAAAGTATCAGAAAAAGCAACTCTAAAATTTTCTATTCTCATTTTTCCAAAAAGAAAAATGTTAAAGTTAATGTACCACTTGACGAATTATTTAATTATTTTAAGAACCTAGCAGATAAGCAGATGACACTGGCACCAATAACGTAAATAATAACGGTAGTACATTTACCTGCGACTTAGATACAATTTTTGAGGAACATGATGTGGAAATTTCAATCAGTGAAATTGAGTATGCCATTAAAAATCTAAAGCGTGAAAAGAGCCACGGGTTTGATTTGACACTAAATGAGTATTTTATTGAATTTAAATCTCAGCTGTTACCTTATTTACATTCAATGTTCAATGTTATGTTCAGCAAAAGTTTTTTTCCCTGAAATCCTAAGTAATGCACTTATTGTTCCTGTTTGTAAAAAAAAGGCAATTCAATGGACCCAACAAATTATAGAGGTATTAGTTTATTAAGCAAACCTGAGCAAACTTTTTACTGCCATTCTGAATAATAGATTGTTGCCTTGGTCTAAAAGTAACGATATTTTAACTGATGCACAGTTTGGATTCAGACCCGGTCGCAGTACTATTGATGCTATTTTTGTTTTACATACACTTGCCAACAGATATCTTGCGAAAAAATCTATATTATATTGCTGTTTTGTGAATTATAAACAGGCATTCGATACTGTTGATCGAACGAAATTGTGGGTCAAAATATCGAAACTAGGCATACAGGGTAAATTTTTATGCAATTTGAAATCTCTATACTCTAAATTCAAGAGCAGCGTTTTATTGAATGGATATCATTCTGATTTTTTTCTGCAATAACATGGGTGTGTTACAAGGGGAGATAATTTCCACTCTTTTATTTTCATTGTATGTTAACGATTGCGAAATAGAATTTTTGAATAATGGTGTTATGCCAACTGAACTGCAAGAGTTATCGCTCTTTCTTTTAATGTACGCTGATGACATGGTAATGTTTTCTGAAACCATTGAAGGCCTTCAGTCTATGTTATACTCGCTTTACGAATATACTAAAAATGGTCACTAACTGTCAATGTTAACAAAACAAAAATTGTTATTTTTAGAAATGGTGGTTGTCTTAAAGCAGAAGAAACTTGGTATTACAACCGTGATATTTTAGAAGTTGTGGATCAATTTAATTATTTTGGTTTATTGCTCAGTTATAATGGTAAATTTTTCAAAACCCCAAAACAGTTGTCTGGTCAATGTAGAAAGGCATTATTTGCATTAAAACGTAAATGTTTTGACATGAGTCTCAACCATATTACTTTGTTATCATTATTTGATACATACATTGCCAGTATAGCGTTTAACGGCTGTGAGATCTGGGGTTTCCACTCTGGCCCAGACATAGAAAAAGTGCATCTTGAATTTTGTAAAAATATATTAGGCGTTAAGTGCTCAACCCCTTCTGTAATGATATATTCTGAACTTGGTCGTGTTCCTTTAGTATATATTCGAAACATACAAAGATACGCATTTTGAAATATTTTCTTTAGTTGAGCACAACTGAGAATTGTATATTAAAATCATGTTTCAACTTTTTGTATACTAAATGTAATGATAATAATTGTAGTAATTGGATGTTTAATGTAATGTCTATGCTGACTCAAGCTGGTGTATATGGTTTATGGTCAAATTATAATATCCTTAATCTTGAGTACATTTTAGGTACGGCAAAACAGCGCCTATTTGATATTTGTGAACAGAATTTTGTTAGCGGAAATTAAAACTTCAACGAAGTCTGTTATATACAAACATCTCATTGATAATATTACATTGCAGTCTTATTTAAGAAACGGTATCACCTGATCTCACTCCATCACAGGGGTTCACATATGCTCTTCAAGTATACATATTTTGTTATTTTCCATTTGTTTTTCATTTTCACTGATTTTGTATGTCCTATGGTTTCATGATTTTTGGACTTGTGGTTTGGATTTATTCATCATCTTTACATACCCGTATTATATAAAAAATGATATGTCACATACGATTATCTTCAAACTGCTTAGCGGTTCAAGTTGGACGTTATAAAAGTATTCCTTTAAATAGATGTGTATGTACATTGTGTACAACAGATATCGAGGATGAATTCCATTTTCTTTTGAAATGTCCCTCATATCACTTTTTAAGAACAAAGTATATTAAGAATTATTATATTGTAAGACCCTCTGTCTTTAAATTAATTCAACTCCTCAGTTGCCCAAACACTAAAGAACTCTGTAATTTGGGGAAATATATTAAAAACGCTTTCTTTATAAGAAATACTATTCAAAATTAAGAAATATATATTTATGCGTGTATTTATTTTCTTCTTCTTCCAATACGAAGTGTACTCAAAAGTTGAGCGTTATACTTCATGTGGCAGTCAAGATAACAGTCTCTCAGGGCAGTATGATACAGTTAAAAAGTTAAAATCTTTTGTCCTCATCCTAAGCTGAAGTGGGCAGGTGGTATGTTGCCCATTGCAGTCCTGTAGTCCTCCAAGGTACATGCTGATGTCATTGCTGATGGAAGTCTGTTCCAATCACTGATGGTTCGCGGGAAGAAGGAGAAACGGTATACATCCTTTTTCGCTGTTGGGATGCGAAAGGTATGTTGTCCCCTTGTCCTGGAGTCTGTCTGGATTAGGTATTGTTCTGCTGGAATGGCCACTAGATTGTGCTGGATCTTGAATAGCAACAGAAGGCGGATCTTTACTTTTCTGATCTGTAGCGGTTCACATCCCAAGGAGTTGACCATGTTGGTGACGCTGCCTGCTTTCCTATCCCAGTAGTTCCTTGTAGCGAATCGTGCTGCTCTACGTTGGACTTTTTCTATCTGGTTGATCTGTCCGCTAGTGTGAGTCCTATTGGCTTTCGCTGTGATGGCATCAATGTGCTTGTTCCACTTCATATTGCTGCTGTAAATCCCAGGTACTTGCTCGAGTCCACTACTTCTAACTTATGGCTGTGTAGTCTGTAGTCTGCACTGATTGTTTTCCGCTTTGATGAGACCTGTATGACCACGCACTTTTCCGGATGGAAGGTCATCTGCCACTCTTCTACCCACTTCTCAAGTGCTGTAAGGTCTTGCTGTAGCCTGTTGCTGTCCTCTGTGTTGTTGATCGGGCGGTACAGTAAGCAATCATCTGCGAACAACCTGGTTTCTGACTTGGTGGCTTCTGGGAGGTCATTGATGAATGTGAGGAAGAGCAACGGGCCAAGTACTGTTCCCTGTGGTACTCCTGATAGGACATCTGCACTAGATGAGGCATGGCCGTCTAGAAGAACTTGTTGTTGTCTGTTGTTCAGGAAGTCCTTAATCCATATCAGAGTGTTGTCTCGTACACCATAGAACTGCAGCTTATGTAGCAATCTCTTATGTGGCACCTTGTCAAATGCTTTCGAGAAGTCTAGCAGAACAATGTCGCCTTGGCGTCCCTGGTCTAAAGTGCGGGCAATACTGTCTATGGTGATGGCTAGCTGAGTTTCACAGGAACGCTTGGATCTGAAGCCGTGTTGACTGATGCTGAGGATAGAGTGCTGGTCGAAGTGGTCCATTACCTGGCTGTGGATGATGTGTTCCAGTAATTTACAGGAGATGGAGGTCAGGGAGACTGGTCTGTAGTTGTAGGCCTGATGCTTATCACCTTTCTTGTATACTGGAACAATAGAAGCTGATCTCCAGTCGTCTGGAATGGTGCCTGAATCCAATGAGATCTGGAAGACTTTGGTCAATACTGGAGCTATTTCGTCTGCATACTCATGTAGAAGCCTGGCTTGTATTCCATCTGGTCCTGTTGCTTTGTGGGAGTCGATGTTCCTGAGTAACTTGTGGACTCCTGCTTGGCTGACTTGGATTGAAGGCATCGCTGGATAAGGACTTGTACCTTTGTTTTGCATCCATGTGATATCTTCCCGCGTGTATACAGAATGAAATTGTTGGTTGAGTATTTCCGCTTTGGATTCAGTATCACTGTACAGGAGTCCATCTGTCTTCCTCAGTTGGGCTACTCCTTGTGAGTCCTGACGTTTGCTCTTCAGGTATGACCAGAATCTCTTGCTGTTGTTCTGCATCTCTCCACATACTGTTTGGTCTATGAACTCATCATGAGCTGACCTCATTTCCCTCTGTGCTGCTGCCTTTAGTTGTCGATATCGGGCCTGGTCCTTAGGTTTCTTTGTGTGCCGTGCTTTCCTTAAGGATTTCTGGCGTTGACGTGTAGACGTTTGACCCTAGTTGTCATCCATGGATTTGAATATCGGCTCCTACTGACCTTGGTGGGAATGGCGTCTTCTACTATCGTTGATATGGATCCTCTGAAGTCAATCCATATATCGTTGGCTGTTGTGTATTCTTTTGCCATGATGTTGTTCACTGCTGTTGTTATATGCTGACTGACCACCTCTCTATTTGCTTTGTCGCACAATAGTATTTTTCGGTGGCATGACTTCTGATGGTATGTATGAAGAGAGAGATCTATCATCACGATATCATGGTCACTTTTCCCAATCGCTGGTAGGGCTTTGCATCTGTCGATCAAGGATGGATGTGATGTGAAGAGGAGGTCAAGGATATTGCTGCCTCTGGTAGGGAAGGTCACTACTTGCTCTATGGCTAGATCATCTCGTAAGTTGAGATATGCATCATTCACCTGTCTCGGGACATTTCGACTTTTGATGGTACCAGACTCCCAGTCGATGTCGGGTAGGTATAAATCTCCTCCAAGTAGAAAGTAGGCTGATTTGTGGTCAGATCTGACTGCTGTGATGTCTGTCACTAACGCCTGGGTATACTCCTCATCTGTTCTGTTTGGTGGTCTGTAGGCTGCTGATATCAAGGCTGACTTTCCATGTCTAAGCTTCACTTTGACGCTGATGAATTCGCAGTTTTCTCCAGTCAGGGCTGTGAAGCTTACCATGGAACGTTTGGTAGCTATCAGTACTCCGCCGTGGGGATCATCCCGCTTGTCTCTTCTGAACACTTTATATTCCACAGGGATGATCTCTGATGAGTTCACGTCAGGTCCTAGCCATGTCTCCGTGCCAATGATGATATCTGGTTGGGTTGAGTCGATTAGCGATTGTAAACCTGTTGCCTTGTTCATTATACTCTGGAAGTTGATGACAATCACTCTCAGTTTCTGATCTAGCTTCTGTCGTTCCTGTTGCCGCTGTTTCTTGGGGAATGACGTTGCTGGTGGGTCTCCGAAGGATGAGTCTGATATGGCACTGTTGTCTGTGGTGTCATCTTGGCGTTTCATAAGGCTCGATAGTTGGTCAAACGAATTTGAAACGGATGAGATTGTGTCATACAGAGTGAGTGGTTTGGGGTCTCACAGTTGGTACATATCCATGATACTGACGTATCTGAAAGTCTGTCATATATAGATGTAGAGATTCCCATGCACGATGTGTGGTACCACTGGTCACAGCTGTCACATGCAACTGCCTTCTGGTTCCATCTACAGGCTTTGCTGCATGTTCCACATGGAAATTTAGCTGCAGGTCCTGGGTTGGGTTCGATTCCTCCTATAGCTAGCAAGAGCATGAGACACTTATACCTGTGATGTTGTTTATGCCGTTGTATGTTCTGTGAGCAATGCCTTATCCAATAGTAACAGCTGTCTGTAGAGGAAATGCGGGCTGATGCTGCAAATGAGATATCGTTTGACCTATATAGTAACAAGTTCTCATCTAGGTCACCAATAAGATTATAGGGGGTCACACACAATACCTGAAAAAAGATTACAAGGGTAGAGATCTTCATGTCGATCATCTGTTAGAGGTTGTTTACATTGGATATAAAACCGGAAGTTTATGTACAACAAAGAAAAAGAGTTGAATCAAAGATATTTTCAGATATTAGGGGTATTCACAAATCAATTTGGGGTTATACTTATCCTTGGTGTATCTGATGGATGTTTACACCGATGATACACTTGATCTAACTTTTTAGGGGCTGTTTTTGAAGAAAAATATTTCTGCAATTTGAAGACGTTCGTCTTGACCGCCACGCATGCGCATGGCATGCGCATTTTCCATCTTATACCTGTACCTGATCTTTTAACATGCATATTTATTGATTGTGTACTTGATCTTTTAACATATATTCTGTAACATGATTCTTTTAACATGATTCTGTACTTGATCTTTTAACATGTTTATTTATTGATTGTTCATTGTATATAAGAAATCTTATTTTAAATTATAATAAAGTTATATCTAACCCTGATGTTTCAGACTCTATTCCTCCGTCGTGTTCTTGTGAAAATTCTAAATATCTTTATAAACCGGCAGGTCATGTTATTACTGGTGACCTAAACTGCATTTCGGACAAGAAATTGCGCACCCTTTTTGGAAAAGGACCTAAATATAGGTTACCGTCCAGGATAGATTTCAATAAATGCCGTGACGTTATAGAAGATGCTTTAACTACATATTGTAAACGTTGGTGTAAAAAAGAACAGGTAAAGGTTCGTGCTCTTAATGATTGAAAATACGAAATTTTAAGAATTGTCGATATCCGTATTAAGAACTTTACGGAAAATCCGCATTTATTTCAACAGCCTAATACATTGACGGCAAATTCTATTAAAAAGAAGATAGCTGACTTACATGCTAACTATGTCTTTGTTCCTGCTGATAAAGCAGGTAATAACATAATAGTCGTTTGAAAACTATATTATATTGAAGTACTTAAAAACGAATTAAACTCCACTCAAACATATGTGGAAAGCCCTACCTCAAAAGACACCACCTTGCACGATCACCTCATGAGCATGTCCGACTTCAAAATTAAAACTGATAAATCTGATCTAACAACCATATATTGGCTCCCAAAACTACATAAAAGTCCATATAAATCATGTTTCATATCTAATTCTAGCCACTGCTCTACCACGGTACTATTGAAGCATATTACGTCTGCTCTAACTGCTATAAAAGATCATAGTATCAAATATTGTGATGTCGCATTTCATAATAGTAACATCAATTACTTTTGGTCGATTAAAAATTCTCATGAAGTTATAGACAAACTTCTTTCGCTAAATTTCAAAGCGACTCAAATTTCTACATTTGATTTTTCTACACTTTATACATCTCTGCCTCATGATTTGATTAAAAGCAAGTTGCTGTCTCTTGTACAATGGTGTTTTCACAGAGAATCTAAAACGTACATATGTACTTCCAATAACTCTGGATTCTTTTCCAACAAACAATATACTTCAAATAAATACTGGACGTGCAAGGAATTATGTAAAGCACTAGACTTTCTCATGAATAATGTTTTTGTGCAATTTGATGGCAAGATATATCAACAAATATCTGGGATTCCTATGGATACTAACTGCGCGCCTCTGATAGCAGATTTATTTCTTTATTGTTATGAGAGGGATTTTGTGGTTTCTATTCAAAAATCAAAACGTTTTGACCTCATTGACAAAATTAATAATACTTGCAGATATCTGGATGACATTTTGGTTATTGACAACCCTGAATTCGAACAATTTATATCAGAAATATATCCACCAGAGCTCATATTGAATAAAGTTAATACTTTAAATAAATCTACACCTTTCTTAGATTTAAACATCAAAATTATCAACCACCTAATATATACTAATATTTATGATAAACGTGAGGATTTTGGATTTCCTATTGTAAATTTCCCTTACTTGGATGGCGATGTCCCTCGACTCCCATCATATGGTATCTATATATCTCAATTAGTTCGATTTGTCAGAGGCTGCACCCATGTTTTGGACTTTCATAAACGAAATTTACAAATTACTACTAAACTTTTAACTCAGGGTTACAGATATCACAAGCTAAGAAAAACATTCGGCAAATTCTTCAGATCTTATTCAGAACTTCTATATAAATTTGGAAATATTTCTTTTCAACAGTATGTATCCAATGGTATTTCCCATCCTAATTTTTACGGTGATCTCGTATATAAACTAAGGAAAGTAAAAGGCTCCGATAACGTTATTTTATCATGTAATAAAATAGTCAAACGTCTTCTAAATAGACAATATGATATTGAGATCATCAAAAAGACTATAGGTCTTGTATTTGGCCCCTCTACAGCCTTATGCAGACTTTTACTTGAACGTTGCACGCTGACTAACAGGGCGGTGGGGACTATATGACGGGCCTTGTCCAAACCTCTTTCAGAGGAGACATGGTCCTGAAACTCGTCCCCTCTGACTGTTAGTCGGGACTCCTACAGATCTAGGGTCTTAGCTCGCTTTCAGATTGGCAGAGCACGGTTTATCATGTTGATGTCGCATATATTTTTATACCATTATGTGTTTTACAATACCTTACGTGTTTATATTTTTATGACCTCTCAATATGCGATACCTTTTGACCCTTGTTCTTTACATGGAGGATTATTTATAAATTTTTAAATGTACGTCCTTTGATTGTTCTGCTGTTAAGGTGAGTGGGAAGGTGGGCCCATAAAACGGTTAACCACACCATTTGTATGGCTTTTGTCAAATTAAATGACCGCCCTAAGTCGGTATCGTAATTGCACTACAATCAAATATTTTTTGTAACGTGTTATATGTTCTAGTATATTATTTATATTCATGTATTGTATAGCTCCATGGTGACTTCTGCCACATAACTGAGCCAGTAACTCCTCTTTTTTTCTTTCATACATGTATATCTATCAGCTGTATAGCTTTTGATGAATAAACAATACAATAAAATACCCGTGACGTCATGTAGCAACATGAACCAACGTTCAGACATCCAAGTGAATGTGTCTCCCTAAGATTTATTTATAAATTTCTCTTAGCTATACAAACCCCAACAGTTTGTTTCTGAATTCAGCTTGCTAAGGCCGGAGGAAATAACATATTCTTACTCTAAAACCCTATTTTGGAAGAAATTTACCACGGATAAAATGTTTTCTTTTGATGTAATATATGCGTATGGTACTTTGAACATTAAACAAAAATTGAATTGTCATTGAAAATACACGATGAACGAGGAGGGGAGGGAGGGAGTTCAGACATAAGCACTTGCATTTAGCAAGCGATACTTTGATTTAAAGTGAATGATAGACGAAAGGTATGCCAAATAAAAACTCAGCAAACGTTTATGTGTATTATTTTGCCTTAATCTTTAAGATGGGAATCTAAATGAAAGTCTAAATTAAAACACTAAGTACAACCTTTTGCTGAGACAATCAAATTATAATATGTAATTATGTGTGAAGCATGAAATACATACTCTTTCCGTGCAACCTATCTCTCTTCTTTAACCCTGACGCTCTTTAGTAGTTGGTCTCTGATTTGCTGTATGTTTTAACGTTTCAAGATCTTGTAAGCTCTCGGTTACAGGATTTTATAATGTCGAGTATACAAACATACATCTATTTTTCGATTTACGCCGTGCAAAGCGAAGTAACTCCTGAAATGCGTGCTTATTTCGTCAATTTAGGGCAATATATGAGTATATTGCTCGCTAGTGTTAAAAATATCAGGACACGTCGACAGTTGTCAAACATCAATAGCAATTGTTTTTCTCATACAGGGCCAAAACTGCATGCTAATGTTCACAATAAATGTTCTCCCTACGGTATTCCATACACCTTTATAAGATGATTCCTAAGTTATGCACTTCATTTCTTCAAATCGTCGCACCTATATCTGTTTACTGCTTCTGTCGGCGACTTTCAAACATGATCATGTTGATATTTTGATTATGGTTTCTCTATTATTACACTGGTGAGTTATTAGATTTTAGCATGAATTATTGAAGTAATAATTTGTTCGACTTTTGGATCAATTGTAAGGATTTCATGTACATAATACGAATATATGGTCATAATCGGAGATTCTATATGGAAGTATCATTACTTTTTTCATATGGCGAACGAACACTGTTAAGTGCACCTGCCTTTATTTACATGTACTTTCTGAAATACTGTTATCTGCGAGATGTACTCTAGTAATACTGATTTGTGTGTTGTAAAACTGACACTGAGACATAGTTATGATTAAGGGTGACCATTGCATCTTCATGTCCAGGAGCTGTGAACATCAGGGGTGTCTTAAGTTACGATTTTAAAAAATTCACAGTCTGAGCTGGTCTGAAACAGGTTGATCACATGTATAACAATAAATTAAAATAAATAAATAAATGAATAAACACTCATAGAAAATAAAATATCTTACAATTATCATTATTTCGTCCAATCAGGGTACGTATTTGATCTGGAACAACAGGATTTCGTGCAGTGATCTATATAATAATTAGCGAACTTATTCGACCTTAAATATTCTGCCAAATATTATGCGAGTTATTATGTAAATGTCTTTAATGTTATTGGATTTTTTTCTCGTACATTTAATGCTTTAAATTACATAATTAAGAAAAAACATTTATATGTGATTACTTTAAATTATACAATAGAACAGATTATCTTCATATTTTACAATATTCAGTTCTGAACGTCAGATCGAAAACCCCGGCAAAAAAACACGTCGGGTCTTGGGTCGCTTATATCGTAAAATATGAAGACCTTTTATGACATCACTTCCAATGCCACTTATTATTACTATAATTGTTATTTTTATTTTGTATATTAAAAATACAATACAAAATTTGTGTTTATTCTGTGCACAAAACCAAAATCTCAGTTTAATTTAGTACACATATTGAGAAACCATGATGTATGTTGCGCCAAAATGGATTCCAAACAATATAACCTATCAAAATCAATAATTGATTAATTATAGAAACATATATATTCTATTTCTATATACTATATTTTGATTGCGGGGTGCCTGTTTTTAAAGCAACTCACATTTTAAAATTTCTGCCGTAATTGTTTTACAGAACACATTCTCTTTAATGTTGAACAAAAGCATGTCCTTCATTTGCAATGGACACCTGGTTCCTAAAATTATAATTTATATATGTTCATATGTTTTTTCCGAAACTTCACAAACATCAATCGACTTATCCTTTGATAACAGTTTCTATTAACGTTTGCTTTTATTGTATTTACAGATCACGTAGTACAATGGTGTAGTACAGCATTTGTTAACACCAACTTACTTATTTTTATAGTGCAAGAATCCCGTTAATGTCATGTATAAACATAAAGTACGTAATACCAAGGCAAACAAGTTTGGACTCTTCTTCGTTAATATGTTTTTTCCTAAAGACATTTAGAAAACAAGAAAAAATATGTTTTAAGGGGGTAGTCTGGTGATTTAGTAAAAAGAATTAAAATCTACAATTGTTTTTTTTTCATGCATATTCTATAAGAACAGGCAGAGGTATATTAAGGAGGAATTAAACACTATCCGAATATAGTGCCTTTCGGAATGCATCGGTTGATAAAAATGACGCGAGATTGTTTACATTCGATACAAAGCGCTAGAAGAGCAGAAGACACGATTGAAGCGAATATTGAAAGTTGAGATGAGTAAATAAGAAAATCTCGGTGTAAATTTTTTTCTGATAATCAAATATCTTAATCAAAAGTGGAAAAGGGAGCATTTAAAATCGAAAAGTAGATCGGAACAAGCTTACGCGTACAAAAACCAACCGGCACACGTGTACCCAAGTTAGCAGAGAGTAGTTGAACGATGTTGATGGAGATTTATGTTGGAATACAGGAAGAAGAATTGTTGAGGTACGGTTTTTTAGCTCAACATACTGATGATACGTAAATGATGTTTGTGTGACACGTCTAAATTTATCGCATTACGGGAGCAGAGGTACACAATCCAGTGGCGGATCCAAAATTTTTGAAAAGGGGGGGGGGCACATGTGTATTAGCCAAACTACTCGGTCATTTTGATGCCAAATCTGAATTTTTACATGTAAATATGTGGCAAAAAGGGGGCCCTCTAAATCCGCTATTACAGTCGTATTTCAAACACAGGGCCATGTACATGTATCCTGTATTTATGTTCAAGTAATCAGTAGTTCTGTTTATAATTTAAAATAATACTGTATTGAGTGAGAACATATGAAATATATTAAGGTTCTTAAGAAACAATTCAATTAAAATTTTATGATGCAAATATTTTAAAGTAGGGGGAGGTGTTTTGCCATCTTGTTTATCATTCTCTATCAGAGTTCTGGGTAGAGAATGCCTGTTTATTTGAAAAAAAATCTAGGTCTTCAGTTGAAAATAATCATGAAATGTCATGACTATACTGTAGTATGTGTTTGTAGGAATACATTAATTTCTTTTACATAACACATATATAATAATCAGCTATTCTAAGTATTGATCAATTACAATGTAACATATATAGTACACTTAGTATGTAATGGAAGAAGAATAATCTTCTTGTCAATACAAATCAAGTATCAAATTTTGAAAATGAGGCATTATCATCCATTCTTTTATATTTCATTAAGATATGGCCTAGGAAGCATATTGCATACATGTATGAAGTGCACAAATTCTGGATGCAGTGTGGTGACATGTCAAGTTCCAACTACAAAAGGGATCTACTGGTGCATCTGATATAAATAAATAGGCTACATTAGGTAAAGTTTTCATTTTGTATATTCTGCATTTAACTAAGATGTCTCATGATTAATATGAATAATAATATAATCTGATTTCAGAAATACTTGTAATTGCATTGAAATATTTTATTATATGTCTTTTGATTTTTATAATGCTAATGAAGGCATTCTTGGTATACCAACATATTTGAAGTTTTTCTTACACAATCCAAAAGCTTCATGAGTGAGTTATATTCACAGATTTGTGACAGTTGTGACTGTTGACTTTCACACTTTCAATATTATTCTGAAGTGTCAAAATAAAAGTCCCTGCACTACTTTTAACTTTGTCTGTTTTTACCCCTCCATTAACCAAAATAGCTGTCAAGAGGGCAATGTCTGTGATTGGCTGTCCTTTTTATTTTATTACTTTTTTATGATTGCCCAGGCTGCTTAAAACTACATGTATATCAAAACTTTCAGGAGTAATAATCAATCAAGTAATTATACTGAGTATGCATATTCGTTGTATATTCAGAGCAGCAGCGTTTTGTGACATTTATCACATTCTAAGGGATTTACATTCAGATTCTGAATTTTAAAGGTGTTTGAACTAAATCTCCTTAGTTGAGAATATGTACTTTTTATCAATTTCTTTAACTTCATATTTATTGTTAAAAAATAAATAATTCTTATCCAGATAACTTTGGGAGATTGGGACCAAGTTACTGAAAAAGGGAAATTTTTAAAGTTATATAGATTTGTTCTTCTTGGATTAAATTAAGATCCTTTGCAATGTATTATTTCAGGTCATGTTACAATGATGTGGGTAGTTACAGATTAAGCTGGAATCTGATCATGGTTAACCTACTTTTAAATAAATTCTTTCGTTGTCAGGAGACTGCATTATAAACAGAATGGAATTTGTGTTTTGCTAACCAAAATGGAAGACCAGGGTGCAACTGAGCTATTGTCAAAGTGATTATATGTGGTCCTACTGTCAACAATCTGTAAACATTTTACCTTTTAATGCACCCAATCTCAGATGGTGGGATATATATTAGTTTTAATTTAATAGTCGGTCAGCTGTCTCTCTATTTCTCTGCAAAAAGTAGATCTGTGCCATCACTTCTGAATGATAAGTGATGAGGTTTATATTTCGAATGTGAATTCCATGTGGAAAGACTTTGTCAAGGTCAAATTTAGAGTCAGAGACTTAGATTTTGGGTTTTGATCTACTGTTAATTAAAAAAAAAAACCCAGCAGTATCCTTATATATATTAACATATAACTATTCAATGGTGAAAGGGCTTTTATATTTCTTAATATGTGTTTGCTTTGGGCCAGGAAAATCTCTTGCCATTTTACAGACTCTTTTCTAAAAGAGGGGGGGGGGGGGGTCTGTCATTTTCGCAAACACATTTGGTTGAAGTTTGATGTTATTATATGGTAGATCAAAGTGACACATTTTTCAATATCCTTTGTGGTTATTAATTTATATGCAGGTTATGTACTATACATCAGTGTCTTTTACAATGTAATTATAAATGACATAATAATTCTGAAAAATTGAATCAAGAATTGTGTTTTTCTAGTGGTTAATTAAGATAAGGAAAGGGGTTAGTTGATGACTATTTGAATAGTTACATTGGAATTCAAATTGTAGCCTTTTAGCATAATTTTGCTCATCAAAGCCAGTAATACCTCTTGCATTCTTATAATAAATCCTCAAAACACATACATGATAAAATTTGTTAAGATTGTACTATAGTATAGATTTGTCAGTAGGTGGTGCAACAATTGAGAATATTGTTTGTCACCAAATATTCTCTGCTTTTGTTTCATTTTTTCTTTATTTATGCATGAGTGATATATAGCGATCTATTTCAAACATTTTAGATTACATCTTATTCTAGAATTTCATTTCATTACTATTTTGACATCATTTGTGTTGGTCATTTTCATATGTAACATTGGGATTGGTGAGCAATGTTGACCTTTTCGGGCCTCTTTTTTAATTTAGAAATTGATGATAAAATGTGTTGAAATATATGATATATTGTTATCATTCAAAATCAATTAATATTAAATTAATTTTAAATGTTTATCTGTGTTTTATGTTTATATTTACATGTACAGTCAAACTTCGATATCTCGAACACTGATATCTCGAATACCCGGGATATCTCGAAGTCGAACGTCGGTCCCGAAAAAAATCCTTCATATTATGATTAAATTCACCTCGGATGTGTCGAACACTGATATGTCGAATACCATGCTTATCTCGAATACATTTTCAAGTCCCGAAGTTCTTATTTACCCGGTTTATCTCGAAGTTGGCTTCTTATTGACAATATTCCCCGCGGCATTTACCCTAAATAACAGGTCGCTAGCGTTGTGTGATCAATTGACCGTGTCGGTGTACAAAGCCGCAGTAATTACATAATCGATCGCGTCCGTGCGTACCCTTTTATTTATACCAAATATTAATAAATGATGATAGTTTATTAAACTCGACACAAAATGAGATAATTAACATTAACTGTAATTAATGCTTTTTCAAACCTGCGTTTAAAGAAATTTCTTTACACTGTTCATTATTACTATTTGCAATCCGTGTATATGTCTATGTATTTTTATGCAAAGTAATAGTAATTAAATCAAATTATGACGTGTGTCTTTATCTTGTCTTACGTGTTAGCCCGTCCTCGGTTTTAGGTATAGTATAAGACGTTTATATCCAGTATTGGATTTAAATTACGATGTTACTGAAAAGGAAACATGACGTTTCCAGTTTAGGATTATATTCTCTATATATTCATAAAATATAAAAGGTATGATGAGATTTAGATTAATTATTTAGGAACAATACAATATGCACATCTTCATGCGTATTTATTGATAAATACATGTATATCTCATACATCTACTATAATAATCGCAAATGT